>JBAMMX010000016.1:16574823-17174823 GCA_037126225.1 Dillenia turbinata | reverse complement strand
AAAACCTACAAAAACCCCACTGGGACTGGTTCGACAATGGGATTTCGACGTTCAAATCAGAAAGAGTAATGACAAAAGAAAAATTGAAAATAACCATAGATATGGCCCAGGTGGCCTCTGTGCATATTGTGCATCGCACGAGTTGATGTCGAAGCCCCCATACACATGTATAGTACGCATGAGTATTGTACAGTGAATGTTATATATGAAGACATATCTTATGTTTGCATATGAAAAGCCATGTGATGTAATATGTGAGTATAGGTATAAAGTCATACCTCTGATCGTGTATACAATTGAGTATGTTATCGTACCTCTGATCGTATAGAGTTGGCTATGGAGTCATACATCTGACTGTATAGAATCAGTTATGGAGTCGTATCTCTGACTGTATAGAATTGGACATGAAGTCCTACCTTCGTCGGTTTATATAAATGGGTATGAAATCCCTTTTTGAATGACATATAGAATTAGATATGGAGTCCCTGTCTGATTGAGGTATTGAATTGTCTCTCTCTCGTGTATAAAAACTGAATCCCCCTTTGAGGGTTGCCTATATTTTGTATTTATAGCCTTTCCAAGAGTGTAGAAAACTCTAGTTTTCTTTTGTCTGAGATCTTTCATAATGGTAGGGATTGTAGTCAAAGATTTCTTAAAGATTTAGGTTTCCTTGAGATTAAGGAAGATTTAGAATTTTAGAAAGATTTCTTTCATTCGTGAGAGTTCACGAGAATTAGGACCCTATAGGAATATGAAAAGATTTGAACTTGATGGTTATTGTTTTTCTTATCGGATAACCATGAATGATTTTGAAAATCTGTTAAGTAGGGTACCATTAAGACCCTTTTGTGGAATCTTCATTAGGAAGCAAAAGCCATGGTGAGATTTTCAAAACTAGAGTGAAAAGTGAAGAAGAAACATGTGTTTTGGCTACAGATATCCAATTTGAAAAAATAGCTTTAAAGCATAGAACATCAAGGGAAGAGGAAGAGAGCGATCTACTACTACACAACATAAAAAATCAATGTGCATAACAGACCAATTTGGAGATGAACAGTCCAGATATTCTTGCAATTTTTTTCTCTTGATTCAGGGAGGCATTGTCTCTCTCTCTCTCTCTCATGTGGGTTTATATAGAGAGAGAGATGAGTGTTTTTTTAGTAAGAGAGAGAGGAGAGAAGAGAGAGAAAGAGGGAGGGGAAGAGAGAGAGAGAGAGAGAGGAGTGTTTTTTCCCAATGAGAGAGAGGAGAGAAGAGAGAGAAAGAGGAGGGGAGGAGAGAGAGTTTTTCTTTTTTCCCTGCTGAGAGATGAGAGAAGAGAGAGAAAGGGGGAGGGGTGGAGAGAGAGGAGTGTTTTTTTTTTCAGTGAGAGAGAGAGGAGAGAAGAGAGAGAAACGAGAGGGGAGGAGAGAGAGAGAAGATTGTTTTTTTATTTTTTTTTCAGGTGAGAGAGGAGAGAGAGAGAGAAAGGGGGAGGAGAGGAGAGAGAGAGAGAGAGAGAGAGAGGAGGCATGTCAGTAATTGGATAATGTGACACTGCCATGTTAGCATATTGCTGACGTGGTGTATGAGGAGTTTTCAGGTGCTGACGTGAAATTGACACGTCAACATCCATACGTTCAGCAAGGTTGTCATGTCACACCATGTCACTATTTAACGAACACCTATCGCTGTTAGTAACGGAAGAACCAATTTGTTATGTTTTTGAAAGTTTGAACGCCACAAGATAGATTTTTAATTGTAGGAACTAATTTATGAAATTAGGCAAAGTTCAGGGATTGAACATATAACTAACTTTTTTGAAAAATGTCATTTTGATAAAAGATCAGTAATTTTTTTATCAGCAAGTTTGGATTTTATCAATGGTTTGTTGGAATGGTGAGAATATCATCTCGTCCTTTAATCAAATATTCGGATTCGAGTCTCTTTAGATATGGAAAAAATATTATTAAGAGATATTTTTCTAATAATGGGTCAAATAGTAAGTCGATTCAAATTAATTAAAATAAAATCCTGATATCAGAATAAAATTTAGTTATCGGATTGTAGAAAAAATAGAAAAAGAAAAAGAAAAAGAAAGTAAGTTTGGGCTTTTAGGGTCGACATGGAATCATAAATTCTTGGAAGTGTTTGATGCCCGACCGATTTGCAGATCTGTGGGCCGTGGCACGGAGTCCTAAAACGAAGGCAGGTCAAATTGATTGACACAAGTCAACAACAATTATTGTATCCATTTGAATTCGAAAATGAAATGAGATCGGACGCTTCCCTAGTGCCATGCTCAAGTCAAGGGGTCCATATGTTGGAGAAACACACACACACACACACACACACACACACACACTCTCTCTCTCTCTCTCTTAAGTGGATCAATACCACCTATCATTATTTGAGTTTTGTCTCGTTACTCTAACCCAAACACCGTAAAATCTATTAAAGATTAACTTTTGATTTCAAATTCCCGATTTCAATGACTTAAGCGTGAACTCTATAACTAAGAAAATATAATATCTTAACACCATACTCATAAAATTCGTCTCTCTCACTCTGTTAATTTAGAATGGCTTATAATCCCAATTTTGAAAACTCTGAAATTAGATAAAAAATTTTAATATAAAAATATTATTTAAAATAATAAAAATTATATTTAAGAGTATAATTTTTATGCAAAAATTAAGATTTTCCACTAAAAAATTATAAAAAATAGTTTAAATTTAATTTAGTAAAAAAACTATGCTTACTATTAATTTATTCAATTAATGAATTAATGTTGTTGTGGCAATGATATTTACATTTGAGGCACACTGGATATGATTTTATTCATCCACATCATTTCATTTCAAGGAATAATAATGTCTCCTCCAAACAAGATTCTAAATGGCAAGTAAGGCGACATAATAAAACATAGAACATGTCCTGGCATGCATACCTACTCAAGAGCACTCATATTTACGAGACAAAACCAATGAATATACATCCAAAACAAAATCCTCACAAAGCACTCTTCTCTCTCTCTCTCTCTTAACCCAGATCTCAAAAGCTGGTGAAGAATGCAGTTAGTAGGCCTACAAGAAAAGCAGATCCAAGGGAGATGGAGACCACAGACGCAGCTGATTTTCCTGAGGATGGAGCTGGGGCTTCACCCGAGTTACTTCCACTCGGTGTCACAGCAATTGATGGAGACTCAGCTGCAAATTTAACATATGAATATGAAAAATCATTAGTCCATTGACTTCTATATATTTGCTCAATAAATGCAGAGACTAAACGTTGTCCCTTCATGTTCTTAAAAAAATGCAATTAAAGCAACAAAACCGACATATGTCTCTGCATTTTCTCGAGTATAAACGCAATAAAGGCAAAGAGAACACTCACCCCTCCCCACTTTCACACCCAAAAAGTAATATACTTTTCATACCAAAAGCATTATTAACAGATACAAGGAACAAAGGTGAATGATTGGCCCTTTTGTTTGGCAGAACAAAGGTGTTTGAGCTGACGCCTTCCCTACATATCATTAATCCTTCCAAAACATACCATACAAATACCATCAGATTTTATAAGTCAAAATTAGCTGGCTCACCGCATTTGGCTATTTCTACTTCACTCGGATACCCGATTTAGCCCTTCATGGTACATCAAAGCTAAGGTGTTTGACCTACCATATTCCGCACTAACCTGCCCCCCAAATCGACCTTTCAAACAAAATGGCATGACATGTGTATAGAAATGAAAGGAACAGACGACACTCTGCTTTTGACTTCACTACAAACATATTATTTTTCCTCCCAAGATTTGATACCGTCAACTCATTTCTTCCAAAACCCACCAAAATTTTAGTCTATTTTTTTTCATTTTCTTTTCTCTTTTTTATTATTTGGGTTCAAAAAGCAAAGATCAGTCAAACAAATGGATAGACAGAGAAAAGAATATCAAAGGAAAGGGTATAGAAACAGAGACTATTCAGTCAAATCAAAGTAAAAGTAAAGAATACCTGGAGACTCACTGGGCAGTAGAGAAACTGTCACCAACCCAAAACACACATATAAATAAATAAATGAGTAAGAGAGAGAAAATAAGTTAAAACAAAAGTAGAAAAAAAAAAAGGAAATCTGGTTGAGAGAGAGGAGAGAGACGTACGGCCACAGTTAGAGAGAGAAGGAGCAGAGGCATGACAAGCAGTAGGAAGAGTCAAAGCCTTAGTGACGTTCAAGACAACGCCCAACTGAGCAGAGCTTTTAAAACCCTCGCATAAGCACTCTTCATTGGCCTTCAACACACTCTTCAGCCCCTCACAGCATGTCTTCTCAGGCTTCGTTGTTGTGCTTCCGTTGCTGACGTAGGACAAGCAATCGGCGAGTGAGAGAATCAGACTCGAACAATCAACGGACGATACAGGCGATTGGACTGGAGATGATGCAGACTCCACATTACCAACGGCCCAGATCGCAAGCAAATACACGCACACTAGAGCAATTTTGCACACCATTTTTCACTCTTTCTTTCAAGAATAAAGAACGGAGAGAGAGAGAGAATCAAGGGGGGAGAGAGAGGGGGGGTTTATGCACGCGTGGAAGTAGTGTTTTATAAGGGGAAATGGGATGCGGGAGGAATGATACAGAGAGAGGGGAGGCGTGGTTTGCCGAGGATTGTTTTTGCGTCCATTGATGCCACGTGCAGAGCAATAGACACGTGGCGTGATCTGGTGAGAGTTTTGAAACGCCTCAACTTACTTTCTGAGAGGGTTGGAAAATTGAATGACTTGAATTTTGAAAATGGTACGGTGATAATCGCACACAAAGTATTACCCCAAATTCTAAGGCAAAACCACTCGGCTGCCGCGTATAAAAAAATTTTACCACGCAAATCAATTTACTTCACATGGACTTGCAAGGATGGAACCTCTACCAGACTTCTGATTTTAAAATTATTTGAATTGATTAATATTATTCTTTACTTAAAATAAAAAAATTGCGAAAATAGAATTAAGGAGAATTTATGAAAACTAAGAAATAAGCATTTTTACTCCCAAGTTGGGGCTGATGAAGCCGGTTTAAAGTTAAGATTCAAATCAAATAAAATTTTAAAAGTTATTTAAAAAAATTGACTTTTTAATAAATAAAATAGATAAAAAGAAAAAAAAACCGTTCTTATGAACATTTACCGTTTCCATTCCAATTGTGTAATATAGGTTTTTCAACTTAAATCGACTTTTTTTCTTTTTTCTTTTTTCTTTTTAAATAAACCATATGAGAGATAAGTAATATAGATTTAACCAAATCTGAAGTAATAAAAGTTAAACCCAATTGTGTTTCCACTCTAACATAGAGTTTTACTGTTTCTTTTCAAGGAAAAAACATTTGTTTCTCCTCTCAATCTTTCTATATGTGCAATTTTAATTGGAAAAAAGATTGTGTGTTAAAATGTTGTATTTTGTGACAGAGAGAGTAAGAGGAGAATATTAACCGGTCTTAACCCTTGTTAAAATCTCCCCATTAATTGTTCATTTGAAGGAGGATTATGACATCAACTTAATTTTATATTTACTTAATAAAAAAAAATATTAGGAGAAGTTTAAAGTACTGAAGTTTCAACTATAGTAATAGTGAGTTCAATTTATAAAAACATTTATTTAATTTTTTCTAAGTATTCGATTAAATTAAAATTCTAATTTAGACTGCAACTCTGAGAACGAAGTAATAATTATTTGTAATATGATGCCTAAAATGCCAAAACAGGATCCTAAATGAAACTCTTACTCCATACTAAAATATAAGGTAGAGGGATGAATAAATTGTATAACATTTTTTTCAGAGTTAAAAAGATTGTGTTGTTAATGACAATAGAAGTAGGAAGTGGAAATAGATGAGCAGAAGACAACTATGCATGAAAGAAAGATAAGAATGAAGGAAGATTTGAAAATAGAGCACACAGAATTTTTATAATAGTTTCGCCAAATTTAGTATACGTCCATTTACAAGTTTCACCTGAATTTTCACTATTTACTCTGAAATAATACAACAAACTTGCTTTCAGATACAAGTCAAACCTTTAGGGTGTTTTTTCTCAAAACACTACTTAACCAATCTCTCACAAATTGTTTCCCTCTCCAAACTCTAGACCAAAAAAACTCACTCTAGTCTCTAAACTTTTAGTATAAGAGGAGAAGAAATGTTACAATAAATGAAACTACAATTTCAGATGTAAAAGATTTGAAAATCACAGAAAGAATTTACATGCGTTGAAGAGCAGAGAAATTTCTTATGCATTGTTCTCTCTTCTTCTTTTGTTCTTGACCTCTCTTCCGTGTATTTATGGTTGGAAGAATTTGAATGTTGAAGTAAGTGAGTTTAAAATGGTGTATTTAATAATGTTGAGACAATATAGCTTTGTTAGTTGAGCATTTAAATTATTTAGTAGTTGAGGCTTAATGCTCTTCGGGTTCTATACTTTCTTTCGGCCAATGCAGTTTGCAGCTCTGAAATGTAACTTTGCATTTATCAAAATATGGCTGCGTGGTTGATTGAGTGGTCGAGAGGCTTAAATACTCTTAACCTTTTGTTTTTAACTTTCTGCACAAGATAAACGTTAGACACAGAAAGTATATTTCAAATTTTGGGCATCAATTATGGTTTCTCAAGTGTCGACTAATGTATGTAAGTTGATTACATGTGTCGACTACTTCCTTTCTAACTGTGTACTAGAATCTATGATTCCATGTTCACGTGTTGACTAGTGTTCCTATCGAGTCGACTAGAGTATTTGACTTTAGATCCATTGGTCGACTAGTGTTCCTATCGAGTCGACTAGTGTTTAAGAATTTGGTTCATGTGTCAACTAACATTTTCCAATTGTCGACCAGTGACGACTAATGCCCTTTAAGTGTTAACTTGATTCTGTGACTTTGGTTCATGTGTCGACTAATGTTTTAATTGTGTCGACTATACTCTAAGGTTGAGTCAACTAGGATATATGTTGAGTCGACTATTTTGTGAAGGTGTAAACTTATGTTTCATTTCTGTCGCTTATCTATATGTGAAGTTGACTACTTGTAAATTTCATGTCAACTAAAATTACAATTAGGTCGACTTATACTCAAGTTTGCCTTAGTTCTATTGACTGCTTTAATTTGTGAGTCGACTATATTAGCCTTAGCTTAAAAATATGTCGACCATCATAAAGATTTGGTTGACCATTACTTCCAATGTGATTGAAAATTTACATAAGTTGATAGAGGCTATGTATAGGATGATTTGGTAGTTAACTACATAATAATGTATTGGTCAGTCAATGCTACAGTCTGGACAAATGGTCACATGATCAGTCGACCAATGGTTTGTGTGAGTCGATTGAGAATTGTCAAAGAGAATGGACAGTCGACTGGTGGTTTGGACAATCGATTGTTGTTTGGACATTTAAGCTTGGTTGGTCGATAGTTAGGCTTGGACAATCGACTATATGCATTAGTCGATCAACAGTTAAGCTTGGATAGTCGACCACAATTAAGTTTGGATAGTCGACCATAAGCATTGCTCAGTTAACTGGTTGGTCAGGGCTGTTGTCCATGTGCTGGTCGGTCAACTGAATTTACAAGCTAAGCTTGGGATGGCCGACTGATGGCATGTATGAGTCGACTGAAGTAATGCATAAGTCGATTGTTTTCTTTGTTGGTTAACTGAGATGTTACATGAGTCGACTGAGATGGACTTCCTAATCTATCAGTCGACTGAGTTGATATTAAAGTTAACTATTACTTTAGATGAACTAAGTTTTCAGAAAATCTATCCTTATTTATTAATAAATATCATTTAAGTAAATATCTTGAACTTTTACATTTGAGTTTTTATATATCCATCTACTTAAAATATGACACGTAAATAAAGAAATACCCATCATTTGAATTCAATAAAAATTATTTTAAAATCCAATTGTTTAAGGATAAAAAGTTAAACTCTCTCTTTAGTAAACAAAATTCCAGTTTTGATTTTTCGATTCAATTTGGATGTATTATGTTCAGAGGGTTAACAACAATAACAACAACAATAACCTGAACTTTAATCTCAAAATTTGGGATTAGCCATTTGAGAGATAAATATATAAAAGATAAATATATATATATTTTTATACATAGTTAAAATTTTAAAATAAAAATAATGAAGATAAAAAAAAAAAAAAAACTATCTATAGAAACTTAAAATGGCAAGATAGGTAATTTAATTTGTTTGAATTCTTTTACACCACTCATTTCTATTTAAAATTATTTTCTCAACTAAATCTTTAACTATCATATCTTTACGGATAATATGTATTTAACTTTTTAATGGCTTATCTCTACGTTTTATAAGATCTCATATATTTAAGTTCTTCGTCCTTCTAACTGGTGCATCTTTGGATCTTTGTTGTATATGTCCAAATCATTTTAGACGATATTCTCGCATCTTATTCGTAATTGAACTTATTCTCAACTTAGTACGTATCTTTTCATTTCTAATCCTATTTTTTCTAATTTTATCACACATCTACCTAAATATCCTCATTTTATTTACAATCATTTTATATTCTTATTGTTGTTTAATGGCCCAACACTTAGTGTCATATAATAATGTAGGTCATACTACGATTTTATAAAACTTTCATCTCAAATGTAATGGAATTATGCGATCGCAAAAAACTCTTGATACCCTTTTCTATTTTCATCCATTTTGCTTGGATTCTGTGATTTACATCCAAATCTATATTGCCATTATTTTGAATGATGAAATCAAGATATTTAAAACGTTCACTTTTTGATCCATCATTTTCTTCTAAATTAATCATTTTTTCATTATTTTGATAATTGTCACTAAACGTATATGTCATGTACTTAGTTTTTGACCAGTTCAATCTAAATTCTTTGGATTCTAAATTCTTTGGATTTTAGTGTGTCCCTCTATAACTCAAATTTAGCACTAATACTCTCTCTCGTCTTATCGATCAACACTATATTATCCGTAAAAAACATATACCATGGTACTTTATTTTGAATATTTTTTGAGATTTCATTTATCACTATTGCAAAAGGGATGCGATTTAATGCCGAATCTTAGTAAAACTTATTGCTAATTGGAAAGTTATCACTTAAACCACTACAAATTTTTATGTTAGTAACAGCTCTCTCATATATGTCTTTTATGATATTGATGTATCTCAAGAAGATCTCATTTTTCATCAAATTGCTCCATATATATTTTTAATGAGATTAATACATCTTAAGGAGATTTTTTTT
The DNA here is from genome assembly GCA_037126225.1 of Dillenia turbinata. Taxonomy (NCBI): domain Eukaryota; kingdom Viridiplantae; phylum Streptophyta; class Magnoliopsida; order Dilleniales; family Dilleniaceae; genus Dillenia; species Dillenia turbinata. The sequence goes on along the minus strand of JBAMMX010000016.1, from coordinate 17,165,558 downwards.
TTCATCAACACCCATCACAATACATCTTTAGGAACCCTATCATATATTTTTTTCTAGGTGAATGAATATCATATATAAATCTCTCTTCTGTACTCTAAATATTTCCATCAAATGTTTTAACAAGTTAATTGGTTCGGTGGTGGATCATTTTGATATAAATCCAAATTGATTTTGAGACACAGTTATATCCAATCTTAATTTATACTCTATCATTCTCTTCCATAACTTCATAGTATGAATCATAAATTTAATTCTCTTATAATTGAAATAAATTTGTATGTTTTGTTTATTCTTTTATAGTAGTATAAGTATGCTCTTCCTTCATACTTAAGACATTTTTTTGATTTATCATATTTTGTTTAAAAGATCTATAAGCATTATTATCCTAAATTCACTCAAATATTTCCACACCTCAACAGGTCAGATTCTATAGTTTTATTATTTTTTATTATCTTTAAGACACCCTTTACTTCATGAGAAAGAATTTTACGTTTAAAGTCTCTATTGTCTTTTCTATAGGTATCAGATATTGCCGAAATCTCTTATACATTCAACATTAAAGAGATTATCAAAATAATCTTTCCATCGTTTTCTTATATTCTTATTCCTTACATGTATTTTGTTAGTTTTGCTCTTAATATATCTAACAACATTTAGATCTTTTCTCTTCCTCTCCCTTAGTTTAACAATTTTGTAAATCTTTTTTTTTTCATCCTTAGTTTCTAGTCTCTCGTATAATTCATTATATATCTTACTTTTTGACTCGGGAATAATTTTCTTTACCTCTTTGTTTGTGCTCTTATTTTTTTAAATGCATTGCTACTTCTGTTACTCTGAAGTTTCTTATAACACTTTTATTTGGTTTGTATAAAGTTTGGATTTTCTTACTCCACAAATAGATTTTAACCTAATTCTAGAAAAATTCTAAAAAAATATATTTTAACCTAATTCATATATGGGGAACGAATATTGTTATTTTTTAATTCTTATTTTCTTAATATTTTAAATATCTATATTTTTGAGTATTTAATCTTCAACGAGTTGATCAACCATGTGTTTTCAATATTTTAAAGTATCTTATTTCTTATCTAGCTTATTTGATTGAATAACATCGTATCCCACCATTAGTAATAAGTTATTTTTCCTTACTATGTGATTGTTGACTTGCTCTTCAATGTTCTAAATTGGGGAATTTGGTGTCGGCTAACTTATTGGGATCTGTCTACTATCTTTTTGCACTTGCTTCTAGTGAATCGACTTGTCTATGTGACCTATATACTACCTTTATGCATTTTATTCTAAACTGTCGACTTTCCAACCTTATGTTCATCTAGTAAGTCAACTAGTTAGTTTAAGTGACATGTTGACCACTCCTTATGTCTTAGTCAACGAAATCCAAATTCTGTTTTTAATCGATTTAATCATGTGTTGTTTACCATCAAAATCCAACATCAAATTCATAATAGACCTCATTGCATACTTTATTTTTTTTCCAATTAAAATGCCTTTTTCTCAATAGGTTTTTCCATACAGCAAGCAACAAAATAAAAATATTGCTGAAATTTTTTTTATGCACCAATGACTTTCCAGATGTTTTGATACCTGAATGTCATTAATTTTTTTTTTCTCTTGATATTCTTCATGAAAACCTCATGAAAGTGCTTAAACATTAGGAAAAATCGTGTTTTTTTTTGGTAATGGATTTGATGGGACATAATCTAAATACCAACCATTAGAGCATTTAGGTACCCGATACCCGACAAAGCACTTATGGTCCTGAAGGGCTAAGTCCCTTCGATCGTAAAACACATTGACTTAGGCCACACGACCGATGAGCAAATACATTTGGTGAGATCGAACACCTGTCCTTGCTATCTGACCAATGGTAGCCAAATACCAAAGGAACCGAATGCTCTTACTCCCAACCGGTAATACTCAAACTGAATCTCGCCCTGATTGAGTTTCCTATTGCAATACAAAGCATATTTCCCATGTAAGGAAGGGAACCTAGAGTATCTAATCGATAAAGAAAAGAATCTCCCCTTATAACTCAATTTTCTAAATAATAACGACATCAAATCTTTGACACTCATAGATCCGGAATCTTCAGATCACTCCATAAGGAAACTAGGGTTGCAACATCTCGCGACAGCACGGCTCTGAGAGGGACGCTGTATAAAAGCTTTCGAGGTATCAAGCCAGTTAAGTCCTTTAACTCAACACAGGACACATAAAGGTCACAGGGAGATCCATCCTCCCTTTTTCTCAGTCTGTTTATCTTTTTGAAAACTCTTCTTTCTAACTTGAGCGTCGGAACCTCCCCTGTTGGAACACCCTCTGATAGTCTTTTGCAAGTTTTAAGCCTCCTCATAGAGCATTGTTCGAGTCACAAGAAGTTGGATCTATGGACTCGAAACCCACCTCTAACAGATTGACGCCATCAGTAGGAAACTAGGCTAGTCATTAGCCTTTCTCACCAACCTCCTATTACCAAACAAAAATGACGACAATTAAGAGAAAACGGCCTGCCATTGGGTTTGACGATGATGATTTGATCGGGGTTGACCCAAGTCGCAATGATCATATAGTTGTTACTATCAAAATAGAGTCTCATACGGTGAAAAGGGTTCTCGTTGACCAAGGCACGGATTGCGATATCCTTACTTAGGACGCCCTCTATCAAATGGTCCTCAGCTCTTCGCACCTTTAACCCCCAATCGGATCCCTCAAGGGATTATCTGATGAATGTATCTATTCAAAGAGGACCATTCCACCCGTTGTAACTTTAGGGACTCCCCCTAACCATGCAACTGTCAAGGTCATCTTTCATGTGGTATAACTATTCTTACCGTACAATGCCATCCTTGGTCGACCAAGTCTAGACGAACTAGAGGTTTTACCTAGCACACGACAAATGAAGATGAAATTCAGAACATTGGAAGGGATCATAACTATTCGCAGCGATCCTGATCCCTACACCTTCTTTGCTGACTAAGATGGGCGAAAGAACTTTTCTATCGACACCCAAGAACTCAAGGATGACATCGAATAGATGAGCAAACCAGAACCATGAGAAGAGGTGATCGAGATTCCTCTAACGGATGATCCCAATCGGACTGTTCGAATTAGGGCTACTCTGTCTGCGACCCTACGAGATGCTATTGCTAGCTGCCTACAATGGCACTCCAAGGTTTTCACTTGGTCCTCTGAGGACATACTTGGTATCGATCCATTTGTTATTACTCATAAATTAACAGTGAACTCTGGCTACAAGTCGGTCAAATAGAAGAAAAGGATATTCGCCCTCGAATGCCAACGAGCCATTTAAGAAGAGGTCCAAAAGTTACTAACTACCAGGTTCATCCGTGAAATCAAGTATCCCAAATGGCTAGCCAACGTGATCCTGGTGAAAAAGGCCAATGGTAAATGGAGAATGTGAGTGGACTTCACGGATCTCAACGAAGTATGCCCAAATGATAGTTACCTTCTCTCGAATATCGACAAGTTGGTGGAAAACTCCTCAAGCCACTAACTCTTGAGTTTCATGGATGCCCACTCAGAGTACAATCAGATACGAATGACACCTAAGAACAAAGAGAAAATGAGCTTCATCATTGAGTTCCGTATATACTGCTACCAAGTCATGCCCTTCGGTCTAAATAATGCGGGGGCGACCTTCCAATGGCTGGTTAATGAAATCTTCAAAGATCAGTTTGGTCACAACGTAGAAGCATTCGTGGATGGCATGCTTATAAAAAGCATCAATGCTGAAAATCATGTTGCCAACCTTGAAGAAACCTTTTAGACGCTTGAACACTATAACATGCGACTAAACCCTGCCAAGTGCACGTTTGAAATCTCGTCGAGTAAATTCTTGGGTTTTATGATCATCAACCGCTGGATTGAAGCAAACCTCAAAAAGATACAAGCTATTTTGGACATGTTACTGCCCCAAATATTGAAGGAGGTGCAGCGTCTCACCGGTCAGATAGTGGCTCTAAGCCGATTCATGTCAAAAGTTGGAGAGAAATACAAACCCATTTTTGATGCTCTGAAGAGATCCCAATGATTCGCATGGACACCTGAGTGCCAAATGGCCTTCGAACAAAACAAAAAGTATCTTTTGACCCCTCCGTTGCTCTCTTGACCGATTCCTAGTGAGAAACTCTATCTTTATTTCTCTATTTCTGATCAGGCACTTTACTCTATCCTTGTAAGACAATATTCAACTGTCTAGAAGCCCATTTATTACATCAGTTAGATACTTAAGGAAGTTAAGATTAATTATCGATTGATTAAAAAGATAACATATGCGCTAGTCAATTTGCCTAGATGACTTCGACCATATTTCGAAGCCTATACCGTTGTGGTACTCACCGATCAACCATTGATGCAAATCTTTCAAAAGAGAGACACGTTCGGTCATTTAATCAAATAGAGTGTCGAATTGGGTGAATTTGACATCCAATACCAACCTCGGCCAGCGATCAAAGGCTAGGCCTTGGCTAACTTCATCCTCGAGTGTACTTTTCTAGTCACGGTTACGTCTAAAGCCACCAGAGGTCCTATCGAATGTTCATTACTAGACTGGATCGTACATATCGATAGATCCTCGAATTCTTTGGGTAGTGGTGCCGAGCTCATACTAATGGGTCCGGACAACTTCAAAGTAGAATATACCCTCCGTTTCGACTTTAGGGCCACCAACAATCAAGTAAAATATGAAACCTTGCTGATAGGACTCTGGATTACAGTCGATATGGGAGCTCGAAGTGCTCAGGAATTTACTGATAGTCAGTTAGTTGTCAGGCAGATCGAAAGGGTCTATGAGACAAAAGATCCAACTATGACCAAATACCTAAGTAAACTATGCGAAATGATGGCAAAGCTAGAAAGACTCTACATCCAACAAATCTCTCATTCGAAAAACGTGAGAGCCGATACACTCTCCAAGTTGGCCAGATCAAATTCGGTCGCTTCTAGTTGAACAGTCTATATTGAAAATTTATCATACCCCAGTATCAACGAACCTGAAAGGGTCATAGTAGTGGACCAACCTCTTAGTTAGAAAGACCTGATCGAAGTATACTTAAGAGACAACCGATTGCCCGACTTGCCACTAGAAGTAGTTAAGATAAAATGAAAAGCCGCTCACTACGCGATCATCACCGGAAAGCTATACCAAAAGTCTTTCACTTATCCCTACCTGAGATGTCTAACCCCAGAAGAATCATTCTTCAAGCCTCCTCAAAGAGCACCTGTTCAAGTCATAAGGAGCCGGATTTGTGAAGTCAAAACTCATCTCCAACAGGATTCAATTAAATTCATTTTGTTATAATCAGTCATATTTTTTAAAAGAAAAAAAAATCAATAGTTATTATTATTTTTTATACATTTTTTTACATCATCATTTTAGAATCAGAAATGAAATCGTCTATCCTGTAATAATGTTTTTAAAAGCATGCTAAACTACCATGGAAAGACACATGCCATGGGAAGTGATTATGGATCATCGATAATGAATGAAAGCTTCACACGCAACATTATTAAGAGAGATACAACACGTTTTTTCCTCTCAAAGAAATTAGGCTTCCTTCATAATAAATTAGATATTATGATAATTAAAAAATAATTTTAGGTGAACCTATAAACTCTTATAGAGTATATTTGTAAATTTTGTCTTTTTTATTGATTTAAAAAATTTATATACTTTTTGTGGATTGTTGGCATATGGGGTGGGTTCGCCCATGAGGGTAGACATGCCCCCTTCATTTGAATTTGGGGTGGTTTTTAGAAAAACCACCCCAACTCCTCAACACCCTAAAAGAACCCCTCTCTCTCTCATCAAAAGTAGTAACTTCCTCTCCCTATGTGAATGCATGAAAAAAAGGGATGTGAGTTCAACATTAAAAAAAAAAAGGGGATTTTGTCTTTTGGTGTGAAAAGAGAAAGAGAGAGAAATGGAGAAAGGGCTTTTGAACAACAGTTGATCTTGATTATCACCAAAAGTGGCTTTTGGATTGTGAATAATAGGGAGTGCTCCGAACCGTGACATTTTCTTGACCTAAAATATCCATTTGTCAAAGAGGTAAGTGATTCTAACCCAATTTCAATCCGAGAAATTTTCGCATGAAAATATTTTTGTTGGCTTGTACAAATATCATTATTGGTATTAGAGTATACATGGGTTGTTTTCTACATCATTTGGATATTTAAAAAATTAAAAATGCCATGCATGATTTTAGAGGTTCATTAATGGCAACTTGAAATTGGCTAAAAGAAATACTCTTATTTTAACACAGTAACATGCCTATTATATGAGGATCTAATTTGCAAAATTTTGCATGCAACAATTGAGTACATTTAGAGATATTACGAACCCAAGCCAAAATTTGATGTACTTATAAGTTTTAAAATACTATATTTTATGATATACAATTTATATGGTTAAATTCGTCTCAAAAAATACTTTCCAACCATATAAAGATCTCAAAAAATGGTTAAAAATTGAGAGAGATATGGCCTATCGAAAATTCGTTTGAAATTTGGAAATTTGAAGAAGATGAATAGTGCCGAAAGTGCCAATCCCACTCTCGGCAATGACAAGTGAAATCAACTCCTTAGGCTAGAGATGTTCGATTGAAAATCTAAGATTACCATTGAATTCAGAGATATTGAAAATGAGGGTAGCCAAAATTTGGTGATTCAAAACCGCCAGAAAGGCGGTGCATGGGCTTCACACGCCACTGCAGGCGTGTAAGACATAATCAAACTTTGTTTTATAATAGTCAGGTCCATAGGCGTGTGGAGGTGCGTGTAGGACTGGTTTTGGTTCCAATTTTCACCAAAATATATTTTGTTTTATTATGATTTTTCTGTGATTTATAATTTATTTTTCAGAGAAGAAAATTATCTTTTATTGATTATTAAATCAATAAATGGTTAGAAAATTAAAAAAATATTTTCCAATCTGAAAAATTCTAGAAAATTTTTTATGAGTCTGAAAAATCATTTTGGATTTTTTAATAAATTTTAATATATTTTTCGGAGTTGAAAGTTATTTTTTATTGATTTATAATCAATAATTGATAGAAAACTACAGAAAAATCATTTTTCTATCCTTGAAAATTCTGGAAAAATTCATGTGGGACTATAAAAATATTTTTCTTAATTTTGGCTTCCTGAGTGTAAATTGTATACGCTCTTTCAATTTTATGTTTGAAAATTTTGTTTATTCAACATAAAGATTAATTAGAATTTGAGCATCTCATCGGAAACAAATATCTTTGAAATTTGTTATAATATTATGGTTGGCTGTATGCCTAATCTAATATTGTTTTCATTTTCAGGGAAATGGTGATAATTGGACGTAATTTTGGAGAACTTCCGGGCCTATGGAGAAAGGAAAGAGATTTGAGAAGTTCAGAGCGTTTGATGAGGTTGGATCAAATGTTGACCTACAAAATGGACCTATCTCATTCTTTATCGGATCATTTGGAAATCATGTAGTAAAAACACTTAGAACTCATTCAATTTGGTCATTTCTTTTGGGGAGATGACGTGTATATATTAAGAAATTCATTGCTTCCTTATTGGGCTAATATGGTTGATGAGTTACTTGCCAAGAACGAATACATGATTCTTGATATAGTAAGACCAATATTAATTGAAATATGGAGAATCAAGAATCTAGAGACCCAATAAAGAAAAAGTTTTCCCAAAGTATAAATAGTTCACCATATGCTGTAAGGAGATTCACTCCTAGGAATAGACTATCTAAGGAAATAGTAAATATGGTATCACGAATGGATGCATCTTGAATTGGATAATTTATTTGTATGCCTTTTTTTGCATAAAATGAATGTTTGTTAGGATCATGATCATGTAATATATGAACTTTTGAAATTTTAATGTAAATTTTTTTTTCCAAGTATATGTTAGCTACGTTCATTATTTGATGATCATATATGCAAAAAGAATTTTAGGGTCTCTCTCTTGAATGAAAATTTTGGATTGGTAGAATTTAAATAATTCTCATTCAAAATTAAAATGTTATTTTAAATACTTAGTGTATTTAAGTGGGAGGTTTTAGATTGGAAAAATTTAAGTAATTTTCACCTAAAACTTGTAGAATTTTATAGTTTTAAATTAAATTCGTAAAAGTGATACATTAGAACCATAGATGATAATTGGGAACATAGTTAACTTTCGATTATATACTTAATATTGATCTGTAATGGATGTTAATCTTGAAGTACAAAATTAATTGTATGATGTGAGTATTAGTACATATGTCTACTCTCTTAGGAAACCTAAACCATAATATTGAAGTCCACTATTAGAGACTTGAATAGAAGTGACGATTTGAACGGTGATAATCATGAGATATGACATCATAAAAAATGTAAAAAGTAATGAAAGAATGAGATGCTTTGGAAGTCACCAAGCATGTCATGTAGCACCCTGGAGTGGGCAATGTTGCCCCTGTAAGGGAGAGAACAAGATGCTAACAAGGTATGGAAAATGATATATTCCACTATTCGAGAGATCCTAGTTAGTTTCCTGATTGATGACATGATACTCGAGTGTGAGCAATATGTGATTGCTCATGACATTTGGGTATACCTCATAGAGAAACATAGAGGTACAATGACTCATTTTAGACAGTTGACCATAAAGTTTGGTACCTACAAAAGGCGAAGTGATCACAATATCAAACGACTATTGATGGTCATGTTTAACATGATTAGAGAGTGGGAGTCAGTTGGTCATGTTCTCTTCAATGAACAGAAAGTTCAAACCTTGATCCAAATCCTTCTTGCCAAGTGGGAGCAATTGAAAGTATGTTTGATTCACAATGACAGTGTGAAGACTTTCTCAGATATTGCTTGCCATGTTTAGCTTGAGGATGAGCAACTTTGTGCTGTAAGATCCATAACTGATGTTTTTGTTATAGAGTCCAATTTAAAGAGAATTTCGGACTCAAAGTGTGAAAGAAACTGGAACAAAGACAAGAAAAGGAAAGGAGATTATATACGGATCACAAAAGAACGACCCTGGATATAAGAACAGACATAGAGTCATTTATTTTTTTTTTTTTGTTGATTATATTCTGGTAATAAATAGAATATAGAGAACAATGCAATATGTACATTATAATTGGAGTTACGAAGTGGACGAACTCTTATTCTGCATGATATTCTTTATATATCATAAATTCAATGGAACCTTATTTATTCTTGTTCTTTTGAAATTTGGCTATATTTTGAACTTTTAAAGATAGGGTTGATTTATATTTGAATAACATGTATATTGATTCTAGATAGTTTGTAAATGGTTTCATCATTTTGCTAATACTGATAATGTGAGAGCAGAACCATTGGGTTTGCTAATAAAAGTTGATTTACTAATGTGTGAACATTGTCTTGTTAGCAAAATGATGAGAAAACCATTTGGAAAAGCGATATGGGCTAATTTCTACTATGTTTAATCCATTGAGATATTCGTGGTCCAATAAGTATAAAGGTTATATATAGAATTTCATGTTTCATTATATTTATTGATAATTTTACGTGTTTGACTATATCTATTTGATTTCTCACAAGTTTGAAGCATATAAGTGTTTTAGACATTATATGAGCGAGATAGAGAATCAGACGAATAGATGGTGTGAATATCTATCAGATCAATTTAAGGATCTGAGTAATGAATAAGTCATAATCCAACATTTGACCATTCCAGATATACCTTAGCAGAGTGGTGTTATAGTGAGAAGGAATAGGATTTTGTTGGATATGCAAGATCCATGATGACACAGGTTAACTTATCGATTTTCTTTTGGGGAGACGTCTTGTTGACTATAATTTTTATTTGAACAAAGTACCTTCAAAGTCAGTGCAAATGACATGATGTACTTTGGATTGGTAGAAGGTCATATCTGAATGACCTTAGATCTTAGGGATCGACAGTATGTATTTTGAGATTTTCCAATAAGTTTAAAAAATTGGATCCCTATAAAAGTAAAAGTATCTTTATAAGATAGTTCAATCAGTTTAAAAGTTAAATATTCATTTGTGAACAAGAAGATGGTACTACAATAGAGATTAGATCACAGATGTCATATTTATAGAGAAAGATTTTCTTATCATAGGAGACGTGAAGGACATAGAGCTGTTATTTGAATTAGTTAATTCAAAAGATAATTTGGTTTATTTTGGATTGTTAGAATGGTGTTGATCCTAGTGGGATGTATTTCAATTCTAACGATTCAACTGAGTTATAGACTCAGAAAATATGCCCAATTGTTACTTGGAGATTAAAAAGGCAAATATTCATTGTTTCTCTAGAAAATGAATAGAGTCTAAGAATGTGGATGAGACTCTATCTTATCCCATTAGGGGTGAATGGAAAAAGCAATGAAAGAAAGAATTGGAGTCAATGAGGTCCAACAATATTTAGAAATTTATTGAACTTCTGCTATGACACTAAGTTGTTGAAAACAATTGGATTCTCAAAACGAAGTGTAGGGCAGATAGAACTATCAAGAGGTAAAAGGTTCAACTGGTAGCAAAAGATTACACTCAGTGAAAGAGTGTTGATTATGAATAAACCTTTTCCCAATAGTGAGATTTACCTCCATTCGCATGCAGTTGACGATTGTGGCCAATTTGGATTTAGAATTACGTTAGATGGATGTGAAGACTGCCTTCCTCAGTGGTGAACTTGGAGAAGACATTTATATGGCACAACCAAAGGGTTTTTGTTATTAAAGGCAAGAAAGACAGAGTTATTAAATTGAGTAGATCAATTTGTGGCCTTAAGTAGTCTTCGAGACAATAGTGTTTGAGATTTTATAGAAATATGATCTCTTATGATTTTGTCATGATAGATGAAAACCATTGTTTCTATTGAAAAACTCCATCAACAAGTTTGTGATTTTATTTTTATATGTCAAGTATGCATTTTTAGCGGCGAATGATAAAGAGTATAACCTTCAAGATGAAGGACATTGGTGAGACAGATTGAGAATTGAATCCCAGATAAATCGTTCCAAGAGATTACTGGAGTTATCTCAAGAGTCTCATATTATAAAGGCTCTAGAATGATGCAAATTGAAAGCTGCGAACCCATTGATACTCATGTGGTGAAAGACAATAGTTTTAGGAATAAAATATACCCGATGACTCCTAAAGAACAGATAAATTGTCCAAAGTACTGTATTCTAGCACAGCTGGAAACTTGAAGTATGTCATGATGTGTACTTGTTTTGATATTTGTCATGCTATGGGATTTGGTCGGAAGGTATCTGTCCAATTTAGGAAAAGTGATTGAATTGCTGAAAAAAGGATATTGGGATACCTGAGTGGAACTGTAGATTTTTTCCTTCATTATTAAGGAAATGATCTAGTTTTGAAAGGATACACGAATGTTGATTGGGGAATGATTTAGATGAGAAATTCTACCTTTGGTTATATTTGTTGCTCAATAATAGTGCTATCTCATGGAGAAGAAAGAAACAAATCTGTGTATCACTTTCTATAATGGAAGTAGATTTGTGGTCAATGCTTCCGCAGTTCAGAAAATGAGTTTGCTTAAATAGATATTGTAATATTTGGGGTAGTAAGCAACTCAGTGGGAGCTTGATGATTCATTGTGATAATCGATCAGCTATTGTTTGCACATGAGACTTTAAATATAATGACAAAACTAAATATAGACACAAAGATCAATTTTGTCAGAGACATAAATGAAAAGAGAGAAATAACACTGAGATACATGACTACGCATTTGGTGGTGGCTGATCATTTTAGGAAGCCAATACCTAAAGACATGTTTGTGAGATATCTCAGATGACATGAGTTGCATGGATTGTGATACTATTTGTTACTGTGGTAGTGATTTTAATTATATACAGAAAGTATATAGTTGTAATACTCATATTCGTTGACATTTGAATTTTATTTTTGTACCTAAAATTCTTGTGTCTAGAATTAAATTATATCGGCAAGTTTTGAGATTGACTCTCTCACATGAGCAATCGCCTCTAATGTCTGTGTGACATGTAGAGATGAGGCATGTTAATTTGTGGTGGATTAACACACATAAAAACCGTCTTAGTTAACTACTAAGATAAGATTACCAGTTAAATTTCTACACATATGGTAATCAAAATGGATTCCCCACAATCCATTAAACTTGTCGAATAGCCAAGTGTGAGTTTTCCTTGATGTTGTGAAATGTTAGAGGACTTGTAAGAAGGAAAACTCAGGTTAAGTGTTGTGTACATTTAGACTAAAACTTGTATGATGCGTTATCTTATAAAAGAAGATATATACTTCCAAATGGAAAAGAAAGCATCGTAACATGTGTTTCATACCACGTGTGCTTATGTAACTATATGAGTAATGAGATGGTGCATCTCTCTTTATCTCACTGTGTCTGTCTCATTGTGTGAGACTCAGAGATTTATACTTAACCTCAATTTATACCCTAAGGACTTTTGCCTGTCTCTTGAAATTTTATTTTAGTATTGCTACTTTAACATGTTACCAAGAAATTATGGATGATTCAGTTTGGTGGTGCATGTTTAGGAAACTAGTTAAAATAAAGTTGAAAGTTAGTAGTATGAAAGGAAGACTATCTTTGACCGACATATTATTTTGTATTCACAGATCGATCAATTATATTTATTACTTAGTGTTTAGAGATGTAACTGTGAATATATGATTGGATTAGAGTCAAGTGTGCTTTTACATTGTTTTGAGAAATAAAAGATATGTTGATTGTGTCGAATAAAAGAGGTCTGTGGTATAGCGAGATATGATGTCCTCTTTACCATTTTGACAATGAATTGCTATATATCTTTAAACGGTATGTAGCTCTAGATCTCTTGGTATTTTTACAGGTCACACGGTTCTCTTGCCTATATAGAATTGGTGATATTCGATTGTAATGATCACATTGCGTGCGGTTCTAGCCCTCATGTGCAAGTGAGAGATGTTGGCATATGGGACGGGTCCACCCATAAGGCTAGACCCGCCCCCCTTCATTTGAATTTGGGGTGGTTTTTGGAATAACCACCCCAACTCCTCAACACCCTAAAAAAAACCCTGTCTCTCTCATCAAAAGTAGTAACTTCCTCTCCCTGTGTAAATGCATGAAAAAATAGGGATGTGAGTTCAACATTAGAAAAAAAAAGGGCCATTGCCTTTTGGTGTGAAAAGAGAAAGAGAAAGAAATAGAGAAAAGGCTTTTGAAGAACGGTTGATCTTGATTATCATCAAAAGCGACATTTGGATTGAATAATAGGGAGTGTTCCGAATTCGTGACATTTTCTCGGCCTAAAATACCAATTCATCAAAGAGGTAAGTAATTTTAACTTAATTTCGATGTGAGAAATTTTTGTATGAAAATATTTTTGTTGACTTGTAGGAAAATCATCACGGATTTATAATTAAACTTTATATATTCTTTTTCTATTTTCAGTTGCAAGTAACAAGACTCGGTGAACTCCATATTTCTCTCCTAGACTTGTCATCTTTGTTCTTTTAACATTAGATTGTTTCACAATGTAATACATTGTTATATATGGAAAATACATTGTGATATATAATGATATTTCTGCATTTTTATTTTCTTCTTATTCCCCCGAAATTAAATTTTACAGAGCTAATTTTTCAAATAATAATCCTAAACCTATTTATGTTAAAACAGATGATAATGATATTTCTCTTTCTAATTCCTAAATGAATGATTTTACTTTTGCATCTCATTTAAATATAATTTTAAAAAATTCATTACTGATAAAGAATATTTAAGCAATGAATTTAATAGATCTGAAAATTTGCAAAACAAGATAATATTTGCTTTAACTTTTAATGAAAAAGAATGTAATATCAAATTAGAGAAGTTTATTGCAATAAACTAAATCAATTAAAAAGAAATATTCCTTTTTTCGGCTTATAAAAATTTTGCTACATTACACAACGATAGAAATATTCAATTACAAGCTAATTACACTAATTTAATTCTTCATACTATATGTGATTATTTGAGATAAATAGAATCCCAAATAAAAACACTATCTTTTAAAGGTATAATAAAACTAACCTATAAAACTGATTTTTAAACCTTTTGAATTAAAACCTAAAAGGACTATTTATCTTGGTAATTTTAATATTTTCAGAATCAATTTGCAAGATAAAATTGGACTTAATTCCCAAATTTGATGGATGTTCCTTTTTTTTTTTCCGTAAAAAGACAAAGGGAAAAGGACATGTTGTGTTGAAAAAAAGAAATTCATATATTAACTCTTTGTAATCAAATGCATGGTATCTTTTGTTTTTCATTATAAGCAAAGCTTGGGTGTCCTCCTTTACAAACTGAAGCATAAAATCAAGAAGGAGAATTTTCCAACAGCAAAATTCGAGTTGAGGGAAGACCAATTCTATTCCAAAAAGGGTTGTAAAAAGGTGTAAACTTATGTTTCATTTCTGTCGATTTATCTGTACGTCAAGTCGACTACTAGTAAATTTCATGTTGACTAAAATTACGATTGAGTCGACTTATACTCAAGTTTGCCTAGATTTTATCGACTACTTTAATTTTTGAGTATACCATATTAGGCATAGCTTAAAAATACGTTAAACGTCATAAAGATTTGGTCGACCATTACTGCCAATGTGTTGACGGCTATAAATACTTGGTGACCATTTCAGTATTCCCCTGGTCTTTTATCAAATAACTGCAATGTATGTATGTATATGCAATTTGACTAATATATGTCAACTGAAAATGTACATAAGTTGACAGAGGCTATGTACAGGATGATTTGGTAGTTAACTACATAATATGGTAATGGTCAGTCAATGCTACAGTCCAGACAAATGGTCACATGATCAATCGACCAATGGTTTTAGTCATTCGACTGAGAATTGTCAAAGAAAATGGATAGTCGATTGGTGGTTTGGACGGTCGACTGTTGACTGTTGATTGGACTTGGTTGGTTGATAGTTAGGCTTGGACAGTCGACCATATGCATTAGTCGGTTAAAAATTTAAGCTTAGATAGTCAACCATATGCATTGCTCAGTCGACTGGTTAGTTAGGGATGTTGACCATGTGCTTTCTATGTGTTAGGATATGTCGACTAAGTGTTAGGATCTATCCATTGCATGCTTTCTATATGCTGGTTCATCAATTGAATTTACATGCTAAGCTTGGGATGGTCGACTGATGGCATGGATGAGTCAACTGATGTGATGCATAAGTTGATTGTTTTCTTTGTTAGTCGATGTTACATGAGTCAACTGGGGTGGACTTGCTAGTCTATCAGTCGATTGAGTTGATATTGAAGTTGACTGTTGCTCGAGATGAACAAAGTCTTGAGAAAATCTGTCCTTATTTCCTTAGTAAATATCATTTAAATAAATATCTTAAACTTTTACATTTGAGTTTTTATTTGTCCATTTACTTAAAATATTACGTGCAAATAAGGAAGTACCTCTCATTTGGATTCAATAAAAATTATTTTAAAATCCAATTGCTTAAAGATAAAAAGTGAGCTTTCCCTTCAAAAAACAAAATTTCAGTTTTGATTTTTCGATTCAATTTGAATGTATTATGTTCAGAGGGTTAACAACAATAACAACAACAATAGCAATTTGGATCTTAATCCCAAAATTTAGAGTTGACTATTTGAAAGACAAATACAGAAGAGATGAATATATATATATAGTTAAAATTTTAAAACAAAAATAGGGAAGATAAAAAAAAAAACTATCTGTAGAAACTTAAAATGACAAGATAGGTAATTTAATTTGTTTAAATTCTCCAACGTCACTCATTTCAATCTAAAACCATATCTTCAACTAAATTTTTAATTATCATATCTTTACAGATAATTTATATCTAAGTTTTTAACGGTTTATGTCTATGTTTCACAAAATCTCATATATTTGAGTTTGTAGTCCTCCTAACTGGTGTGTCTTTGGATCTTCATTGCATATGTCCAAATCATCTCAGACGATACTCTCATATTTTATCCATAATTAAATTCACCCCCAACTTAGTATATATCTTTTCATTTTTAATCATATATTTTCAAGTTTTATCATACATCTAGTTAAATATTCTCATTTCAATTACAATCATTTTATACTTTTATTATTGTTTAATAGTTCAACACTCGGTACCATACAATAATACAGCTTTTACTGCGACTCTATAAAATTTTCCCTTCAAATGCAATGGTATCGTGTGATTATAAAGAACTCCAGATACCTTTCTTTATTTCATCTAACCTGTTTGGATCCTATGATGTACTTCCTCATTTATATTGCCATCATTTTGAATGATGGAGTCAAGTTATCTAAAACGTTCACTTTTTGGTATGTCATTTCCTTTTAATTTAATCGTTTTTTAATCATTCTGATGATTGCCACTAAACATATATCTTATTTATTCAGTTTTTGATTGACTCAATCTAAGTCTTCTAGATTCTAGTGTATTCCTCTATAACTCTAATTTAATAATAATACATTTTCTCATTTCAATGATCAACACTATATCATTTGTAAAAAAACATGCATTATGGTACTTTATTTTAAATGTTTTTTATGATTTCATCTATCACTATTGTAAAAAAAGATAGGATTTAATATCAAATCTTAGTGAATCCCAATGTTAATTAGAAAGCTATCATTTAAACTTCTGCAAGTTTTTACATTGGTAACAGCTTATACATATTTTTAATGAGATTAATATATTTTAAGAAAATTTCATTCTTCATCAAACAGTTCTCTCATACATATCTTTAATGAGATTAATATATTTTAAGAAAATTCTCTTTTTCATCAACGTCCACCACGATACGTCTCTAGGAACCATATCATATGCTTTTTCTAAGTCAATAAATACCATATGTAAGTCTCTTTTCTGTACTCTAAATACTCTACAAATGTCTTAACAAGTAAATTGTTTCACTGGTGAATCATTCTAACATAAATTCAAATTAATTTTGAGATACACTTATCTCTAATATCAATTTATACTCTATCACTCTTTCCTATAATTTCATAGTATAACTCATAAATTTAATTTTCCTATAATTGAACAATTTTGTTAAAAAGATTCATTAACATTATTATTCCAAATTCACACAAACATTTCCATATCTCAGTGGCAATGTTATCAGTTCCTATGCCTTTATTATTTTTCATTCTCTTTAAGATCTCCTTTACTTTATGGGGACAAATTATGTTTAAAGTCTTTGTTGATCTCTTCTATAGGAATCACAATATTGCCGATATCTCTTTTACCTTTAATGTTAAAGAGAATATCAAAATAATCTCTCAATCACTTTCTTATGTCTTCATTCTTTACAAGAATGCTATTGGCTTCACTCTCAATATACCTAATATCATTTAGATCTTTTTCCTTCTTCTTTCTTAGTTTGGCAATTCTATAATTCTCTTTTTCTCTATCCTTAGTTTCTAATCTCTTATATAATTCATTAGACATATTACTTTTTGACTCAGGAATAATCTTCTTTACCTTTTTTTTTGGGCACTTTTGTATTTTTTAAATGCATTGCTAATTTTGTTACTTTTAAGTTCCTATAATACTTTCGTTTGGTTCGTATAATAATTTGGATTTTCTCAATCCACAAATAGATTTTAACCTAATTTTTTAAAAATATATTTTAGCCTAATTCATATATGAGGAACAAATACCACCATTTTTTAATTCGCATTTTCTTAATATTTTAAATACCTATATTTTCAATTTCTTAATCTTTGGCGAATTGGTCAATTCTGCATTTTCAACATTTTAAAGTATCTTATTTCTTATCTAACTTATTTGTTTGAATAGCATCATTATCCTATTATTAGTAATGAGTTATTTTTTTCCTTATTATGTAATTGTTGACTTGCTCTTCAATGTTCTAAATCGGGAAATTTTGTGTTGACTAACTTATTGGAATCTGTTGACTATCTTTGTGCACTTTCTTCTAGTGAATCGATTTGCTATATGACCTGTCAACTACCCCTATGCATTTAATTCTAAAGTGTTGACTTTCCAAACTTATGTTCATCTAGTGAGTTGACTAGTTAGCTTAAATGACATGTTGACTATTCTTTATGTTCAAGTTAACAGTCTCTAAATTCTTTTTTTAAATCAATCTAATCATGTATTGTTTATCATCAAAACTTATAAATATGTCAACACATACTATATCAAATTCAAAATAGACCTCATTGCAAACTTTTTTTTTTCCAATTAAAATGCCTTTTTCTCGATAGGTTTTTCCATGCAACAAGAAACAAAATGAAACCGTCAACGAATTATTATTTTTTTATGCACCAATGACTTTTCTTGATACCCAAATGTCACTAATTTTTTTTCGATATTCTTCATGAAATCGAGGACGAATCTTAAAGTAACGGTAGAGTTACTCTTTTGGTGATCTCGAGATCATAAGTTTGAGACGTGAAAATATTTTTTTATGCAAAATATAAAAGGAAGGCTACATACATATACGTCCACCCTCCTCCTATTCCCGCATTAAGTTGAGAAGCATTTTGTGTATCAGATGAGCCTTTATTTTTCATTAAAGCCTCGTGAAAAGAAAAATAGTGGTGATGCAGTGCTTAAATGTTAGGAAAAGTCATGTTTTTTTGTAGTGGATCCAATTAAATTCATTTTGTGATAATCAGTCATATTTTTTAAAAGAAAAAAAAATCAATATTTATCTTTATTTTTTATTTTTTACATCAACATTTTAGAATCGGAACCAAAATCGCCTATCCTGTAATAATGTTTTTAAAAGCATGCTAAACTACCATAGAAAAACACATGCCGTGGGAAGTGATCATGGATAATGAAAGAAAACTTCATCTACAGAATTATTAAGAGATTTACATCACGTCTTTTCCTTACAAAGAAATTAGGCTTCCTTCATACCAAATTAGATATTATGATAATTAAAAAATAATTTTAGGTGAACCCATAAACTCTTATAGAGTTTATTTGTAAATTCTTGCCTTTTTTATTGATTTAAAAAGTTTATATACTTTTTGTGGATTTATAATTAATATATATATATATATTTTTCTATTTTCAGTTGCAAGTAACAAGACTAAGTGAAATCCATATTTTTCTCCTAAACGTAGACTAGAACTTAGAAGTCGGGTTCTTCGCTTTTCAAACCAGAACCTAAGCCTAAAAGAATTCAATATTTAAATTTAAAACACAGCTTAACTATATAATAAAAACCAACTATATAATTAAAATTGCAATTAAAATCATACTACATTATCCATAATTAAAAACATAATCTATGCTATACATCATCCATAGTTTTTTCGAAAACAAAATAGAAATACAATACCATGGTTGATAAGTAAAATAGAAATGACAAAATAGATTTAGAAGTTACAAATTTTTTCATTTTGAGTAGTGAGCTTATAAGATAACACAACAGTAGAAACTCCAGCAATGAAGAAAAACCATTATATTTCAGAAACGACGATCAGATGCTGGACCATTAAGTATGAAATTTATTTTTCATCTTGTGGTAAACTTATTGTAATATGTTTATTGATTGATCATTCAGTTCAATTATTTTATGTGTACTTGTTAAAATGGATTCATGAACTTATATTATATAGACTTATTATAATTTAATTAAATTTATTGTGATATATTTATAAGTTTATCCTATATTAAATTGTTTATTTAATTATTATATTATATTTACATTATATATATTAGTTGTAAAATATTTATGAGGTTATCAACTATAGACTTGTCATCTTGGTTCTTTTAATATTAGATTGTTTCACAATGTAATATATTGTTATATATGGATCACTACAAGAAAATAGGATTTTAGTGACAATCGATAAAAGTCATCACTAAAGACTTTTAGTAACAATTTTTCATTTATCACTACCTTGTTACTAAATCATTGTTATAAACGATTCAATAATGACAAATTTCAAGTTGTCACTAAAGATACCATATAGTGACGAAATGATCTATTGTCACTAAAGTAGTGACGACATGATGTTGTCACTAATTATAACCCAAAGTTGTCATCCAATCAGTCAATGTTGTCGCAAAATATGACAAACTATAGAGTATTTGTGATGACATTTTCTTGTGACAATAGTGACAATGTTCTAGTCGTCGTTAAAGATACTATATAGAGCATTTGTGCAAAATCATCATAAGTTTTATCAAAATACATCCACGCCTGACAATCAGTTGGATGCCTCATGCTATTAGAATTAACAACTTGCTTCTCCTTATGCCACCATATGCCACGAGCTATTGCTTTGTTTACATACAATCTTCGTAGTCTAGGCATTAAAGGGAAGTAGCATAATACCTTACGAGACACTTTAGAAGTATTAGATTTATAACGAGGCTCATTGCACTTCTCATTTGGGTACTTGGTCAAGTTCTCGTATTCTTTTCTGTAAAGAATACAATCATTAACACATGTATGGATTTTTTCATATTTAAAGCCCAAGTCATGGATAATCTTTTTGGCATTATAGAAAGATTTAGGGATCAAAGCTTCTGGTGGAAGTTTATCCCTAAATATTCCCAGTAGCACATCAAAGGATTTTGTGGTCCAACAACTTATGGTGTTCAAATGCAACAAAGTTACAATGAAAGATAGTTTTGAAAATCTATCACAACCCAGGTAAAGATCCCTCTTTACATCATCTAACATTCTAAGAAAATTATCTGCCTCACTTTCTTGTTCATTGGATAACTTTTGACCAATGTTTTCCCTTATTTGCTAGTTCTCACCCCAATTTGCGGTCTAATGTCATTTAACATTATGTCCAAATCATTCTCATCATTTTCTTCATGCTTAACATTATGGACAACATTGTCATCATCCAAGTCATCCTCAAATGCCTCATCGTGATAAATCCATCTAGAATAATCTTTACGAATTCCATTTTTAATTAAATGTGTCATCACAGTGTCTTTACATTGATCACAATAATTGTTACATTTCGAGCAAGGGCATGGGATTTTCACATGACCTTCTTTGCCGATATATGCAAATTTTAAAAATTTTTTTACACCCAAATAATATACCTCATCTCTTCTGTTTTAATCTTCATCTAACTCTTATCCATGACCTTAAAAGTGTTAACATGAATAACAAAGTCATGTCCCCAGCAACATCTGTAAAGATACTACATAATAAATTGTGTCAAGATGGAAATCCATAAATTTCTTAAAAATCTTATATTATCACAGTAGTAGGAAAAAGAATCAGCAAATAAATCTATTTTGTTTATACAAAATTGTTTCATATCCAATTATGTATTGACAACTAGGTTAAAAAGAAATTGATCAAATTTCAACACAACGTAAGATGTAATAATAATGTATATATTAAACTTCAAGAAGATGGAAGCTCTTTCATGTCTTAAAAATGGAGAAATATAGTATGTGTGCATGTATACGTATATAAAGAAACAACAAGTAAAAAACAAATAGAATAAATAAAAAAAATGCAACATTAGGTTAAACATGCAGTAAAAGATCCCCCAAATAAATTTTTTTTACCAAAAAATAATAATAAAAAAAAAACAATAAAAGATAGTACTTCAGCTTCCATGCATAAACAACATATCTATAAGAGTATTTACAAAACTAGAAAACAAAGCAATCGAATACAAAACATAGAATTGGCCTTGTTTAAAAAGCCATAAGGGCAGTTCAATGTTCAGTTTGTGTCAGAAATATACCTTGAAAACACAAGTGTCTAGAACATCTGGATCTTGATATATTTCTACATCCTTTCCATACTTTTCTTGAGCTTTTTCAAGAGCTTCTTCAGGACCTCGTGCAACTATGTATTCTTCTTCACAATCTTTTCTAACAATGTACCAAATTGGTATTCAGTGCCTGCACCACAATTGTCTGCTTATACACCAATCCTTAATATTTGATATCCAGTGCTTTTAGATCTGTTATCTCATTAAGCATGAAAGGTGAAAAGTGTAAAGCCTTCAGTAAAACCACTAAGTGCTAAAAACAGTATGACTATTATTTTTTATAGCATTCTAGGTGTTCCAGAGCAATCCTAAATTACAACAGGAAAAAATGAGCTGAAACTGTGGAGGCAGTAGCTTGTTGGTGCAAAAATTTTGAGGTCATAGAAAAAATAAATAACAAAATAAATTTTTTATACCTTCTCAAATCTTTCGAGAATAATAGTCAATTCTCCTTTCTCCACTGCATGATAGCAACATAAGATAGAATCAGAACATGAGAGTAAAGAGGCACGTAATTGAACGAATCATCCAAAATGTTAGGGAAGTGTTAAAATGTATAATAATAATAATAATAATATAGTAAAAAAATTTAGAAAGAGTCATAAGACATTTTCTTAGAAAGTGTAAAAAATTTTGAAATTTTATTACTATTATATATATAAAAATTTTGTAATTATGTAATTTTTAATTAAATGTTTATTTAAATAAATTAAAACACGTTTCTTGTGTATAGACTGTCATTACAAAAAAACACGGTTTTAGCGACAGAATTTAGGGATGGAAAAAATTTGTCGCTATTTTACGACGAATTTAGTGACGAATATGCTTTCATTGCTATTTTACAATGAATTTTGTGATGAATATATACTCATGGAAAAATTAGCAACAAATAATTCATTCATGGCAAAATTTGTCGCTAATTAATCACGAAAATATTTTCGTCGTAAAATTCATCACTAATTAACCACGGATCAAGCATGTATCATTAAATTTAGTAACAGATAATGTTTTGGTCGCTAAATTCAGCGACAAAAAATATTCTGTGGCAAAATTAGTCACTAATTAGCCACAAAAATATTTTCATCGTAAAATTCATCTTTAATTAGCCACGGACTCCATAATTCATGGTTAAAGTCATCGCTAATTAGCAAAGAAAATTTATTCAAGGCTAAATTCATTACTAATTTTTACCCGTGCTTAAAAATTTATGACTAATTTCGTAGCTAAATTTTTTCTATACTCTATTATGAAACATTTTCAATTGTGTCTTTCTTTTTTACTCCTTCTAAATAACGGAATCGAGTTGAATATATAGTGAATACTACAATTCTCACCAAATTGATAATTTTTGACAATAAATAATTCAATCAATCTCTAACGAATAATTTTTCATCAGCCACTGGTGTCAAATTTACCCTTCGTGTTCTTTATCTTCTCCACCCGTTCGCTTCTCCCATCAATAGTTCAATATTCTTTGAACGTTCAGCGATTCATCATCTTGTCATCGTCATCAATAAGGAAGATAGTAGATCGGAACTCTGCACAAAGTTTCCAAGCGATCAGAGAGTAAAGCAGACATCCACATCCGGTGATCCATTTTCTCTAGCAAGTAGATCAGACAATAGTTTTTGGAGGATGGGGCAGAGAAATGGGACAATTACTGAGAGGCGGTCGTCCGTTTACACACTCTTCTAGCATTTTAATAAAATGAAAAATAAAAAGGAAAAAGAATAATAAAATAAAATAGAATAGAATAAAAGAATAATAAAAGAAGAGAAAAAATAATAAAATAAAATATATAATGCTAATTTCAAAAATTAAAGAAAAAATATTGATTATTTTAGCAAGGGATTCAAAAATCCGTTGCTAAATTAGTGACGGATTATTTCATCCGTCACTAACTTTGTGATGGATAGATCTATCCATCGCTAAATTTCAAAAATTTCAAAAAATAATAAAATAAAATAATAAAAAAACTTAGCGATGGAAGTATTAGTCCGTCGCTAAATTTGCGATGGATTTTGCTATCCGTTGCTAAATTAGTGATAGAAATATTAATTCGTCGCTAATTTAGCGATGGATTTTCGATCCGAATTTTAACTTACAAATATCCCATTTCATTTCTAGTGCATGATCTGGGAGTCTCTCCCTAAGGTTTCGAAGACGAAGGCGAAGGCGAAGACGAAATCGAAGACGAGGATGAAGACGAGGATGAAGACTGACTCTCTCTTCCTCCATTTGCATATGTATGTTCATCACATCTTTGTCTCTTTACTCTCTCTCTCTCTCTATATATATATATATAGTGTTAGGGTTTTTGAACCTTCTCTTGTTCTTTCCATCTGCACAAGATTAGGGCTACTATTGCACGGATCTTGGAATTCTTGCTGAGATTCACGAGATGTGCTATAGCTTTGTGTTGAATAATCTGCCTTTTCAATCTATCAAGTACCCATCTTGTGCTCTTCCACTAATGGCCAGTCTCAAATCTCCCAAATTTTTCATGGCTTCAACCCTACGTTCTGGTTCCAAGTGAGTAATTATTTCTATTCAAGTCTTTCTTTCCTTGCTTATTGGGTTGGATCTTTACATTCTTTGATGTATTTTTGTTATTCTTGGATCTATGTTGTTAATTTTTTACGTATTTAGTCATTAATTTTGATTTGATTTTTCTGGATTTGTGTTATTTTGATGTGTTTCTGCTTAAATTTGCTTTATGTTTTTTTTCTGGGGTTATTATGGTTTCATTATTTGTTGAAGGATACCTTGTTCCCTTTGTAATCATTTCCCTCTCTTTATCTAAATAAATTATCTTATTATTTTTATTAAAAAAATGAATATAGCTTTCATTAGCAATGAAAGTGGGGCTAATTTGTAAGAAAATGAGCAAAGATTCTATTGGTTTTGCTTTGTCAAAGACTAGGATTGTTTATAGTTTGTACCCTAAAAATGGTAGTGTTTATACATACACTAACACATCATGTCAAGGTGATACAGAGGAATGTTCTCTCATATTTCTATGACTAGTTTCTCCATGCACCTCTAAATGCAGCACCCTAATTTTCCCTGCAATTCTTAATGCAACCACCCTATCACTTGAATACTTTAGTGAGTTCATGTTGGCATTTTAGTTGATGAAGTAGGGGGGATTTTTTTTTTTGGGTGCTTTACTTTCTTTATAACTTGATCATCTATTTATGGGATATTGGCCAAGTCATGGATTTTTTTTTTGGTCGAGTTCCTTTGTTATCGAATGGCTCATGATGACTGCATTGCACTTTTTATACTTGTATTTGCTCTGGCTGTTTCATAACATGATGTATGTGTTGCAACAAATAATGACAATTAGCTAAACCATGTATTCTGGGTGCTGTTCTATTTAATCGTATACTTGTATTTGCAAAAGAAAAAAGGGAAGGTTGAGGGAATTAGCTAATTTATAAAAATTTTATTTTTTGTTATACCTTTATTTTTTGTCTTTTAGTGTCAATAAAGATGATTGACATAAGTTAAAAATTTAATGTTTCTAGTTGTTTGCCTTTTAGTGTCAATAAGGAATAAAGATAATTGGCATATATAGAGATCAACACCTATTTGTTATCTTTTTTCTCTTAAGTTACCCTATTCATTTCATTGTCAAATGCTTAAGTTAGGTGAAATCATATGGGTGAATGAAATGAAATCATATGGGATTTATTGTTGTCCTTGGTCTGTTGTAGCTGATTGCCCTTTCCTTTTGTGCCAGCATATTCTACTGCATACTTGAAGAAAATATTCAGTGATTTATTATCTTTGGAATCGGTATATCCTTTATCCTGTAGCCAAAAAAAAAAAAAATAAATTGTGAGCTAAAGAATCACATTCATGTTGCATTTTCTTTATTTTGTTTACAAGTCTAAATTGCACATATGTTAATTGGCACCATTAATGTGTCAATAATTGCTTTTTGGATTTAATTGCAAATATGTATATTGCAAATATGTTAATTGTCTGTTTCGTTTCGTTTCGTTTTTTTTTTTAGTTTTTTTGTTTTTTTAGGACTTTTTCTTGGAGCTTTTGTATTTATTTAATACATTCAATACCATTTTCTTTTTCTATAAAAAAGGTTAAAAGGTTGACTTCCCACTTTTTTTTTTGGTTTCAATGTGAAGATTAGATTAGTTGCTACTTTGAAGAAT
This sequence comes from Dillenia turbinata, assembly GCA_037126225.1. NCBI lineage: Eukaryota > Viridiplantae > Streptophyta > Magnoliopsida > Dilleniales > Dilleniaceae > Dillenia > Dillenia turbinata. The sequence goes on along the minus strand of JBAMMX010000016.1, from coordinate 17,139,572 downwards.
TACAGATATGTTCTCAATGAAGGAATGAGTACATGTAATTTGTAGGGTATTTAGCATTTAGATCTATGATATATATAAATATATATATATATATATATATATGCTAGCTGTATCATGTCCTAAGTTTTTGGATTCCAATGTACCTTTGTCCATGTTATGGTGTCTTGTGCCTATGCTGCATAGCAGTTGTGTCCTCCTCCGATACATAATTAGAGTAATTTTCTTGTATAAAATAATGTGTTTAGGTCAAAGAGAAATCACTTATGCTCCTATCTGCCCTCAGAGTTTCATAAGGAGAACAATGCTATTTACTTATTGGATATTTCATCTGGGAGCTGGTGCTGGTTATCTTGTCTATGCATTTGATGTGATATCTTGTGCTCTTTTTGTACACATGCATATAGACTGATGCTTTTGTTGTGCATTAATTGACCATGACAACTTTGATCGATATTATATTGGAGATAATGAGAAAATATAATTTGCTCAGAAACACCAGCACTTAAAATTGAATTTACTTGGATGTGCATACTTAAATCTTGAAATTTTAAGTGTTTAATGATGACACCATGTGGATATTTGATAAAATGTTCTAACTTGCAAAGTCAAGCCTTCCAAATTAAAAATTCAAGCACTTAAAATCTATTCAGGAATAGTTTGAAATAACTTGGCTCTTTGGCAAATGGGCAAGCAAAGTATAGAAAGGAGAAAAGAAAAGAAAAGAAAATAGAAAAAAATTATTTTCGCTCAAGGCAATCTGATAATATTTATTGGGATTGAGCTATTGTTTTTTGATTTTGGACTATGAGATGTATCAACTATTGTATATATCTTTTGTATGCATGTTTTCGAGTGTATTGTTGTGAATTTAATTATAGCATTTCTTTTATTTCTATTTTAGGACACATGTGATTCTGAAGCAAATGTAGACCCTCAGAAAAATGCCCATGGAGATTCAAATATTAAAGAGGTGCGGTTTGAGAGAGAAGAGCTTGACTGATGGCAAAGAGAAGGTTGATTTAGTCTCTATTTTGTGTATCAATTCAGAAATCATCCATGTGTTAAAATGCATTTTTTTTATGTCAAAGAAAATGTTGATTTAGTCCCCCTTATATATTTCAATTCACACACTATACGTTTATTATTGGATATTGGACGTTCATATTGGATGTTGGCGTATATTTGTTACATACTGGATTGATGTTTATTTGATTTTATTTTTATTGACATTTTGTTAGATGCTCGAACATTTATAGACAATATTGAATTTACTGGTTTCGATAAGATGCTTGGAATCTGATTATTACGTTGGTTGAATTGAAAAAATTTTTAGGTTTATTGAATAGATAGGACATTTCATTTTTAATATGGAAAATTTTTAAAAATTAATAAAATTTTTTGGCTAAATTTTAAAATTCGTCACAAATTTTGTCACAAAAAATTCGTTACAAAGTTCGTCGCAAACGTTAAAGTGTGGATTTAAATATTGTGCTAAATTTAGCGATGGAAAGGTAGATCTATCGCTAAATTTAGCGATGGATATTGAAATCCATTGCTAACGTAGCAACGAATCCATTTTTAATTTTAGGGACGACTCCCAAATTCTATTGCTAATAGCGATGGATATTAATCGCAAAATTTTGCGATGAATATTAAAATTAGTGATGGATTCTATTATTCGTCGCCAAATTTAGCGACAAATAGAGAAATCCGTCACTAAATTTTAGCGACAAATTTGGCAATTCATCGCTAAATTTTAGCGACCGATTCTCATATCTGTCGTTAAATGAATCCGTCGCTAAAATTTAGCCATAAATTTCTAATTTTCATTGCTAAATTTTTTGATGTGTCATTAGCGATGAAAAATTTTTTATCGCTAAATCCGTCATTAAAAGAATTAGTGACGAATTTTTTTAAAATTTTCATCGCTAAATCAATCACTAAACCCATATTTTTTTATAGTGTGTCGTGTGAAATACAATGCCTCTACCCTGTTTTTTTAACTCTCTCAAATAACTCAGATTCTCTTGTGTTCTTTCCCTTTTCTTGTTATGCACCATGTTGGAAAATAACACACAGAGTGAGAGAGAGAGTCTCTAACCTCCTATCCCCCACACATCCCCTGCTATTATGCTCCTCACATCCCCTGCTAGAACACAACTTGATTCTTAATGAAAAATTCACAAAAAAAAATATAGAATCAAATATATGGGGGCTGGGACCGGGAGCCTTAACATAAACTCAAACAGATGCATGCACATTAGACCAGCCTAGCGAGAAGCAATTTGTAGCATAAAAAATACGATTACAACCAGAGAACCTTCTGTTGACCTTTCTAAAATTTCTATAATCTCTAGAACTCGAATTGCAGAACACGATTACAACTAGAAAAAGAAAACCCAAGAACTCCAAAATCCCGATCTCAAATTGCAACCAAAGACATAAATAAAAGTAAGAAAAATCTTAAAATTTTCACAGCAAGAAAGGTAAATTACAAACCTTAAAGAGCTAGAAGCCCTAAAGAGAGAAGGAGAGAGAGGGAGAGAGGAAGCTAGAAACCATAAAGAGAGAGATAGAGCCAATTAAATCACAAACCATAATCGAGAGTGAGAGAGATGAACCTGAGAGTCCTTCATGAACGATCAAGTTTGTTGTAATGGTTAAAAAAAAAGAAAGATCAAGTTTGAAATCCAAAATTATAGGAAGAAAGAAAATTAAATATCCTAGAGAGAGAGAGAGAGAGAGAGAGAGGAGTACTAGAGTGACAGTGAGAAAACTGAAGCTAGAGGTGGAGGAGGGAGGCAGAGGGAAAAGAGGTGTGGTTTAGCGCCGTGGGATTTTTGGGTTTTTTGGTTTAGCACCACGGAGGAAGGGGTTATTTTTGGTTTAGCGCCGCGGAGGGAAAAGAGGTGTGGTAAAGAGGAGTGCCCAAGTGATCACTACATCACAGAATGAAATGCTTTCATTTAATGAAAACATGGTTGTGGATGATTTTTTATTTTTATTTTTTATTTTTTAAAGACAAGCTTATGAAAATGTGGTTGTGGTTGTGGTTGTAGATCACAAAATTTTTGGACTTGAAGAAAACGTGGTTGTGGGTGATTTTCATCCAAAGAAATGAAATGATTTCATTTTGTAAGTATTTACCTTTTTAGATTATTTTTGTTTGGTTAAAAGAAACTATTTTCTTTGTTAATTGGAAGAAAAATGTGATTTTTCAAATATCATTTTTTTTAAATGGTCATTTTCTTCCTCTGCAAGTTCAGCACGAATGGATTTGGTTAAGTGCACAATTAATCATTAAGTCAAAATTAATGTAAATATATATTATTAAAAAATTTTATTAAATTAATTAAAAGATTATTACCTATATCATGAAAATATAGAGAAAATGATAAAATATAATATTTAAAATTAATTCCGTAAAACACACATCTTTAATAATAGCTTAGAATTTAAACTTATATTGTAACAAAAACTTGTAAATAATTTATGTAAAATAATGTTTGAAATCACATTGAAGAAAAAAAATAACTATAAAATCAAAATTTATGTATATATATATCAGCCACGTATTATGTAAGGGTAAGCATACAAATTCGGCTCTGCAAGCTAGTGCGGTGGTTTATGGGCCATACCAAAGCATAGGTTGTAGGTTCAGTATTTGGCAAATACATTCATTTTGCGCCATCTGTTTTTTTTATTAAGTGTAAATGTGATTAAGTGCAAATATGTGTGTTAGAGAGAGAGAGGTTTTATATTAAGTGCAAATATGATACCACAAAATGGTATTTAACATTAACAAAGATAAGTGGCATAAGATTATAATTCAAATGGGGCATAATGTGTAGAAAAAAATTAGAATTGTACTTAATAAATATTTTTTTATTTACAGAACTTAATAAATAATAATTTATTATTTTGTTTTTGATTTATATATATTTCTTCGTATTGCCCCTTATCGTGAAGTTATGTAAAATAGATACATTATCATTTCTTTAATTATTTAATTTTATTATTGATCATTTTAATTTTTTGTTATATATCAATTATTAATTTATTTTTTCAAACATACTTAAACATTAGTGATGAGAAAATATCATCATTAAAAGGGCTTAACAGTGACGATAATTATTTTCATCACTAAAAGGGGTTAATAGTGATAACATTACATGTCATCATTAAAAAGAGGCAGATAGTAACGAAACAATCTTGTCACAAAGTGGTCAACAGTGACAGCATAGTATGTCGTCGCTAAAAGGGGTCAATAGTGACAATAAGATGTGGTCACTAAAAGGGGTTAATAGTGACAACACTACATATTGTCATTAAAAAATGGCCAATAGTGATATAACAATTTTATCACAAAGTGATCAACAGTAACAACATAGCATGTTGTCGCTAAACGAGTCAATCGTGACAAGAAAATATTGTTACTAAAAGGGGTTAACAGTAACAACAATTATTTTCATTACTAAAAGAGATTAATAGTGATGACACTACATGTCGTCATTAAAAAGAGGTCGATAGTGACAAAACAATCTTGTCACAAAGTGATCAACAATGATAGATAAGCATGTCATCACTAAAGGAGTCAATAGTGACAAGAAGATGTTGTCATTATGTGTAGTGACGAGATATTGTCGTCACTATACTAGATCAATAGTGATGAAAAAATGTTGTCACTATTTTTCATAACTAACTCTATGATGAGAAATTTTGTTGTCATTAATTTATATTTTAGTGATAATCTATTGATAACTTTTAAATCTTGTCACTAAAGTGGTTCATGTTATAATTTAATAATGACGATTTAAAATATCATTATTAAAATATAAATTTAATGATGATATTTTAGTGACAAGTTTTCTATCTCGTCACCGTTATTAAAGCTCTATTTTCTTGTAGTGATAATACATTGTGATACATAATGATATTTTTGCTTGTTTTATTTTCTTCCTATTCCCTTGAAATTAAATTTTATGGAGTTAATTTTTCGGGCAATATTCCTAAACCTATTTATGTTAAAACAGATGATAATGATATTTCTTTCTAATTCCTAAATTCATCACTGATAAAGAATATTCAAGAAATGAATTTAATGGATCTAAAAATTTGCAAAACAAGATAATATTTGCTTTAACTTTTAATGAAAAAGAATGTAATCAAATTAGAGAAGTTTATTACAATAAACTAAATCAATTAAAAAGCAACATTCCTTCATTTGGCTTATAAAATTTTGCTACATTACACAACGTTAGAAATATTCAATTACAAGCTCATTACACTAATCTAATTCTTCATACTATATGTGATTATTTGAGATAAATAGAATCCCAAATAAAAAAACTATCTTTTAAAGGTATAATAAAAATAACCGATAAAACTAATTTTTAAACCTTTTGAATTAAAACTTAAAAAGACTATTTATCTTGGTAATTTTAATTAAAAAAAACTTTTAGGAAACTTATTTTCAGAATCAATTTGCAAGATAAAATTGGTCTTAATATCCAAATTTGATGGATATTCCTTTTTTTTTATCTCTTTAAAAAGACTAGGAAAACGAGGACATGATGTGTTGAGAAAAGAAATTCATGTATTAACTCTTTGCAATCAAATGCATGGTATCTTTTTGTGTCGACCTATTGTCTAGACGTCGCACCCCCTAGCAAAAGGAAACAGATATGCAAATGCAGAAGCAACCAACACAATTATAACGTGATGTCTAGACTCACGACAGTTGCACTTTCCGTATGTGAAAACATGAAAAGAGATTATATTAAAAGAAAAGAAGTTAATGGTTCTGTCCAAAATAAAATTTTGGTACAGTCTCCCAAATTTAGTGACCATTTAGCCACCTGGGGGGTAATTATGGAATCTGATAAAACAAATATAGCACTTCTATTATCAAAATAGCTGACATCAATGGCCTTTCTGGCCGCCCAACACAACAAACCATGGTATATAATCATTATATTCCGAAAACCATACATAAGATTTTCATATGACATAACTACTCATCTAAGCATGCAATGTAACTCAAACTACTCAAAAGAGCACAAATATTTACATGCCTTAATCAAAACAAGGGGTCAATGACAAGTAGGGATCTAAATCCCTCGACTCAAGTGCCTCTACCCTGTGATTCCCTCTTGTCTCCATGATCACATAAAAACAAGGATATCGGGGTCAGTATAAACTGAGCAAATACACAAGGGATCAATAACATGCATAGTAAGCAAATAGGCACAAGAATATATCATCATGTAAGTATCGAAAATATAGCAGAGTGTATCAAAGATGTACACTAAATCCCCCAAAAAAAATTACAATTGTCACTTTTAGCATCATTATCCTTTTTCTAACCTTGTTGTTCCAATTTAATTTAACAAGTAAAGAAAGAAATGGAATGTCGAATCAAGTTAGTGTATGAGGTTTTGGAAAGCAAGCTAAATTTGGGGATTCTTAAATAAATCTAGATTTTTTTTTTGTTAGGCCCTCAAACACTTTACTTGCTTTTAGTTCCACCCTCATAGGGAGAAGAGATTCATCCATGGTTCCTTAAGTTTCACCCACAGGCTTTGCGCAAGCTTGTGGAACTCTATGTGCAAACCATACTCATCAAGCTTTGCCCGCAGGCTATACACAAACTTCTGGAGGTATTTCCGTGTAATCACTTTATGTTATAATTCTTTATAATTCTCATGATATAATAACCACAAAGACTACAATCCATTACAAGTTCCACACAAAAGTTACAATCCAACATCACAATTATACATGCCAAACAACCCATTGAGCACTCAAGAACTTGTTTAACAAATTTCCAATACAAGCAGTCTTGGAAAAGTGTCATAACTCAAACTACAATGCTCGGATTAAGGTGATTCCAAATTCCACTCAAGATAAGACAAAAAGCTATAACTTTCATGTTTATAGTTAGGTTCGATTCCAATTATATAGGGAAACAAAGATCAATCAAAGTTACAGCTCAAAATCCACAACATAGCTTGCGCAGTCATAAAAAAATTAACATAACTTATTCTTACAAATCAGATTGAGGTGATTCTAGTGATCATTTAAAGATAAGACATAGAGCTACAATTTCTATGTTCAGAACTTAACTTAATTCAGTCTAGAGGATAGCTCAAAATCATAGAAAATTCATAACAAAATAAGATAGAAAATAGAGTAGTTTTCTACAGACTTTGTGCTATGTTTGAAAATTCACCAAAAATTCAATTCTTCTTGAACTCTTCGAATCATATGTCATATTAAAGTTATGGAAGTCTAGTTTCATTAGGAGAAAACCTCACTCAATTTGCAGTTATGCAAAAAGAGATATGAAATAAAGAAAAGGGAATGGTCATGCTCTAAAAACAGAGCAAAAGTTTCAATTTCTAAACTTTATGTTCAATATCTGAAATTTTTTTTGTCCTTTCCTACTCTACTCTTATCACAACATGATAACAACTTAGGAAACATATTCTTCATGGTTATTAGGGATCAAATAAACAAACACAAGTAAGGTGCTTACCTTTCCAAGCTTCTAAACTTTCTTTGCTCTCGTATACTCTTCTTCCTCCAACTTCTTTGACTTCCATGTGTTTTTAGCTTGTCCTAAGCTTGTTTTATAGCTTTTTTAACTTCTTTATACTAGGGATTGTAAGGATATTGTTGAAGGTTGCTTAATCTAAGGTTAAGCGAAGGTTTTAATAGAGTTTGGGGTGGTTTTTGGAGGAGAAAGATGAAATCCGAAATTAGGTTCTTGGAAAGAGAAAGGTTGTGTTTTTAAGTGCCTTCTCCATCTATCAATCTCTTTCTCTCTTTTACTTTACTGAAGTAGAATGTGGGCCCTCTCCCAAGTATAGGTGGTGTCAAGAGAAATGGAACACGTGTATTGTGCCATGCCTAGTAATAGTGTAACATGTGTATTGTCCCACACCAAACCCTAATTTGATTCTATTATTTACTTATTCCGACCATTCTCATTTGCCAATATATCCAACTAGTCTATACTAATTCTAGTATATTTGATATATACTTAAAATCACGGATATAAAAACTAAAGCATGCATCGCATATATCAAAAGAATTCTATGAACTTTTTCACAAAATAGTGCGAATAATTTAAATGTTCTCCGTAAAATAAAATAAGAAAAAAGTAAATACAAATGCAAATGCATGATTTAGTGATTTCTCAAAATTGGACCATATATCTTTCCCCCCTTAAAAGATCCAGTCCTCTGGATCACTGCTCATGCCCAAAAAGATATTGGTACCATTCTCTCATTTCTAATTCCGACTCCCAAGATGCCTCCTTGGAGGTGTGATATCTCTGCAGAACTTTTACTAATCTTATAGGTTTGTTCCTTAGGTTCTAGTCATAAGAATCCAAAATTTGGAACAATTACTTAACATATGTTAAATCCTCTGCCACTTGGAGCAGTTCATAGCTGATCACATATGAAGGATTGTGAACACACTTCCTTAACATAGAAACATGGAATGTAGGATGAACTCCGTCAAATGCTGGGGGTAGAGCCAACTCATAAATAGCTGATCCGACTTTGGTTAGAACTTCAAAAGGACAAACAAATCTAGGGGTTTTTTTTTTCAAATCTCATCACACCTTTGATTAGAGAAACTTTAAGAAAAACTTTGTCTCCTATCTCAAACTCCAAATCTCTGCGTTTCTGATTAACATAACTCTTCTGATAGGATTGAGCTGTTCTAAACTTTTCTCGAATGATCCAAATTTTTTTTTGATTTCTTGTAGATAAGCAGGCCATGTTTCAGATTTAAATATCTGTTTCTCTCATACTTCATCCCAACAAAGAGTAGTTCTACATTTTCTACCATATAATACTTCAAACGGTGCCATGCTAATGCTGAAATGATAGCTATTGTTATAAGCAAATTCTACTAATATCAAATGCTCAGCCCAACTACCATGGAGCTCTAGAATGCAAGCACTCAACATATTCTGTAGAGTTTGCATAGTCCTTTCTAATTGACCATTTGTCTGAGAATGATAAGCTGTGGAGAAATTAAGCTTAGTCCCAATCTAGTTTGAAAACTTTACCAAAATCGGTAAACAAATCTCAGATCTCTATTAGAAACAATAGATACTGATATGCCATGCAATCTCACAATCTAATTAATATAGAGCTTAGCTAATTTCTCCATAAAGTAAGTTACTGCGGCTGGGAGAAAGTGAGCGATTTGGTGAGTGATCCACCATCAGCCATATAACATCAAATCCTCTCGTAGTTCTGGACAATCCCAAGATAAAATCCATGGTAATATGCTCCTATTTCCATTAAGGAATAGGGAGTGGCTCAAGTAATCCACCACGTTTTTGATATTCAGCTTTTACTTGCTGACATGTCAAATATCTGCAGACAAATTCTATAATATCTCTTTTCATACTGGGCCACCAAAAGGAGTGACGCAAATCCCTATACATCTTGGTGGATCCAGGATGAACATAAAAGGCTGAATAATGTGCTCTTCCATGATCAACCTCCGCAACCCCTGAGCCTCCGGGACTACTAGTCTATCCCGAAATCTGATTGTCTCATTTAATATATTGAATTCAGGCTTCCCCCCTTTTAGCATATCTTCCTTGAGCTTAATTGTCATCTCATCCATTTATTGAGCTACTCTAATATGATCATATAGCTCTGGTTGGACCATAAACCAAGCCAAAAGAGACCCCTGGCTGGAAACCTCAGTATCAATTCTCAACTGCTCAAATTCGACTATTATTTAGTACTCCCTCACTCACAGAGATGTTACGGATTCTATGAATTTACTGCTATGCATGTGCAATAACAGTTGCTTTGCTGGGATAATATTGAATGGTAACATCATAGTCTTTCAATAGCTCAAGCCATCTACGTTGTCTCAAATTCAAGTTTTTTTGAGTAAATAAATACTTGAGACTTTGATGATCAGTGAATATTTCACAGTGCTCACCATAAAGGTAATATTTCCAAATTTTCAAGGCAAAGATAATAGCTACAAGCTCCAGATCATGTGTAGGATCATTCTCTTCATGAGGTTTCAACTGTCTAGAAGCAAAAGCTTTACATTATGTCCCTGCATTAGTACACACCACAAACCAGTCTTGGATGCATCACTAAAGATCACATATCCTTGTCCACTGACTGGTAATGTTAACATTGGGGCCGATACAAGCCTATCCTTTAGAGTCTGAAAACTAGTCTTATATTGTTCATCCCACACGAGTCAATCTCGTAAGTAGAGCAGCTATCAATGAGAAATTGTTAACAAATCTACGATAATAGGCTGCTAAACCCAGAAAACTATGCACCTCCACAACTATAGTAGGTGTGGACCAATTAACAACAGTTTTAATCTTCTTTGGATCTACAAAAAGTCCTTTACCAGAGACAATGTAACCTAAGAAAGTTATTTCGCTGAGCCAAAATTCACATTTACCTAGTTTGGCATACAATTTCTCAATCCTCAAAGTCTATAGCGTATTGTGGAGATACTACTTATGTTAAGCTTTATCTTTGGAATAAACCAAAAGATCATCAATGAATACCACTATGAAGTCATCCAAATAGAGTCTGAAAACACGGTTCATCAAATCCATGAAAATTGCTGGGGCATTGGTTAACCCAAATGACATCACTAGGAACTCATAATGAATGTAGCGGTTACGAAAAGCCGTCTTAGATATAGCTTCCTCTTTCACCATAATCTGATCGTAGTCCGATCTGAGATCCAGTTTAGAGAAAACAGTCACACCTCTCAACTGATCAAACAAATCATCAATTCTCAATAGGGGTATTTATTCTTGATGGTAACTTAATTCAACTTGTGGTAGTCAATACACAATCTTAAAGAACTATCATTTTTCTTTATAAACAAAACTGGTGCACCCTAAGGAGAAACACTCTTGTCCACCAGTTCTTGTAATTGAGTTTTCAACTCTTTTAATTCAGCTGGTGCCATTCTATATGGAGCTATAGAAATGGGTATGGTATCTGACATCACATCAATAGTAAACTCTATCTCTTTGACTAGTGGTAATCCTGGCAAATCATCTGGAAATACATTCGGGAAATCACATACCATTGGTATGTCAGACAATTGGACTTGTTCTTTCTTGTCTTATGTAACTTATGCTAAATATCCTTGACAACCCCTGGACAACATCCTGGATGCTCTAATAAAAGATACGATAGGGGTACTGATAAATCTATCAACAATAAACAAAATCTATGGTCATCCTGGTGGCAAAAAGCAAACAATCTTCCAATGACAATCAACCAATATATAATTAGCTGATAACAAATCTATGCTCAGAATTACATCAAGATCTATCAACTCGAGGGGTAGCAAATCAATACCAAAGTCATGCGTGTAGAAGGTCACAATGTAATTTTTATAAATCTCAGTAATAAGAATCTCATCTCCAAGTGATGTAGCAACCCATAACCACTGTTCTAGAGGCTCAGGCCCACACAGCAAATGCATAATAAATGCTAATAAAATAAAGGAATGTGTGGCACCTGGATCAATTAAAACACTTGCATCACAAGAAAATAATTTCATCGTACTTGTGATCACATTAGGTAAAGCATGAGCCTCCTGCACAGTAATCACATAAACTCTTGCCCGACCTTCTCGGCCTGGTTGCATACCATGAGGTCGTCTCTGCTGTAACTATGGTGGTTGAGCTGTTTTAGGTGGTCCTGGCCTTATTAGAATTACAGGGGCTGTTGCCTACTGGGTCAGTAGAGATTTAGGCAGTAGAACATGCTGTAAAGGAATAGGTAATGCTGTCTGGGTCTAAGGGGACAGCGTGAAGCATAATGGCCTGACTAGAAACAAGTGAAACAAAATCTCATTCCTCCTTCACATGGTCCGGTATGAAGATTCCCATAACTGGAATATGATAGTCTTTTACGGAGCCCTAGCCCTGCTCATAATGCTTCCTTTTTTCCTTTTTCTTCTTTGTGCCTGCAGTGTGAATTTCCACTGGCCTTTTTACTTTCAAGTTTTTCTGTCTATCCTCGGTGACCAATTCCAAAACTTTAGCATTATTCACTAGATCTCTATATGTGGTAAAAGGTTGGGCTGCCAGATACCTTTGAAAAAAGGATCACAAACCTTGTCTGAATCTTTTTGCTCTCTTTTCATCTGTGTCGACCATGTTTGGAGCATAAACTGATAGTCTAGCAAAGCGATCTTCATATTGGCTGATAGTCTGAGTACCCTGTCTCAAATTTAGAAACTCAGATATCTTCTGATCTTTAATAAAAGAAGGCACATATCTCTCATGGAAGATCTAAGTGAAATTATCCCAACAAACACACTGAATGTCATTACCATATCAGAGTCTTAACTTCGAACTCCACCAATCATAGGCAGGTTCTTTTAGGTAATGGGTGACAAGTCTGACCTTGTATTTCTCAGCAACCATAAACTCAAAAAGTAGCCTCTACATCTCAACAATCCATGTCTCTACAACTTGAGGGTCATCACTCCCTGAAAAAATCATTGGCTCCATTTTTTGAACTCAATCATTAATTTCTGGAACTGACGGTTCTCTCGAGGTACACGTATGTCTCCTTTATCTTCATATCCCTCTGTATACTCTGTGGTTTTTTGATCTCGATCTGATCTAGTCTGATCTGATTCGGAAGCAACCAATATAGGTGGAGATGTTAAAATTGACATAGCTGAGGGGGCTATGGTGGCTTGAGGGGCTGAAGGGACATCTGTGGCCTCACTCCATATCACTAGTTGAGACTATAAATTGCTAATGATTGTTAACATAATGTTTTACCCAATCAATTATTAACACTTTCGATTCCAATTTGATATAAAAAATTAAAATTAACAAATCTAGTAACATCATTAAATCAACCACTAAGTATAATAAAAATAAACTAATATATAAATAAAAACAATACAAACATATAAATTAACATAATTGCATTTTTTAATCATTACAGTACAAATTAAAACATTCCTCACTACCAAATAATAATTCACTAATAGGTTCAGATATCAACAGCAGCAACAGCTTCCAATCCAAATATTCGAAAATCGTAAATCTTGAAACATAAAAAACAATTATAAATAACAAATATATTATTAAAATAATATTATAAAAACATTTTTCTAAATAACATTTGTCAAAAAATTTAAAAACAAAAATTATTCATAGTGGCAATGACGGGCCAGGTCAGGCCCAGACCAATGCGCCAGGTCGGGCTGGGTTGGGCCAGGAAAGGGCCCAGCCCTATGGGCCACGCGTGAAGGCAAAGGGGCTAGCGGCCCCTTAGGGAGGCGGGGCCGTGCAGGGGCCAGCGGCCCCTGCTCACAGCTGGGCTGCGCAAGGGCTTGCCTCCCCTTCGCAAGGTGGAGCCGCGCAGTGGCCAGCGGCCCCTGCTCGCGGCTGGGGCACACAGGGAACAGCAGCCCCTGCTCGCGGCTGGGCCACGTAGGGAACAGCGGCCCTTGCCCGCGGCTCGGCAGTGCAGGGGCCCACCGCCCCTTCAGTAGGTGGAGCCCCGCAGAGAACAGCTGCCCCTGCTCGTGACTAGGTCGCGCAGGGAACAACGGCGCCTGCTCGCGGCTGAGCCGCGCTGGGGCCAGCGGCCCTTTCGTGAGGCGGAGCCACGCATGGGGGCCCCTTTGCGTAGCTGGGCTGCGCCCCATGCCACGGATGGCCCACGAAGGGTAGATCCAGTGGCTTGGCCATCAGATTTGCCTACTACAGCTCAGATTTGGCGGCCAACCGACCGGATTTGCCATCTACAGCCCAGATCCAGCCGAAAGAGAGAGAGAGAGAGAGATCCGGCCGAGAAAGAGAGAGAGAGAGAGAAAGAGAGAGATAGAGATTACCTATCACCATCGCAGATCCAGCATCCCTTCCGCCATCCCTTCGCAGAACCACCTTCGCAGCTATTTGAAAATGAACAAAGCGAGAGAGAGAGTGAAGAAATGAATTGGCAAAGTGTAGAATATATTGAAATTAGGGACAAAAATTTTTTGTCCCTAAATTCGTTGCAAATCAGGGACGAAAAATGATTTTCGTCCCTGATTCAGCAACGAATGTATTTTTCCATCGCTACAATCTGCGACAAAAGAATGTTTTCGTCACTAAATTTGCGATGAATATATATTTTCGTCATAATTTGCAACGAATAATTTTTTACTTTACAATTTGCAACGAATTTAACAACAATACTTATGCTTTGTGACAAAAAACTCATTGAATGTACTAAAATAGAAACTAAATAGACAAACTATTAACAATATTTGTGTACTATGATATAATTATAAAAAACATTCATTATATTGATCATTAATTAGCAAGTATTTCTGTTTTAACTCTTAATTTAGTGAATCAAATACTTAAACAAATTTATAAGATTTTGGTTAAAATAAATGTATATTTTTATCATTATATGAAATATTTGAATAAACAAAAGATGAATGTACCAATTTAAAAGATTACACTATATTATCATTCTTTTACACTATATTTGCATGCTTTGAAACATTTTTGCTAAAGGTTATTTGTTTTGTGAAAATCATGAGTTTCTCTACGCTATCAGTACATATTACCGTTTACAAATCATTTTTTTATTTTAGAAAATGAGAAAAATGAATTTTAGCAACGAATTTTGCTACAAATGTTATATTTGTCGCTAATTGGCAACAAATTTAGCGACAAATAATTGAATTTTTTACGACGAATATAAATATTTATCCCTAAATTTGTGACGAATTTCAAAATTTGTCACAAATTTAGGGACGAATGGTTAAATTCGTCACAAATTTAGGGACGAATAATTTATTCGTAGCAAATTTAGGGACGAATAATTTATTCGTCATAAATTTAGGGACGAATTTTTAATTCGTTACAAATTTAGCGACGAAATTTGAAATTCATTGTAAATTTAACGACGAATTTTGAAATTCATTGCAAATTTAGCAACGAATTTTGAATGTATATTTTGAAATTCATTGCGTCAAAAATTTTTTGTCAAAAATTAGCGACGACTTTTGTAACGAAAATTTTTTTTTTGTTGCTAAATTTGCGATGAAAATATTTTTGTTGCTAAAATCGTGGCTAATTGGCGACGATATTCTTTTTTGTTGCTAATTTTGTTACAGATTTGTGACGAATATATTTTGTTAATAAAATTCATCGCTGAATTCTTATTTTTTTGTAGTGCATGTATAAAACCCAACCCACCAATTTTTCATGTAAATGGTTTGGATATGTATCTCGTACATACATGCAAGCTTAGATTTTGGATTTGTTTGAGTTTGTTTGTGCCTAGTGACATTTATAGACTCGAGCTCAAGCTTTGGTATTAACCCACATTCACTACACTAATCAATTGAATGAGAATACAAGGCATTTGATACCTATTTTAATAAAACCTAATGAAAATTAGATCGAAGGAATTGAGACGATATGAAAATAACAATTATTCTTCTTTTATTATTGGTGTTACCCTATATACTTTTTTTCCCCCTCTTTTCTTTGATTGGGAGAGGTACACCCTGAGTTTCGAATCCTCCATCATCGGTGAGGACAGAAAATCTGTGGTACCAATCAGCGGGTGGTATTGCCCTATAATCTTTGTTGCATCCCAAAATCTTCTCTTGCTTCGAGTGCTCAACAATAGAGGTGAGTGTTTCATTAATGATGCTGTAGTTGTATATTATTCCCTTGTGAAGAGCCAAGTTCAAGACCCCATGGTTAGTGCTACTAACAACTCTGCTACATTGCCATTTCCTCCTTTAATGTTGTTGAACTCTTTCCTAATAAGGGTTTCAAGAGTGATGCCTGTTTTTGCTGCAAAAACTTTGCTTATCTCTTTAGCATCTATACTGCACCTTGTTATCACAATCCTCATCAACATCTCGCAGACATCACCATTCCTCATTCTTAGTTGCTTTGCAAAGAACTTTTCAGGGTGTTGGATGCATCGGATCACAATTCGAAGTTCTTTTCCAAATTGCCCACATTTGCTTCTCTTAAGGGACTTGGAGAACTCATGGCCATAGAGTTCTTTGTAGGAGACTAGGATTGACTTAACTTGGCCGGTGTTTCTTTGGCTCATGAGTGAAGTAATGGTCTTTTGATCAATGGATTTACCACTCTCCATTGCCTCATAGAGTGTCTTGGCATCACACATAGCCATGCTCATGTCCACTTTGCCACCATAGTTACGACTAGATTTCAGCACTGCAAGCATGATCTAAAAGAGAGAGTTCAAGTTAGTTCACACTGCATAATTGTTCATGATAGCCAAATTGGCATAGAATTATGTATTCCATGCATGAATACCTCTTTGAATCCACCAGTTGTTTTGAGAGCAACATCCTGTTCTATATCAGAATGATAGCGATTACCATAGGCCAACTTGATGCAATGAAGCTCTGAAGAAGGTCGAGTGCACACAATCTCAATAAGAATGTTGAAGTTTATGCTCCCTCCATAGATTGAATTCCTCAAAATCTCAGCATCCCTTTCTTGTGGTTCTCTCATGCGCAAACAGATGGCTCTCTGAAATCATGTCAGGATTTACCGAAATTATGTGCATCATGCCAATACAAAGAGCACATTGTGACTACATAACAATATAGTAATTAGTGACCACTTACTAATAAGAGTTTGCACTTTTGAGTAGTGGAGACAACTTCAAGGAGGTCTTGGTGGTATAAAGTGTAGTAGGTATGTCGAATATGCTTGAATTCTTGTGAATTTCCTCTCAGAAGGATCTCCACGAGATTTTGGTCATTGGTTGGTGCATTGGCTGTAAATCAATCCAATTAAAAAGAATTGGCTGTAAATCACAATCGAAGTAAAACAAATTTTGTTGCTTTCAATTGCATGCAGCAAATGACTTTGTTTGGACAAATTTAGCAACCATATATTCTATTTTGGCTAGCCGGCTGAACCCACAATTTAATACGTTTTCTGCCAGTCGATGGTAACTAAGTTCAGCACAATTTTGAAAGCTTTCCTATCCTATCCTTATTACACTCAACTGAGCTGACCCATGCTTATATGTCTATTTAGATAGCGTAGTAAAGGATAAATAAATATTTTAGGATACACTAGACTTGAATATTTGTGTGGGGGATATTATGTGGATGTATGCTTTATATATATACAAATTTATATGCATAACTAACATGCACCGATACTATTTACATGGTACCATGTCGGAGTAACTATTTTAATCGTTTCTTACTGTTCCTATTACTTAAAATGTACATAACAAAGAATTGATACTTCTGCAATAACAATTTCACAAAAGGATGTCGAGAGAGAGAGAGAGAGTACTAGAGAAAAAGCCATAGAAGAGTTGGCAATCAACTTCATATCTCTTGGGACTCTGATTGGAACTGCTCGACATTTTCTCTTTTCTTTTACACAACTTTATGAGGTATGAACAAAAGCCTACCAAGTTCTTCACATTATATAGAGGGGAGTTGACATTGACAAATTGGTGTGCTAAGGAATAAAATTTCGCTATTGCTTTTTTCACTTTTTCTCTGTCACATATAGTCAGGGCTAAGAGGAGAGAACAGAAGCGTCGAAAGTGGAGTGAAGAACATATCCCCAATTCCAATTTCAACCATCTTCTGTGCAGCACTTGGCTGTTTTTCCTCCTCCTGGCAAATCTCTCTCAACCGCTGACTTAAGTGTAAAATATGTTCATTGTTAGGCACCTAAGCATCTCAAAAGGATTTTGTCTCTCAAGGTCTAATGTGATTGTGACCATTTTGGTTGATGACCCACTTAGCTTTAGGGTGGAAACCGAAACTCTACGAAAGAAATCTAAAAGAATGATCCATATTTTTTTTTTCTTAATGCAATTGTTCCTATATGCTGTCTGCCAGGTACATTTAAGTTCTACGAATCAATGCGTTGACAATGAGGGGGAATCTACAAAATATAGTACGGCACATGATAGACTCAAAAGATGAACATCATTGTTCACACGGATGGTCTTTTGCTCTAACTGGTGCAAAATTTATAATGTCAAGTCACCCACAAAAAAGCTAAGGCACCACATGAGCACTTACACATTTGTGTGGGTCTCGAAAGTGCCTTGGTTTCGCCACCATCCAACTGACCGGATGCAACACAACTCGCATGTTCATAGAACCAAACAATATCAGTGATTAAGTGCAGTTCTTATGTAGCAGCTTGATTGAGCAAATATAGGAAAAGAGTATTAACATACATCATGCTTCTTGTAACTGCTTATTTTACACTAATGTCACAAGAAACCCACTCTCTTTTCACACGCATTAAGATTCTGCTTAGCAACATCAGCAACTTCATGTTTCATTCTGGGGACGGACAAAGACAGGAAGCAAATGAACTCATAGATGACAACTTGATCCAGTAATGCGTTAGGCTTTACCAAGTACTTGGATGTTCATCTGCAGAAGTCAGACCTGGTGAATGGGCCACCGAATAGATCAGTGACCATCATCAACTCCCTCATTTTTTTTAAGGTGGCCATACAGAAGTTTAGTGCATTCAATTGCCTCCCAACTCCTACAAATATCACATCAAGCATTCCACTTTGTGTGATTGCCCGCACTCCAAGCACTCTGTCTATAGTAAGACTGCTAGATGCCACTCAAAAGGAATAGTGCTGCAACTAACAAATCAACCGTCAGAACTGAGTTATAGAAATCCCCCACGAAAGAAAAATTTTGGTTTCTGAAAGTATATAAAAATTGAATTCAACTATTCACTATGTTCCTTGTTTGTATGTGCAGGAGAAATTTTCATAACTAATGCAAGCACAATGACTTACGCATGGACAAGATTGAACTATCTTTTGAGGTGAAATGATTATATTCAATATATATATCTCTAGCCCCTAAAGATTTTAACCAATTGCATAGAAAGAGTGATAATCTCATGAACTCGGGCAATGAAACAAACCACCACTAGGAAAATGAAAAGGCAGTCGTTTCATGGCATGTGCTGTACAACTTAAAAAGGCCAATTATGATGATGCCAATGCCATTTCCCAAACAAACAATAACATTTGATGGTCCATGTATCACCATCACTATCCAAGTATATCACCAGAGGCCTACATCAATTTGCTTTACATTTTCTTCCCATGTCATTATCATATTCTACTAAGCATCTCTAGAAGCAGGATTCTAGTTGTTTTGTTTCAAGAATCAAACAATAGAATGAGTTAGAATCTTATAAGGGTTTTGTATCTTAAGGGTGTAAGATCATAAGACTGTTAATAGAGGCAAAATTTTGAACCATGGCAGTAACATGGCTACAAAATGCCAGAAAAAGAAAAGATTTACAGAAGTCTATTGTTTCTCTCTTAGGAAAAAGTCTTTGGAGTGGTTACAATTATATTTCCTTCCTGTTTCAATCTTCTAAACTAGACTCTTGCATCTAAGATGTGGTAGGGCATCTGATACCTCTGAGTGACTGTTGTTCCTAAACCTCATAATATCTGTATCAAACTTGCAAATTCCTTTACCAGGGGACCCTAACTTCATTCTCAGTTGAATGTAGTAAAGATGCCTCAAGGAATAAATGGAGATTTAAGAAAACATTGCATGAGAACGAGAAACTATCTCTTGCTTTGTAATATAACCACTAAGCTTGTGGTCAGCCCCATCTTGTTGGACCCTTTTCTACAAGGCAACTAGAGGCCAAACTCAGCATTTTAAATGAATTCATTTGCTTATCCATCAATCTATTTCTTTCCTTCTTTGTGTCTTATCACCGAATAGAAAAATAAATATCAAGAAAGAGTGGTAAGGAGCAGGGGTGAGGCATATCTTCGACAGGAAAACAAATGTAAATGAAACCAAAAGGAGAGTGTAGAAGTCATGAAACCAAAGCCTTCCATTCTCTCTAAACATCTTTCAAAGAATTCCCTTCAAAAGCCCCAAGTGGTACAAACCAAATCACCAAATTAATGCAAGAAAAATAACCTTATCCAACAAGTAAGAAGAGGGCATGGACCATATGTAAAGATTGCACTTCTTTCTAGCCAGGCACACCACATAACTAACATAGTAGCACAATACAAAGAATTTTTCCTTTGTTAGTACCAAACTTTGGAGCTTAATTAATCAGAAGTCTTCAAGACTTTCTGTTATGTATTTGAAAACTAGTCATTTAAGAACCATAATGGCCTTCGCATAACGAGGAATGCCATGGTTCAAAGGGCTTTGTATCATCCATTATAGCTGCAAGGGCAACAAGCTGATGTAACGGCATGTTACAATCGTGACAGAACAACAATACAGTCATGAGACAGGTGTTAAGAGGCTTATTCGACCCGTCCATCCATGATGACTTTTGTTAGTGAACACCTGCTATGCCTAGTTCTGTTACTACGGCTACAAATATACCAATTCAAGCCAAGCCAAAAGGCATTCAGCCTTGTTCATTTCCTAAACAAGGTGAGCCAAGCTGAGGAAAGCCTCATTTTGCCAACAAACCTAAAAACCATGTTCAAACCTGATTTTATTTAAGGTAAGGAGCAAGCTAAGCCCAACTCTAAATGGATGTACCCACATAAATAAAACGTTATCTTCAAGCAATACAAGCCTAAAAATTGTATTTGTCACGCACTGCCCTGCAGGTCCTGACACACGACAACCGTCGCGTTACCCTAAAACACGTGTGAGCATAAGGGATTCGAAATTCCAAATCAAACCATAGATCAGGCCGGCCAGTCAAATCAAATCCACAAAACATAGCAAGTCCTTACTCAAGGGAATACAAATCAAAAAAATATTGAAAACAATTTTTAAGTAAACTTCATTTTGGGAAAAAAAAAGTAAAGGTCCCCAATGAAAGATACACAGTTCCAACCAAAATCAACATACAAGTTTAGCTAATTTCCAAGTAAGTTTTATACAAAAATGCTCTTCTCGGATTTGTCTATCGATATCTCAAAAACCAGAACAAAGTCTATATAAAAGAAATCTCTGACAGTGATCTTCCCAAAATCCAGCACTAAACAACCACAAGTCTTGGCTAGGCTTCCTCTATAAAGATGGAGAAAGAGAGCTAAATATATACTATACCCAATGGGTGTATAACATGTTATGATAATAAATGAAAAATGATTTTGGATATGTCAAACACCTATCTAAAATTCATAAAATCATAACCATAAAGATCAAAATTTATCATAAAAAATCATGGGATTGTCAAAAATCATCGCTCTCGACAATGGTCCACCGCGACCATAGGCAGAACCGTCAAGGTTTTGATGTTTGTACCAATTCACAAAATACCCCAATTTTGACGTTGGCTCGGGGCTCCCGATGGTGCAACCAAATTAGTACGAAGGGAGGATTTTGGAGGCACCTCTCGAGCGTAGCTATCTCCTGAATCAAATAAACGCCCAACCACGCCATCCCATCGTGGTCTGCACAGTGAAGGGAATGACTATAGCCATTAATCATACATAGAGCACTATTTCACAATTATCGCAACATATATCAAAATGTGATAACAATTATTCAAACACTTCTCAAGTCATAAGCTCAATGTCAACATGATCAACATAAATCAATCAACATGACACATTAATTTCAATTTAACACATGAATACATATTTTATTCCAAATCCCCTTTTGGGACATTCCACATCATAAAACAATTTGAAAACCAATTTTAAAAACATATTTAATCTCAATTGAAAACATTTTAACATTTAGAATCATAATCACGCATTCACTCATCTCTTGGGAGGATGAACACTCCCATTTGAAAATCAATTCCAATGTTAATCCTTCATCGCATTCCAATTGTTTTATCCCAAGACAATGAACATGAATTCAATGTTAGATCATGTCTATTTCTAAGGTTTACGAGTTTTTCCTAATATAGCACAAACCCTCAAAAATATTTGTTCTAATTCCATCATCAGCATATTATTTACATCCACATACAATCTCCATTAACAATTTTCCCAAATTTCAATATTCATAAACCCTAAGTCCAAATTCCCAAGTCAAATCTCACAATCCAAATTTGATAATGTAAATTCATGCTACGAAAACATAAATCTAGGATAAAAGAGTAAAATTACTTCTAGAGAGGCCACAAATTTCATCCGAGATCAATTTTGTCCAAATCTTAACTTTCTCTCTCTACAAAAATCCCAAAATTTCAAGTATAAAAATCAAAATCATGAATAATGGAACTAAACCCTTAGAGATAACAAGAAAATTACCTTAATTCCATGGTTAAATCGATTCACGAACGTTGGGTCTCAAAAACCTTAGTTTTTTCACCTTTTGAGCAAACCCTAAATTTTCCTCCAAATTTATCTCCATATAACGGTTTGACTGCGGGTTTGAAATTTTTTTATGGAGTGGATTTAGTAATAGTGAGATTGATTTCAAAAGGGATTGAGAGAGAATGTCGAGAGAGGGAGAAAAAAGAAAGAGACGAGAGATTGATTAAAAATGAGAATGAAGGCTTTCTTTATGCCCTTTTATTGTGTGGTGTGAAATTCCCTTCTTGCCCCTCATTATTTTTAAGTTTCTTCAAGTTTAGTTGTTCTCTTTTGTCATTTCACAACCTTTCACACTCATGAGTTGATTCGCAAACAAAACTAAGTCGACTCATGTGTCTAGGGTCTTCAGTGGCCAAGTCAACTTGTTGTCTAACAAATCGACTTGATCTTTGTTTTTCGGGCCTTAAGTTGACTCAAATATGGCTCAAGTTGGCCCAAATTCCTTTTTGTATATCCCCCAAGTCGACTTACTTCTTGGTAAGTCAACTTACTTAATGTGCAAACATGTTTCTCTTTGTAACTGGCAAGTTGACTCGTGCGAAAGGCAAGTAAACTTATAGACACATAGTCTGAAAGTATAAGTCGACCTGTCATTAGGCAAGTCAACTTGCCCATATGCAAGGCCATGAATTTTGAGACCAAATCTCCTCAAGTCGATTCGACACTTGCTCAGGTCGATTTGGTGAGTTCTATACTTAACCAAAAGCCAATTTTTGGGCTCTAAGTCGACTTATCATGTGACAAGTCGACTTGTCATCTATAAATTCACGCCGAATAAGTTTTAATTGTCTCGAATCATCACCAAAACCTATTTTTCTCTCAACAAAGGTTTACAAGACTTCCATTGATAAATTAAAATCAATTACATAGACAAAAATTTTAATTAAAATTTTCTAATGCTGAATTTTTTATAACCCCCTAAAAAGAAATTTCGTTCTCGAAATTTAAGTACCAAGTCATACATCAAACTAGTGGGTGTATTGTTTTCCTCATTGACTACTCAGGTTTCTCATTAAAATAAGCAACGCGGGGACCACCTTGATTAAGAATTTTACCTATAACAACACCAAAGTCATCATCGATAGTCACAGGGACTTTAGAAAGGCTAGAGTCTCAATTCAATTGTCTTGGTAATTTTGACCTACTATATACAAGAATATTATATAAGTATATCATAAATTATCACCTAAGCACACCACATATGAACTTCCTTCTAGTAGATGGTCTAAGTTCTTGCCTACTTGTATTTTAATACTCCTTGAACTATTACATCAGTTTGACAATTCCCAATTTTGCTTTCTGCTACCTGCTTCTATCCATATTGTCAGATCTAATTCAACCTCCATCAAACTATCCATGGAAACAATATAAACAAAAACCATCAATGATCAATATAGTCTTAATTTCCAACGTTCCCCACTTGGTGGATGTTGTGACATCTATGTATGATTTATTTTAGATCAACTATTTGTATTTTCCATCAAAAACCATGCAAAGCTATTTATAATTCTAAGTCCCACCATTTATAATTTCCTATCCTATAACAAGGTGTCAACAAAAATTTGCAAATTTTTTCAGTAAAGTTTTTCAGCAGATATCCTTTCAAAACCAGTACTCCACCAAAAGCATATGACCTCAATGAAAACTTAATTAACTTAAATGTGAAAGCATCGAAAGTTGGAATCAATGAGATAAAAACAAAAATAGCATATGAGAAAATCCTCGTACTCAGGCAAAAAGAAAAATGAAAACATCTGCTCAACAAAAAAGTAAAGGAACCAAGTAAAACAAATGGCTACAAGCCATCAATTTCCTCAGAAGGGCAATATTCCCAAAATTGCACTGCCATCAATGTTTATGACTAAACTAGTACCAATCTATCCACATTTAAACAATAAAATCATAATCATTTTTCGAATTAGTCTAAATATAGAAGTACCACTGATCACAAGCTCTCAACAAAACAAAACCACATGAATATGACACATAATATAATTAACAAAAACAAATCCAGAACAACCATAGATTTTCTCAAGGTATTACCCTGCAAAATCTCTTAGCCATCAATCTCTCTAGCTAAAGTAACATTAACCGATCTAAACAAAATAAGATATCCTATAAAGCAGAGCATTTTCATCGCAGGTACCTGTTATTGAAGGTCTCCTTTATGATAATACTATCATGTTTTATTTATTATGCATAGATTTGCTTTCTAATATTTGACTCTCGATATTGCTATTGTCTAAGGACATGCATTTAGTATTTACCTTACGTTAAAAGTTATCTTAATACTGTTTGATTTGTTCACAAGTTAAAGCTGGACAAGGTTCATCTTTAAGCTCGATTTTATGCTTTTGATCGGTTCACCGACAAAGTTATGAAACTCAAGATATTTGGAGTGTGATGACTCGAACAGGGTATCGGTTGTCTTTTTTTAGCAACCTCCTATGTTATTATCAATAAGGAGGCAAATTCTTTGTTTCAAACTTCTTAAGAAGTTTGTCAAACAATTTCACTGTTCTTTTCCATATTTCATTATGGTTGTTTATTTATTTATTTATTTATTTGGCTAACCCCAAATCTTATAACAGAAGGTTTAGGTTGTTGTTGTATAGTTGGATAGACTTTCCTATTCACAACGATAGTGGATATATCTCCACTTTAACCTGGAAAAATTGTCAAAATTAAACCTCGTATAAGCAAGTCGACTTGTACCTTAAACGAGTTGACCTGCCTTGATTGAGGCAAAAAGTAAGTTAACCTAGGAAGAGAGCAAGTCAACCCGGACCAACTTGTCCTCAGAAATATAAATCTATTACATAACTAGGTCGACTTGAAAGTATATAAATCAACCTGACCTAAGAGCAATTAGGCTCACAAGTCGACTCAGCCATGAGCTAGGTCGACCTGAGGAATCAAGGTCACAAAAATTAATGTTTGTAACATAAATGAGTTGACCTAGAACTAAGACGAGTCAACCTAGAACTAAGACAAGTCGACCTACCACTCACATCCAAACATGGCGAAGTTGACCTAACTCACATCAAACCGTCCCAAGTACCTCTAAATTCAAGAACAAGTCAACTCAAAATTTCAACGAGTCAACTCCATGTGAATAACATCTATATGTCCAGAAAAAGGGAAGCAAGTGAAAAGTTCAACCAATCTTAGTCAAGGTATATAGTCATCACTAATACTATAAACTATCACAAACATCAAAATCATCCCCCCAAAGTTTCACTATTATACAGAGTCATCAATATGCCTCCCAATTTAATCATGTACACTTAATCACATAATGCTTGCATCCAAAATCTCTAAGTCATCAAACCCGAGTCCAAGGGAATTTACCTGTGACTACGTCTGAATTGTTTTGAGTCTCTTCATTCATTATTACATAAATCCTTGTTTGAACCCATGTCATGGACGTTTGGTTGGAGCAGCCACTGTGTTGTTCCTAATCTTCGTCTGTGGAGCCGTACTAGTCGATAGTGTAGACATGTTTGATTGACCACTTCTTAAGTTACTCCAGTGGCCTCAACTCGACAGCCCTACATGTCCACTTAGGCCCAATTCGAGGCAAGCATCATGGAAATGCCATGCCTTCTCACATTGGTAACACTTTGGAGACTCAGTACATGGTCTGGGGTGGAACCTCTTGCAATTCCTACAAAGCTCTTTCCTTGAGCCCATTGACTTGCTCCCGACTACGACACTAGAAGTGGGAGAACCAAATTCTGATCGTTGTTGACCTTTTGGAGGGCCAACGAACTCAGTAATAGAAACGCCACCGTAGGAGCCCGTGCTCCTATTCTTCTTGGAGTTTTAGCTTGAACTGAATCAGGATCTCCTTTTTCTTTTGTCACGTCTCTCTCTAATTTTCCCTCGCTCAACCAACATTTTCTCAACCCGCATGGTCAATTGCAACATATCCTTATATGTATGGGATTTGGTCACCGACATCTTCTCCCTTATGTTCAAATTTAAGCCCACTTTAAACTTAGCACACAAGAACTTTTCTAAGTTGATTAACTCCGGGACATATGTAGATAGCTCCCTAAACTCTGTCTCATATTCGATTACTGTTTTGTTTCCTTACACCAATCTGAAAAATTTCTTCTGCTTTTGGTCACTATAGAAATGGTTGTAACACTTCTCATTGTATTCCCTAAAGAATTCATCCCAAACCTGAGGAGGAAAAGACCTACAATGAGGAACCAATGGGAGAACTGAGGTTTGATGTGGAGCTTGCAAATGAGCTCCATAGGTGTTCCACCACTACATCACTTGTTGGAGAAGGCTAAGGGAAGAGTAGAGATCCCAACTGGAAGAGCCGTGTGCGTCGTTGTCGGAGGAGGTGCAAGTGAAGACGATGCTACCTCGGGTTGGGAAGGAAGTGTAGAAGGAATTTTATTTGGATTACTCATTCTTTGTCTAAGAGGTATAACTAAAAAAAAAAAAAAAAAAAAAAACACCCTAGACTCAACAAATATAATACGAATTAAATTAGGTGCTTAAGCCCCCCAAAAGGAATATTCCTAATTTCCTAGTACCCGTGGCTCTTAAAATCAGTTGGAATATTTTGAACATCAAATTTTTCAAAATAATTTGAAAACAATTGAAAATTTTTAAAATATTTGAAAAAATTTTCAAACGTCTTAACACACTCTCAAATCAAAAACCTAAAATCTAATACCGATAAAATTGTCAGCCCTGACACCTAGGTCCTAGAACAAGACAACTGTCGCATTACCCTAAAACACGTGTGAGCTTCACCTCGTGGTTCAAGGTACCACAAGGTATTTGAAATTCCAGATTAAACTATAGGCAAGTTTGGCCACTCAAATCAAATCCACAAAACATAAAAAGTTCCCACTCAAGGGAATGCAAGTCAAAAACTATTGAGAACAATTCTCAAGTAAAGTTCATTAAAAAAAAAAAAGTGAAGATCTTCAATGAAAAATATACAATTCCAACCAAAATCAAAATACAAATTTAGCTAAGTTTCCAAGTAAGTTTTATATAAAAATGTCCTTTTCGGGTCCATGTATCAATACCTCAAAAACCAGAACAAGCTCTATACCAAAAGAAATCTCTGACAGTGGTCTTCCCAAAGTCCAGCACCAACCAACCACAGGCCTCGACTAGACTTTCTCTGTTAAGGTGGAGGAAGGATAAGTATATACTATACCCAGTGATTGTATAACATGTTCTGATAATTAATTAGAGATAATTATGGACATGTCAAACACTTATCTTAAAATCATACAATTGTAACCATACAGATCAAGGTTTATTATCAAAAATCAAGTTTCAAACAAGATTTCAACAAATCATAATATATTAATTATATGCATCCCATCATATTGACATGTTTTCCTAAAATCATGGGGTTCACAAAAATCATCGTTCTCGACAATGGTCTACCGCGACCAAGGACGGAACCGTCAAGAGTTTTCATGCTTGTACCAATTCGCAAAATACCCCAACCTTGGCGTTGGGTTGGACCTCCCTGGTGGTGCAACCAAATTAGTTCGAAGGGAGAACTTCGGAGGCACCTCTCGAGCGCAACTACCACTTTAGTCAAATAAACGCTCAAACATGTCGTCCCATCGGCCTCTGCACCGTGGAGGGAATGACTATAGCCATTAATTATGCATACAGTACCATTTCACAATTATCATAATATGTATTAAAATGTGCTAACAATTATTCAAACACTTTTCAAGTCATGAGCTCAATGTCAATATGTTTAACATAGATCAATTAACATGACATATTAATTTCAATTTAACACATTGATACATATTTCATTCCAAAATACCTTTCAAAACATTCCAATCATAAAGCAATTTAAAAACCAATTTAAAAAAAATATATATTTAAAATCAATTGAAAACATTTTTTCATTTAAAATCATAATCATACATCCACTCATCTCTTGAGAGGATGAACACTCCCAATTCACAGTCAATTCCAATGTTAATCCCTTCTCTGATTCCAATTGTTTTATCATAAGGCAATGAACATACTAGAGGCTGAAGAAAATAAGCACATGGGTTAGAAGGACAGCTCTAAACCTAGTGCTCTGATTCTGCTACATGCAAAGTGCACAATTTGGAGGGTGCAAAGTCATTAAAATCTTCATTTCTTTTTTTTCCTTTTTCTGTAGGAATTGGTTCAACACACTTGCGAGCATCAGTCATGTCATCCAGGTCCACTTCCAATTCTTTTAATTAATTCCTTACTATTGCATAAGAGCTGCATGCTGGAAAGAACTTGCTCCAGCATATTCAAGAAATTTTGATCCTCGACAAACCTAGGTCATATTACTAAAACATATAGCTGTTCCTAGGGGTTAGACCTATTAACCATAATAATTACAAGCAAGATTGTAATCACAAGGCAAAGAAAAGGCTACTTGTGTCAACATCTACATTATCATCTCTCTAAATGGCACAAGCAAACTGAAATTTCCGATACAATAATGTTCTGGAGCAAAAAATTTAGTCCAAAAGGATCCATCTCATTGTGAGATTCTTCCTTCATTGTATTTCCTCTTTAATTATGACTTACCATTTGAAACTTTTTTGTTCTTCTAGAGATTAGAAATTATGATAACAGTGGATCCTAGCTTTTGATGGCGCCAAAGTAGCAACTTTAATACTAGTTAGTTTCCAAGTGAGAAGTTCATGGATCTAAGCATTGCCTGCTTTATAAGGGATTGTGGGCTACAAGATATTCCAATTTATAATGATCATTTGACTTGGTCTAATCCCAAAGAGCATTTGGTGTCTGGTCATTTCTAATGGCCATAAGTCTAGCTGCCCGAATCGGCACCAGAAAATCTTCCTAAGCCTGTTTCTAATTACTCCCCCCCCCCCCAAAAAAAAAAAAACTTTCACAAGTTGAGATTAGAAAGAGAATTCCTGGTTAAGATTCCTGGTTATCTCAACCTCCATTAGATTTTATTTTTTCTTTTCTTTTTTTTTTTTTTTTTTTTGCAGTGTCTGGTCAAACTGTGTATGCACTGTAACAAAGAGGTTTCCGGTGGGGGCCAGAAATTATGAACTAAATAATATTAGGAGTCTAAAACACATGAAATTTGTCTTTTCAGGCCATGTCATACAAGTCATTTGGCCAATTTTGTTTGTCGAATTGTTAATGTATATTATCAACTTAATCATGTTCATATAAACTAAATCATAAACAGCAGCATTTATACACATTGTATGTTGCGGTGCATTCTTAGATATGCTTCTTGCATACTCCAATTTGAAAGGCATGTACTACATTTCTTAACCTCAGAAGTCCACATGATTAGACAGGACTTCTTACTTACAAATCAATGTCGGTCAGTAATGTGGTTGGAGGACCAATTGGAAAGTAAAAGTGGACCACTTTGATGGAAGTTGCTTTTACCAAAGCATACATGGATGATCACAATGTATGTTATATACAGATTGATGGCACAAAAACTGTGTCATGCAGTAACAACAATAATGCATTTGGTCAGCAATTTTTTCGATAGCCTACATTTTATCTGCAACATGAAATAAGATTTGATGCAAAATTTAAAGGACTGAGGTCACACCATAATATTCCTTCGGAATACAATTCAGCAGTAGTCATAACCAGGAACTTGGAGGTAATGTTACTTCAACTTCTTGCTCCTTTTTCGTTTCTAAAGTGGAAAGGTATCTACACAAACTACAAATTGCAGCCCTTATATGACAAAAGCAGTGGACAGAATTATAGCATACCACAAATTAGTGGGTAAAGCCGATAGAATGTGACTGTTATAGAAGAGATAAGGAGTAAAGAGCGTAACAAAAGGCCTGATGAATGGGAAAGTAGTGAAAGATCCTAAATCTACTGCAAATAAGATCATCCCTATCTATCTGATACTTCATCAAGGGTTAGCTCAGACTTGGTAAAAGAATAACAGATGAATTCCTTATCTTTCTGCACATTAGAGGTAATGCTTTGAGATAGTGGTTGAGAGTTGCACCTATGGTGAAAGTAAGATGCCTACTCTTGATCTTTTCATTGTCTTCTCTCAAGATTGATGGGATTCATAGTTTGATAAAATCCTAAAGTTTTGAATGATTTTCATTCTGATTTTTAGTTTAAGAGCATTTATCCTACTTTTATCACTCCCAATCCCCAGAATGGCCATTCCGCAGCAGGAGACATGTTAGACCAATTAGATTTGTGGCCAATGTCTGTAAAAGCTACAAATCCTGATGAAGTTTTTTAGCAGCAATATGGAGTACAAGTTTAAGGGATCATGCGTTGCTTTCGCATAGCCAAAGAACTTTTATTTATCACTGCATTTCTTAATGAACCTCTAGTTGCAAATGAAGTGACTGATGTCTCTAACAAAAGAAATAGCTATAGGGTGAGCATTAAGAAATTACCTTGCTCTTGGAGAGGGTATCAGAAGGATACATAACCTCAGGCTGCACATTCTTCCCATGGTAGAATATTACAGTTTTGTCAGGCTTTATGTCGATGATAATTCCTTTGCTTAGTCGAGCAAGCTCTGCAGCATACTCATGGATCTGCCCAGGCTTGCATGGCTTGCAGACAACCTTCACAGTCTCATGCTTCTTCCAATGCAGATGCATATTAAGAACAACCTGTCTGCCAACAGGAACATAGTTTTTCTTTCTCTCACCCTTACGCTTGAGATAGAATTTTTCTTCCTCAGTTAAAATTTCAGGATCGTAAGTTTCGGGTGGGGCCTTCGGAACCTCAAATTTCCTCAGCTTCTCAATCAACCAGGCTTCCTTCCTTTTGGCCTGACAAAGAAGAAGCAAAAGTTACATGGTGAAGTAACTGAAGATGTAATACTACAGATTTTGTAAATGGAATTTGACCCACATGATCTCAAATAACATAATGCATAATTTTAACTTTTTGTAAGATTAGAAAAAATATCTTTAAATCCATTCTCAAGGGAAAAAGAAGAGGAAGAATAAATGAATTAAAATGTCTAGAAAGGCATAAATGAACTTAGATTTTTCCATCTTAAGGCAAAAAAGAAGATGGCTTCTCCAAATCTTGAAGTTCGGATCAGATACAAACATGAAAAGTTTCGACTATTTTTTTTCTTTTTCCTTTTTGGTTTTTCATTTTGCCTCTTCAATGCCCCCCTTTTGTTTCAATTACTTGTTATTTGGAGGTGGATGGTCAATATGCAATGACAGGGTAACTCTTACGGTTCTTGGCTATCATAACTGACTATTCTGGAAATCTTACATTTATCATAGCACCATAATATGATCCCACCTTCTAAGATCATATTTGAAGTTAATTTTTTGAGGTTCAGCAGTGATGACAACACGCTTGCAGCGATTAAAACATGGATGGGATTATTTAGTCTGCTAAGTTATGACAAAAGCTTGGTTGTTGCTATACACTAAACATCTGTGTGGTTTATTATGAACCTTTCCTCACAATTCAAGCACGAGTTTATTTTTCAATATATGAAGAAACATTAGGCAGTAGAGAAAGATAGGAGTCTGCCTGAGCTGGATAAAAGTACGAGATTGCAAAACCCAAGACATCCTCTATTAATCATCCCCTTGAAAGGAAAAGGCATTATACAGAATAATGTCCCACAATTCCATACAAAATGCAGTATATGTTCAACTGACCCATACGAGAGGTAGGGGAAGGAAACAAACTCCTGTACTATCTTAAAACTTAGACCCCCAAGATGTATATAACAGATTAGAAAGCTAAACTATCATAAAATTTAGTCGATATTTAGCTTCATAATAAAACAAACAGCTTTGCCCAATGCGAATTAGCTCTATGAGACTAGGGAGGGCCTTATTTTCCCCATCTCACAAATGCCCAAATGAAGAAACAAACATATGCAAGAACATATTCAACATCAGGCAGTACCAAAGAAAACTCCAAAAGAGATGCGCATTTTCCCAAAAAAATTCACCAAAGGATAACTGTTTCTCCAACAAAGGCCACAACTAAACTAATCCATGCACCATCCCCATAGGATGCATCTCCTCATTCTGGCATCAGAAATGAAAAGAAGAAACCATCTGGTGTTAGAAATGAGAAATAATATGTTTTCAAAGTTCCAAACAATTTTTGCATTTTGCATTTTTCTTTTAAATCTTGAGGTCTCTTATCTCATAATCAAATATAATTCTGGTTACCTGAAGTAGGTTCTTGGAAGAAACTCACCAAAGCCTATATAAAATAAATGCAACATAATAACAATGTCTACAGTTTTAACTATTCCCTTATGTTTTAGTTTCGGGGTAGACATTTTATCTAATCTCATCATTTCTCAGATTCTAAAAAAATAAAAAACCAAATCAACTCATAAACAACAGAAACCACAAACACATTAATAAATGAGCACGCACTAGAACAAAAAAAAAATGATATCTGTCATTAGAACGTGAAAAAAAGACCTTTGGATGAAGCTAGAAATGCAGCGAACTAAGCCTCTGGAGGAAGAAGAAGAGCACAAACCAATCATGGTTGAATTCTGAACCAATAACCGCAAAATCCAACTAGTCTAGTTCACTAAAACCCAATTTTTGTTCAAACCCATCTCATAGTTTTTATTATCCCTGTCTAAAAGTTAACCAGAATTAGTTTTAGCAATTTCTGAAGCTGGGTTTGTCTTCCAGGCATTTCTTCGAACACTTAGCACTCAATTGTCAAGTTGGAAAGCTGCAAGCAACTCGGTTCACTGGAAATCTTTATGCTTTGTAGAAACCCAGAATCCAAATACGGTTATGTCGGTTGAAGTGAACAATAGAGCACAGAGACAGAGAGAGAGAGAGAGAGAGAGAGCGCACCATGGAACCCCATATAAATTGAAGAAAAAAAATATGAAGGCTTTAGTACTGGTATAAATCCTAGACTCTTGCATGAATATCAAAAAATACCATATCCTTATTTGGAAGAACATCCTAGACCTTATTTGGTAAAATACGAAATCCTTAAACATAGGGTGACAAAAAAGTCAAGGCAAACATTAGAATTTTGAACATATTTGTTGGCAAGGCTTTAAGAATTTGATCACGACGTAGGTCACTCTTTTGCTCTCCGTTTTTTTTTTTTTTTCCTAATCAAAAAACTCTCCCATCAATCTCAATTACATCAAAACTCCCTCTTACGAATTTTTACAAATTTTAAACCATTTATTAATCAACCATTTAAATTGAAAGAGGTCGAAATCTATTGCTCACGACCATAGTCCTATTTTTTACAAAACTTTACCTCCACGAAAATAATCTATATTATTGGGTTTTATAAATAAAAACACTCTATCAGAAGATCTCCTAAAAAAAGATAACTCCCGATATAAAAAAATTCTCAACATCCATCCCCTCCCATCTACCAAGTTATTTATCACATCATGAGACGGAGTCCTGAAAAAAAAGCATAATATTAAAAATTATCTTATCTTACGATAAATTTCAAAAAAGTTATACTTCCGATGCGAGAAGTGTAGGCGTTTAAAATCATATATTAAATATGGAATTTCACTTAGATTTATTAGACAATTTTTTTTTGAAAAAAAGAAAAACATTTATTGATAAAATATTTTATTGATTAGGCATTGAAAGTCTAAAAATAGTCATGTTCTCCAAAAAACTAATCATATAATTTATACAGTAAAACAAGAAAATTTAAAGGAATGTAACGTGATATTTTTAGATTTCACAACCTGAGGATTGAATTGCATGACCATCAACCTCACCAAAGGCAACCAACCAAGTTGCAACACCACGGTCAGTTCTTCAAACATTTCAACTCTTTGTATAAATATTACTCGAATCACTCGTGATGGAGATGATTTTTCTCCTCAAATACCTGTCCTGTCTATTCGCGTGAAAGTCTTGGAAACAAGGATGACTCTATGCTTGTTGCCTGCAAAAAGTCATTGAAGGGTGTTTCGACAAAGAGACTTCAACGCTCAAATTAAAAAGAACGGTTTTGTATATGGTAAACAGACAAAAGAAGAATAGCCATCATTAGGGATAGCATTGTGTGGTATTTGTGTTGAGTCCCACAGAACTTACCTGTGTAGCGGCCGAAAATCTGCTTATATATCTCCGTCTTTGCGAAAGGTGTCTTAGGGTTTCTAGAGCCTTTAAACCCTAATTCCCTTTTCAAGGATCAAGACAAATCCCCAAAATTGCTAGGGTGATTGTGTGAGGAAACATACCACTTTCAGAATTTAGATCTGTAAACATGGGAACTTCCTTATTTTAGTTGATACGCTAGTTGGGGTAAGTTTCCGCCTTTTGGGATTGCTTAGGAAATATGCTTATCTACGCGAGGGAAGTTGAAATTTGTTTGAAAATTTGTTTCCATTATGGTTCATCCGGATTCATACATGCCCTTTAATTACTCGATCCATGTGGTAGAGATCATTTTACCGAAGAGTAAGGTGACCAAGAAACGGGGGTACCAAGGAGAGAGAGATAGCCAAGGAGTTGTAAGGGATCTCGAATAAATGCTCCTGGCTATGGGGGGCCAAGAGGTGAAGTTCCAAGTTGATTGGTTTTTTTTTTTTTTATGGGCCGACAATTGGGCCTTAGAATGGGTAATAAACGCGGGGAGTGATTATGGAGTATGGAAGGCGAAAAGTTAGGCCATTTTTGTGGTAATGGTGCAGTCGTTCCGATATTTAATGTAAACATGGCCGCTTCATTTGGTGAGGCGTAATTAAGGTCTTGGCTATAAATAGTGGGGTTTTGTCATAGAATTGCGTAGGGCATGGTTCAGTTCAAATGTTGTTCATCAAATGACAGTATAGATTGTAGGGAATGGGGTCATTCAGATGTAAAAATATGATGTTTGATGATCAAAATCTGTAGTGGTTTTTAGTGTTTCCATACGTTAAGAATGAAAGATTTCGTAAGGTGGTTTTTCTATGCCTTTCGAAATTCTATCGATACGAGATCCTACCAACGATGGGGACTGCCGATACAAGATCCTATCATAAGGTTGGGGAACCTGATTTTATGGTGGTCAGTCTCTAGCATCCTCAAAGATGCCTCACATCTAGTGGGGTTTCCCTCTTCTGTTTGTATTCCAAATTAGAGGGTCAGGAAATTCTCATCTTGTGAGGCCAGGTGGAGACGACTTGGTGTGCTTAATGTTGTTGCCCCTAAGAACGAAGAGAATGGGGAGCTATATTCAAGTATTGTGTCTCCCGGTAAGGGAGGAGAATATTCAAGAAATGCGCCTCCCGAAAGGATAGGAGAATTTGATATTAAGAAGAGGGCTTCCTACCTCTCTTTTTCTCCCTCACTATCATCTATGTAAAAGATTAGGTTATCAAAGGTCGATATATGTTTTGATAAAGATGTGTAAAATGGATATTTTTCCAATGGTTTTCATGTAAAGATGTTATTGGGAATGAAAAGAAAGAGCTTTCTTTTGCATACCTTATAATATTTCGATTCGTGTTTGTTCATTTGCTTATTTTCTTGCACCCATGTTTTTGTAATTGTGCCAAAGAATTACATCTACAGTCATTAGACTTGTAAAGCGTTCGCGTTAGATGTATTGTCGAAGATGTTGGGGGATAATTGTCTGCCTGTAGTGTCGAGCATACTCGGAGACATTATATTTCAAGACAATTCGGCCTACTCGGCATTGCGCCAAGGGTAGTCAGAGGCATTTCGCCTTACGAGAACTCAGTGTACCTAGCTTTGTACTGATAATACTCGGAAGCATTGTGCCTTTGTAAAATTCAATATATCTAGCGTTGTGCAAAGCGTACCATGAGGCATTACGCCTTTGTAAAATTCAGTGTAGCTAGCGTTACACTGAGGGTACCAGGAGACGTTGTTCCTTAGTATCAATGAGCATCTTATTTTGGTAACTAGTTATGTAGCTATAGTATATAAGCCCAGTTGTATCGAAAATATGATCTTTGCTATTGATGATCCGCAGAACAATTGATATTTGTAACGAGAGTGTAATAGAGTTTATCGGTGATAAATGCGTAAGTTTGTAGTGTTCCAAGTGCGGGGTATGATTGTGCTGTCTAACTGGCTGAGTTGGTAAGTCTTAGGCTGAAATGTTGATCGTTTCACATATGGGCCTTCTTAGTTAAGTGCAAGTTTGGCCCCAGGTAGCGGTTGTCTGGTTGCTTCCACACTTCGAAGTACCAAGTCGATTGATCTTTTGCTTCATTGAGTGTTATTTTAAGTCTTTGCAGAATAGTTTGATTTATTACCTCAACGAGGCTATTCGATTGAGGATAAGTGATTGATATCAACTGGTACTGGATTTCTAGTTTGTCACAGAATTCCTTGAATTCTTTGTTATCGAACTTTCTTCCATTATTAGTGATCAGAGACTGGGTTACTCCGAACCTTGTAATCAGCAATGACTAGATAAACTTTTGGATTTTCTTGGTTATGATCTGGGTCACAGGCTCAACTTCTACCCATGTGGTAAAGTAGTCAATAGTGATAATGAGGAATTTTCATTGTCCGATAGTGTAAGGTAATGAACCAAGTATATCTATCCCTATTGTGCGAAAGGCCAGCAGTTATTGATAGGACAGAATTCGATAGAAGGTTGGCAAGGGACCAAAGAGAAGGTTGACACTTATCACATCTCTCGATAAAGACATACACATTGGCCATCATTGTAGGCCAATAGTAACCTTGTCTTAGGGCCTTGTTGGCCAGGCTCCATGCTCCTAAATGATTTCCGCATATCTCCTTGTGTATTTCTCTAAGAACATAGTCTCATTCTTTGGGGGTCAGATACTTGAGATATAGATTAATGAAAGACATTTTGTACAGGGTGCCATTAATGATGGCATGGTGTAAGGCCCTACGTCTGACCTTAGTCGCCTTGTCTGGTGGTTAGGACAGCTTTTCATCGTTTAGGTAGGCCTGTATGGGGTCCCTCTGGCTTGGTGATTGGCAGGTCGACAGGATTTGCTCTGGCGTATCGATATTGAGATAATGAAGGCTTTTTACATACACTATTCGGCTATTTACTACCAAATTGGAACTGGCCAACTTGGATAGTATGTCAGCTCAGGAATTTTCTAATCTAGGAATTTGTTGTATGTTGATCCTCTAAAATTTTTGCATTATTTCTTGTAATTTGGCTAGGTATTTTACCATTGTTGGTTCTTTTACTTCATAGGTACCTTCGATCTGTTTCACTGCAAGTTGTCTATCTGTGAACACCCTTATCTCTCGAGCTTCTAGGAAGCTGCTATCCATAGTTCAGCCAAAAGTGCTTCATATTCAACCAAATTATTAGTGACTTTGAATTCGAAGCGGAGTGCATATTCGGCTTTGAATCCATTAGGACCCATGAGGATGAGTCCAACCCTACTTCCCAATGAATTAGAGGATCTATCCATAAGCAGTGTCTAGGTGGTTGTGTACATTCTTCTTAGAGATCATGGGGTGTTTGTTGTTCGTTGCTCGGAAGCATGCACTCTAGGATAAAGTTAGCGAGGGCTTGGCCTTTGATGGTAGGCCTAGGTTGGTAGACAATATCAAATTCTCCCAGCTCGATTCTCCATTTAATTAGCCAACCCAACATGTTCACCTTTTGCAGCACATGTTTCAATGGCTGGTTGGTTAGGATCACAATGGTATGTGTCTAGAAATAAGGGGCAAAGGTGTTGAGCAGCTGTGATAAGAGTGAAGGCCATTTTTTCTATGGATCTATAATTTATCTTCGCTTCATAAAGGACGTGACTGACATAATACACGGGTTTCTACACGTCAACATCCTATCAAACCAACAATGCACACAAGGTATGGTTAGAGATAGAAAGGTAGAGGAATAATTTCTCACCAGGGATTGGTCGAGAGACGAGTAGTAGCGATACCAGATATTCTTTAAGCTTATCGAAAGCTGCCTGGCATTCAATTGTCTATTCAAACTTCCAAAATTTCTTCAATGTAATACTGAAAATTTGGTGTTAGAGAATTTTTATTGAATTTTCAATTTTTCTTTGTAAAACACTAGGAGAAACCGATTGTAATCAATTTTTGACTGGGAATAATACCGAAAAATTCAATATTTGAATTTTGCAATTTATTCTTCCACTTAATTCTCAAAATATTGAATAGCTTGGTGGTGTAAAGTTTTTATGGAAACTTAGAGCGCTTGGGATCAAAACTCCATGGATGCATGACCGAGGGATTATTTGTAGATTTGTGATGGATTGGGTTGGCTTTTGTGTGTGTGATGTGTGAGTAATGGGTTGACTTGTATTGATGCTAGGTTAGCTTGTGGGTATCAATTGTGAATGGATAAGTCACCTCATGCCTTCGTTGGGTCGCCTCATGCATATGAAATGGAGGGACAAGGTCACTTGTGCAATGTTGGGTCACCTTGTGCCATTGGTGGGTCGACCCATGTCATAAAATGTAAAGAATAGGTCCATTCGGGAGTGTTTGGGTTACCCTATAGGCTTAATTTGAGGTTACAGGTCGACTCGTGTCTCTGACAAGATAACTTGGTGGATTGCAGAATAGGGATTTTGAGCCTTGAACTTGATGGGTCGCATTGCACGAATGGTTGGGTCCACCTGGGTGGCCTATAAGCATAGGATTCTAAGACGTTGCAATGGCAGGTTGCCTTGTCCTTTGCTTGGGTTGACCCAAGGCTTGAAAATCCTGAGATTTTGGGTTGCCTTGCTCACACACAGGTTGACTTGTCTATGTTAAAATTGAACCTATAAGTCGCCTTGTTCCCACGCAAGTCTTCTTGTCCAAATAGAATTTGTGCTTGCGAGTCGCCTTGCCCCTAGTTGAACTTCCACTATTTGAGATGTAAAATGACCAAAAAAGATAACCCAACCCCACTTAAACTCTTAAAACAAGAAGGGTAAGATGGTAATTGGCCCCTAGTTGAACTTCCTCATTGTAGATTTGTAAATTGTTCTTGAGATTTGAGAAGTTTATTTTGAGTTTATAACCCTATGGTTTGAAAATGATAAAATTTAGAGGAAAATTGAATGAAAATTGTATATAAATATAAATGACATATAAATGGTGGAATTAAAACATACATTTTTGGATCGGAGAAATTAGTGTTTGTGCTAGGTTAGGGAAAACTCATAAACCCTAAAAATAGATAAGATTTAACATTGAATTTACGATTATTGATTTAGGATAATCGATTGGAACCTGAGAAGAGATTATATTGCGTTTGATTATGGAATTGAGAGTAAATACCCTCCCAAGAAGTGAGTGGATGACTATATTGAGTATGAATGATAAAATGATTTCAATTTTGATTTATAAATTTGAATTTTAAAAGAAATTTGAAATTGATTTGGACATGCTTTGTGAGTGTGGTGTGCTCCAAATAAAATGTTGATAAATCCATGGCTCATTTGCTTGATCATTGAATTGTTACATCATGTTACCATAGAACCTTGATTATTTATTGTGGAATTGCTCTTTTCTTGTAAAAAGGGCATAAATTTGAATGATGAAATGAATTCCTCGTAATATGGTGCCGAGAAAAAGATTATAGTCAAAGTCTTCTACAGATTGGGCCATCAGGATAGCATGGTCAAGGCTGGTGTGATTTAAATTAGAGGCTTAGAGGAGACGGTATGAAGAGCCACTCAAGCCAGACGTGATGACACCCCACGAAAACTCCAGGCCAACGTCAAGAATAAATGATTATTTTATGAAAATTATAGAAAATCTCTTGGTAAATTCTACCAATGGCTATCGGTAGAATAGTGGTTTTGGACAAATTCTAAGAAAATTTGGAAAGGAAAAAAATGAATATTTGTTGTTGATAAATAACGTAAGAGTTATGGTAGATTATTCTGAACTTATTTTGTGCAAATGGTTTTTTTTATCATATTGAAATGCATATTGGTTACTTGTTTAACACAACAACCCTCACCTCATTCAGGTTCAATATATCATTGCACTCCATTCACTGATTATTTTTAATACTCACTTTCATCTCTCTAATTTTTTCAAAGAAAGCTTAAATTGGAAGCATAAA
Source organism: Dillenia turbinata (assembly GCA_037126225.1). Classification (NCBI taxonomy): domain Eukaryota; kingdom Viridiplantae; phylum Streptophyta; class Magnoliopsida; order Dilleniales; family Dilleniaceae; genus Dillenia; species Dillenia turbinata. The sequence continues at coordinate 17,099,217 of JBAMMX010000016.1, read as the reverse complement.
CTTGGACTAGTGTCGGTAGGAAGAAATCTTTTGGTAACCTTCGATAGATACCAGATATGTGAATATTATTTTTGGGAACTATGTTATATGAACCATGGAAGGAAATTTTTGTACACTTCCTTATGTTTGGATTTGATAAATACTTGATTTATTTCTTTAGGCAAGTATTTGATAAATACTTGATTTTTTGGTTACTTTTATGTTTGGATTATGTTGTGAATTTTGAGCACATGAGCATCTGAATTTATTTAAATGTTAGGAAATTATTTAGATGGTTGGGATGGCTAATGAATGATTTAAATATATATACGAAATGATTTGGATATCGAAATACCTTGTGGTATCTTAGGATACGAAGTGCGGTTCACACGTGTTTTAGGGTAACGCGGTGATTGTTACGTACTTGATAGAATGATCAGGGTGTGACAATTCTGTTGGTATTAGAGTTTAGACTCACAATTTTAAATATTTTAAATATTTCAAATATTCCCAAATGTCCCAAGAGTTTTCCAAAAGTTTTAAAACATTTTTCCTTTTGAACTTTTGGAATTTAAAGGATTTTTGAAAGGATGTTAAAAAAACCTTCCATGGATCTTAAGGACTAGGACTTATTTTATTTTTAGGGGATTATCTAGTCTGAATTCTACTTTAGAGAGCTAAAAATAGTATCTCTGTTCTTATAGGAATCATGTCTCCTAGACGAAAGATGAGGGATATTAGTGAAATTCCTCCTTTTGAGCATGAGGATGGATCGTCCTCACTTAATCTATCTTCTCCTCCGACTGCAACTAGCACTTGGCTCCTTCAACTGAGATTCCTCCACCGTCACTCAATGCATTCTGGCAATGTGTTGAGTGGTGGAATACCTATGATGCTTATCTTCAAACCCCTCTTCAAGCGCCAATACTTCTTCCATTGAGCCCAATCATTCTACCTACCCCTCCGGTGGCACTAACCACTCCTTTCAACCGTCCAACCATCGAATTATCCAAGTTGATCAAGGAAGTCTGACAACTTAGATGTGTCACCTTTATGGGGACTAGTGACGCAATGGTAGCAAAGAATTGGATAAATCGGGTTTGGAAGACTGTGACCGTTATGAGACTCGATGATAAACTAAAACTATTATTGGCCATAAAGTTGTTGGACGAAGATGCTCGAGTATGGTGGGATAATCTTAAGGAGAGGTCCACAACACATATTTCTTGAAATAAATTCCTTAGAAAATTCGATGAAAAATACTATACCCAGTTTTACCAAGACTTGAAAAGGAAGGAGTTCCTTCACCTTCGCCAAGACAACAAATTAGTGGCGGAATATGAAATGGGGTTAAGGAGATTGTCCTCATTTGTCCTGAAGTTGGTGACTTCTAAGGAGTACCTACGTTTTAAGTTTGAGAAATGTCTAAATTTATCCATCCGGGAAAAGATGTCTGTGACCTCGACCCACACCTACAAAGATGTCCAAGAATTGGTATTAAGGGTCGAGAAAATGGTTAAGGAAAGGGGAAGAACAAGAGAGGGATAGAATAAAAAGAGGAGGTCCAAACTTGCATCGGGCTAGGGTTCAAAGCAAAATAGTAGCACAATTTCCTACGGTGGAGTCTTAGCCATCAGATCCATAGGCACTCCTCAATGCCAACAAACATCCCATTTTGGGTCCCCCACATCTAGTGCTGCCTCTGAGAGTAAATCGGTAGGAAATAAAAACAAGTAGTGTACGCACTACGGGAAGTACTATTTTGGGTTTTGTCGTAAACTTAAAAGGTGCTATAAATGCAGAAAGGAGGGCCATTTTTGTAATTCTTGCCTAGAGTTGGGACGAGGAAGCTAAACAAGTCGAGATTGCTATAGTGGATCCATGGTCGGCCAAAACAACATCTCTTCTTCTTCTCCTAATATTAGACCACGGACGGGAAATGAGAGCAACACAGTGGCTGCTCCAACCCAACGTCTACAAGCAAGGACTCAAATGAGGATATATGCAATAACCAATGAGGATACACAAAACGATTAGACATAGTCACGTATAAATTTTCTAAAACTTGAATTTGGTGATTTAGAAATTTGGATATAAATACTATATGATTACGGGTGCATGATTTTGAATTGGAGACATAATAGTGATATTGCATGATAGTGGAATGGTTGAGACTAATTTTGATGTCTTCTAATATCTATAGTGGCATCAAGGACTATAAATTTTGGTTGAGTTTTATTAAATATGGAATTTAAATCTTTTTACAAATATAAACACGCAGGTCAACTAATTGAGGCCTTGAATCAACTTGCTTACACCATGTCCATTTTTACCAATTTTTTTAGGTTTAAAAAGTTTCAAACAATTAACTCTAATTGTTTGATGGTTTTCATTTATAAGTATGATGAAAATTTTTGGCGTTGACACCCATGTATTAATTGATACAAGGTTTAATAATTCTTTTCTGAGTACATAGTTTGCTAAATATTCGAATAGGCCTTTGATCCTACTTGAAGAGGAGTTACTGGTTATCACTCCTTTGAGGGAACAGTTAAATAGGGACACTGTGTTCAAGGTATGTGAAGTAGTTGTAGAGGGCAAAATTCTTAAAGCGGACTTGATTCCGTTGAAAATGAGGGATTTTGATGCTATATTGGGTATAAATTGGTTACATTTTCATCGAGCTTCAGTGAATTGCTTCACTAAGGAGGTGGAGTTTCATAGACCAGGATGTCCTCCACTTGTATTTATTGGTGAACTGTAGGTCCTATTGAGCTGTATGATCTCGACAATGAAGGCACGAAGATTAGTGCATAAGGGCTGTGAGACTTACCTAGCCCATATCATCGACACCACAATGGGAAGTCTGAAATTGAATAATGTTCCAGTGGTGTTGAGTTTCCGGATATTTTTTCGAATGATTTGCCTGGTTTGCCTCCAGTATGGGAGTTCGATTTTGCTTTGATTTGGCTCCTGGTTCCGCACCCATTTTTATATCTCCATATAGGATGATACCTGCAAAGTTGAAAGAATTGAAAGTTTAACTTCAGGTGTTTTGGACAAGGTGTTTATCAACCAAGTACCGCACCCTGGGGTACTTCGATTTTATTTGTAAAGAAGAAGGATGACACCCTCCGGTCGTGTATTAACTACCGACAGCCAAATAAGGTGACTGTAAAAAATAAATACCTTTTACCGAGCATTGACGACTTGTTCAATCAACTCCAAGGAGCTAGTGTCTTTTTGAAGATCGATTTGAGATTGGGCTATCACCAATTGAGGATAAAGGAGTATAATGTTCACAAGACCGCCTTTAGAATGTGATATGGACACTTTGAGTTTTAGTGATGCCTTTTGGATTGACCAATGCCTCTGCGACATTTGTGGATCTAATGAATAAGGTCTTCCATTCCTATCTTGATAAGCTCATCATAGTTTTTATTGACGATATCTTGGCGTATTCCAAGAACGATGAGGAATACTCAAAACATCTTTGGATTATATTGCAAACTCTCAGAGAAAAGCAACTGTATGCCCAGTTCTCCAAGTGCAAGTTTTGGCTAAGGGAGATTGACTTATTCAGGCAAATTATATCTGGAGATGGAATATTTGTAAATCCAAAAAAAGTAGAGGCAATTCTGAAATAAGAGCAACCTAAAAATGTCATCGAAATGAGAAGTTTCCTTGGATTGATAGGGTATTATCGGGGATTTATAGAAGGATTCTCCAAGATTGCAGTTCTATTGTCTAGTTTGACTCAGAAGGGAGTTAAATTTGAATAAAGTGATAAGTGTGAGTAGCGTTTCTGAGAACTCAAGAAGAGACTCATGTCCGCTCCAATACTTGCTTTTTTTACTAACGATGGCGACTATATGGTTTATAGTGATATCAGCAAGCAAGGGTTAGGATGCATTTTAATGTAAAGTGATAGAGTGATCGCCTATACTTCTCGATAACTGAAGAAACATGAGTTGAATTATTCTACTCATGACCTAGAGCTAGTTACCAATGTTTTCGCCTTGAAGACTTGGCAATATTACTTATATGGAGTCACATGTAAAATTTTCACCGACCACAAAGGTCTCAAGTACTTGCTCACTCAAAAGGAGCTCAATTTGAGATAACGGAGATGGTTGGAGCTGATTAAAGACTATAATCTGATGATTGACTATTACTCGGGCAAAGTGAACGTAGTCGTGGATGCTTTAAGTCGTAAGTTTTCTTCTTCAGTATCTTATGGGAGTTCTTATCTCTCATGTCTTGTAGGACTCCGTACACTTGGAGTCAAGTTAGCCAATGATGAGCATGGTATGCTTTTGGCTAGATTCGAGGTGCAACCAACTTTAGTGGCCATATTAAGGAATTCCAAGCAACCGATGAGGAGCTAAAGGGTAAAGTGGACAAGGTTCACAAGAGTGAAGGTGGTGACTTCCATATCCGAGAGGATGGCATAGTGGTATATGGGAAATGGATTTGTGTTCCCAAGAATGATGAGTTTCAGAGAGCCATACTTGAAGAGTCGCACATTTCGGCCTATGCGATGTATCTCGGGAGCACTGAGATGTACTGGACCATCAAGGATACCTATTGGTAGTCAGGATTGAAGCGAGAGATAGCCGAGTTTGTAGCAAGATGCCTTGTGTGCCAATAAATCAAAGCCAAATATCAGAAGCCGGCCAGAACACTACAACTATTATCCATACCCAAGTGGAAATGGGAGCACATCACCATTGATTTTGTGGTGGGATTGCCACATACTCTATTGGAGAGATTGGCCAAATCAACACACTTTTTTCTAATCCAGAACACCTACCATTTGGAGAGATTGGTCAAACTATACATTGATGAGATCATGAGACTTCACATGGTTTCGTTGTCTATTGTCTCGAACCATGATCCCCAATTTACCTTGGAATTTTAGCTAAAGCTACAAGAGTCCTTAGGGACTAAACTAAAATTCAGTACAGCTTTTCATCCACGGATGGATGGATAGTCAGAATGAACTATTCAGACATTAGAAGACAGCTTAGGCCATGTGTAATGGACTTCCAAGGGAGTTGGGATAGGCAACTCCCATTAATAGAATTTGTATACGACAATAGTTATCAAGTAAGTATTGGGAAGCCATCCTATAAAGCATTAGATGGAAGAAGGTGCCGAACACCTTTGTATTGGGTCGAGGTTGGAGAGTGAAAGATTGAATATGCGGAGTTGGTAGAAGCAACTAAGAAAAAGGTAAATGTTACGCCCCGAACCGTGAATCGTGAACAGCCGCCCGTTGCTCTGGATGCCGGCTGTATTTCTACAAAAAATCGGGCAGAACCTCCCCATAAATCGGAGGTCTCCCATGTACAATTTAACCTGTTTAAACCTGTATAATTTAAAATTATCCTGTAAATTAAACTAATGGCCATCCCGGCCCCTCTAAAACAATCCACCAAATCTCACAACCGACATTCAGACAACGCAAGGCTAACAAATCACCAACAGTCCTAGCCACAGACCTCTACTGTCATACCCAACTAGAACATGAGCAGCCGCTACACCGAGTGGGCCTAAATTTTTTATACAATTTACAATAATTTTTCCAAGTATTATTCAAATACGTACAATTGCCTCAATGCAAATGAAATATGAGAGTTTCGCAAATAAACATACATAAATTTTACAGTCATCCCAAAATAAGTACACGGTCAACTACGGACCTCAATATTAAGACCACGCAGGGTCGACAATAAAATACGAAATTCATAATTTCAATTTAAAACTTAATCTCACCGTCGTGAATCACCTAAATCCACCATCAAGCTATCAAGCCCTCTAGAGCCAAATGCGTCGCCCTAGCACCATAATCCTGTCTGGGGGGGAGAAGATGAGGGGTGAGTGTTCAGGGAAGAATACTCAGTGAGTGAGTGGGTCAATATAATCGTTTAATATGGGGTGTGAAACTAGAGTGTCAAAACATAAGTATACAAATCATATTTCAAATCATCATACTTTTTATTTCAACAATATATCATTTGCACGCATTATCAAGTCAAATATGCATCCAAAGCATTCTCAATAAAATCATAGAGCTTCCAACCGAAAATGTTCTGGCAGATGTCTACCTCGACCTATGACAGGCGCACCGGGGGTGTTATATGCAAATTTATTTAAAGTGCTCTCTACCTCGGCGTTGGTGACGGACCTCGTTCAGGTACTAGACTTAGAGAGAGTATCCAAATCCTCCCCCTTTCGGGTTCAACCTGGCTAGTACCGTGTCGTAAATATAATCCCGACAACTCGTGAGATATCCCAGGCCTAGGCATATCCGGACGCTACCCAAGCGCCTCTCACGGTGTCCTTCGTAGCTACGGAACAATACATACCAAAGCCCTCAAGGCCAAAATCAATATCATATCAAACATGTGCCATAAATCAGGTTCACAAACCAAATGCAACATATAGCATAAAATGACACATTATACATTTCAACCACATGGATGCATATTTTCATAATTCAACCAATTTTTGGACACTCCATCAGTTCACAAAAGTCAGTTTCAAAACCAGTCAAAACATTTCAAGCACACGATAAATCATGTTCATTTATCAAACTGTTGTAAAACATGGTTTACATATTAAACGAAAACATTGAAATAAATCCCACTCACAGTATACGGGAGGGTGTGCACTCCCAAATTCCAAACCAAACCAAATCAAATTCCTCATTTGAACTCGAACATGTTATCCTAAGGCATTGAACATCAATTCCACTTAAAATCGTTTTCTAAAACAATTCAGAATTTGCATTTGTACAGCCACAGAGAAATTGATGTAACTTCTCCTACACATATCGGATCTAATTCAATTTGAATTCTTTCAAGTCCCCCAAAAGATTAGCCTAATTAAACATCTTAATTATCATCAAATAAAATCCCATAACAAGGGTTTTCATATTTTTCTAACACAAAATCACAATTTCGTCATTAATTTCCAAATAATTTTATACAAATCTCAATTCTCCAATTTATGAATAAACTCTAATATCATCAATTTCATTTCATTTATAAATAAATAACACGATCAAAGCCAAATCTAATTCAACTCCAAAACCACTCAAAGTCGGAAACATGCGTAAATTAATAAATTATCTACAAAATAGAAAAATCTTTGAAAAATCATACACTTTTCGATTCTCATCCGATTTCTTCAAACCATATGTCATTTTAAAGGTATTGAAACCTATTTTCATAATATAGAAAGTGTATTTGACTTACCTATATGCAACACCAATCATAATGTAAAACAACGCATCAATCATTAGGCTCAAATCCCAAATTTCGACTATTTTCATACATATGTCAAATTAAACTCTAAAGGAAAGTATTCAAATCAATTCAACTCGATCTCATTATCCTTTAATATGCTTCTTCCATACTAAGCAACCTAATTCGCGTAAATTTTTAAACTTAACCCTCACATTCAGGCATATTCCAATCAATTTTCAACTAAAGCTATACAAACGAGTCAAACAAACCTCTATCATTATCTAACACATTCTATTATGCAACGCAGCTCTATTTATATCAAATTCTAAGCTTAACATAACTAATTTCATATGAAATTGTAGGAAAGTACATTCCTTTTAATCTAACTTATTTCAAAGCATACATATAGTTTCCAATTCTAATTTAAATCCTAAATTCGATAAAATAACTCAAATGTTGAAAGGATTGCATTTCCCTCACCTAGGGTTTTCATAGCTCATAACCCTAACGTCCGTGCGCAACTCAGTTCGGAATCCTGCAATGTCTCAAAATTGAAGCAAATTTTGGCAATTAGACTTAATCACTATGAAAATCAAAACCCTAGAACTAAAATCTAAACTCAGCCCTTACCTACACACAGAAGGAATCGTAGGTCAGCCTAGGGTTTCTGACAGAGGCTGTCGATTTGGGTTCTGCAAGAGTGGCAAAAGGCACGCGAGTGTGCGAGCAGTGAAGGAGCGTTGTAGCCGCGTGCGCAGGAGCTGTCGCACGCGCAGGGGTTAGCGCGCGCTGGAGCCATCGCGCGCTGCATGAGCTCGCAAGGCTGTCGCGTGCTGGCGCGCGCGCAGGAGAGGGTTGTCACGCTGGCACGCGCAGGGACAGAGAGAGAACTCACGGGAAGGAGAGAGAGATAGCGCGACAGAGAGAGATCGCGCGATAGAGAGAGGGAAACAGAGAGTGAGGGAGAGAATAAGAGACAGAACCGAGAGGGAAAAATAGAGAGGGATGATCGGTGGGGGTGGTGGTGCGTGCGGTGGCTGTGGGTGGCGGAGGAAGGCGAGAGAGATCGCGAATGGGAGAGAGTAGGGAGTGAGAGAGAGAGAGAACCGAGATAGAGTGAGACGGTGGGGTGGTTGTGGTTGCAGCGGCAGCGGCGGCCGCAGGGCGGAGGCGCGAGGAAGCCGCGGGAGAGAGGGAGTAGAGAGAGAGAGAGAGGAGTGAGATTAGGGCTTTTAGCCCTAATCGAATTTTGGGGGAGGGGGCCAAAACGCTGCGTTTTGGCTCCTTTCTCCTCTTTTTTTTTTATATAAATTAATAAATAAATAAATAATTATCAATATATATATATATTATATCCACTTTTCTCTAGCGTATAAATTTCGTAGAAATGAGATTTACTGCGAATTATGGACGTAGCATTTTAAAATATACCAAAAATTCAAATTTAATACCTCAAAATCGAAAATCAATATAATTAAAAATTTCTTTCTCTATATAAAAACTAAGAAATATTTTATTTAATTTCATGAACAGGAATACTAGTACGGACATCGCGGTGTCGGTGTTACATTTTGTTCGGTTGGTATCAGAATTCTAGGTTGAGAGCTGTGCTTGATAAAATAATTTGAAAGTATTCCCAAGTATGATTTAAAAGTCCTCAATGTATACGAGAGTTTCATTACAGTCATGAGATCTCATTTTATGATTTTAGGCATATAAGTTATTCTTTTTAGGGGGTTAGATACGATGCGTATCTAACCTAGCATATCATTTCCATCGGTTTTTAAATCGGTAACTCTATTCATTTTTAGGGGGTTAGTTATTTCGCAACTAACCCTAATATTTGAATCATATCTAATTTAAGTTCTTTCTTTGAAAGATTATGATTACTAGACGAGGTACTTGATTTGTACCTGAGACATCTAGAATACTCGAGGATGTTTCCTCATCAGGTATACCCTTCTAGCACTCTCTCAACCAGTTATTATAGCTACGGTTCTATCACCATCATTTGATGCATTTATGCAGGTGTATGAATGGTACACCTCCCATTGGATTCAAATATCTTGATTCATAATTTGAATTCTATTTTAGGGGGTTAGTTACCCAGTAACTAACCCTAATCCTTGATTTCCACTTAATGAAAAGGTGCTCTGTTTGCAGAACTATACCGCCTAGATGTAGTAGGCGCAGTGCACCACTAGAGAGTCCCTTAGTGTCTGATGCACTTGTAGCACTCGAGACTTCACGAGTACTAGAGGATTCTTCTTTTACTCACGTACCTTCACTAGTGCCACCCTCAGCACCTCCACCGGCTGTTACAGCTGAGATTCCTCCACCACCACTTGACGCCTTGATACAGTGGCAGGAGTGGTATAGTAGATATGGGGTGCAGATGCCACCACCTCTACCATAGATTCCAGCGATCGCACCTACGGCCGTACCTACTCTTACGGCACCGGTTCCTTCTCCGGTGATCGGTTCTTCCATTTCTAGTCCAATCGATGAGATATCGGTTACTTTGAGGTGCATCCATGAGCTTACTCAGTTGGTGACAGAGTTACGACAGCGCAGATACACAGACTTTTCAGGATCTAGTGATGCCGTAGCGGCGAAACACTGGATCTATAGGATTCGTAGGATCCTTAATGACGTGGGATTGTTAGACGAGCTCAGATTAAGAGTTGTAGAGAGACTCCTCAACGATGATGCCCTCACTTAGTGTGAGGCTATTTGTGACGAGGCTATTGACTCACTACGGTAGGAGGACTTCTTGAGGGAGTTTGACTGCAGATATTTTACGGAGTCCTAGTAGGACCATGGAGGGTTGAGACCCAGACAAACCAGAGCTCGAAGTGGGGTAAGACTTTTAACTTTTAGGGAAGCCCCTCTCACTTTACATCAACACAGTTTGGACAAGGACCGCGTCCCTAGAGTTTTAGAGTGCAGGCCCCTAGTGCCTCTAGTTATTCCACAACACTGCACCATCCAATCTGTCGCGACTGCGGCTGATGTCATTTTGGAGCTTGCGGAGCTCCCTTTAGATGCTTCCAGTGTGGGAAGCAAGGACACATTTGGGGTACTTGTCCTGACCTAGGTTTCAGAGGTCAGGTGTCTCAGACACACATGGGTGGACCATGGACAGGTCAGCAGGGAGCACCGCACACTCAGTACACACCGCTCCATGGACTGCGTCGGGAGCAACACTGTACTAGGCTCTTCACTATAGGAGCCGAGGGCACAGGCCCACGTGTATGTTACGACTCAGGAGGATGCTTAGGCGAATCCAGATACGACCATGGGTAATCCTCTAGTAGATTCTTTTATTTAGGAGTTTATAGATACTCTCCTTTTTGAAATCATGAATATCATGATACCTATGTACCGTCTTGACTAGTTAAAGCTCTAGAAGCTTAACTATTGTGATCCTCTTTTGAAACCATGCATCTCATGATGATATGTATGGTTATGACTGGTTAAAGCCTTAGAGGCTTGACTACTTGATATATATATATATATATACGTATATCTTTCGCGTATCCTATATTGGATCCTTTTTCAATTTCTCGCATCATGAGTACCATAAAAATATTCAGAGTCGATGCCTGTTTTCTTATTGACACTGGTTCAGATTATTCTTACGTGAGAGTATTATTTCGCTCGACAGTTGGGTAAACTGTTATCGTCGCTAGATGAGGAGCTACTAGTTATCACTCCTCTTGATGAGCAATTGGTTAGAAATTCAGTATATAGAGAGTGTTTATCTCTCTTGTTGATGGACTCCGTGCATTAGGAGTCATTTTGACTAGTGATGATCGAGCAACATTTCTAGCTTGATTTGAAATAAGGCCGACCTTGCTCGACCGCATTAGAGAGATTTATGGAGCAAATGAGGAGCTCCAAGGTATTCTTGATAGATCTGTAGAGATGATGACAGAGAGTTCCGAGTCCGTGATAATGGACTAGTAGTATATCGATAGCAGGTTTGCATTTTCGCCGACAGTGAATCTTCGTAGAGATATTCTAGAGGAAATTCATTCCTCCATTTACGTTACGCATTTGAGAGGTACAAAAATGTACCTAACTATCCGGCATAGTTATTAGTGGTCTGGTATAAAGAGAGAGTTCGTTGCTTGATGCCTAGTTTGTCAGCAGATGATGGCCAAGTATCAGTGACCCATAGGCGCTTCGCAGCCTTTTCCTATTTGTTTCGGTAAGGCATTCTTTCAGTTTCGAGGACGAAACTTGTTTTTAGGGGGTTAGGAAATGTAACACTGACACCGCGATGTCCGTACTAGTATTCCTGTTCATGAAATTAAATAAAATATTTCTTAGTTTATATATAGAGAGAGAAATTTTTAATTATATTGATTTTCGATTTTTGGGTATTAAATTTGAATTTTTGGTATATTTTAAAATACTGCGTCCGTAATTCGCAGTAAATCCCATTTCTACGAAATTTATACGCTAGAGAAAAGTAGATATAATAATATATATATATATTGATAATTATTTATTTATTTATTTATTAATTTATATAAAAAAAAAAGGAGGAGAAAGGAGCCAAAAACCAGCGTTTTGGCCCCCTCCCCCAAAATTCGATTAGGGCCAAAAGCCCTAATCTCACTCCTCTCTCTCTCTCTCTACTCCCTCTCTCCCGCGGCTTCCTCGCGCCTCCGCCCTGCGGCCGCCGCTTCCCTCCTCCGCCGCCGCCGCTGCAACCGCAACCACCCCACCGTCTCACTCTCTCTCGGTTCTCTCTCTCTCTCACTCCCTGCTCTCTCCCATTCCTGATCTCTCTCGCCTTCCTCTGCCACCCACAGCCACCGCACGCACCACCACCCCCACCGATCATTCCTCTCTATTTTTCCCTCTCGGTTTGTCTCGTATTCTCTCCTTCACTCTTGTTTCCCTCTCTCTATCGCGCGATCTCTCTCTGTCGCGCTATCTCTCTCTCCCTCCCGTGAGTTCTCTCTTTCTCTCTCTCTCTCTCTCCCTGCGCGTGCCAGCGCGACAGCCCTCTCCTGCGCGTGCACCAGCACGCGACAGCCTTGCGCACCCGTGCAGCGCGCGATGGCTCCAGCGCGTGCTAACCCCTACATGTGCGACAGCTCCTGCACACGCGGCTACAGTGCTCCTTCACTACTCGCACACTCGTGTGCCTTCTGCCACTCTTACAGAACCCAAATCTACAGCCTCTGTCAGAAACCCTAGGCTGAGCTATGATTCCTTCTGTGTGCAGGTAAGGGCTGAGTTTAGATCTTAGTTCTAGGGTTTTGATTTTCATAGTGATTAAGTCTAATTGCTAAAATTTGCTTCAATTTGGAGACATTGCAGGATTCCGAACTGAGTTGCGCACGGACGTTAGGGTTGTGAGCTATGAAAACCCTAGGTGAGGGAAATGCAATCCTTTCGACATTTGAGTTATTTTATCAAATTTATGATTTAAATTAGAATTGGAAACTATATGTATGCTTTGAAATAAGTTAGATTAAAAGGAAATGTACTTTCCTGTAATTTCATATGAAATTAGTTATGTTAAGCTTAGAATTTGATATAAATAGGGCTGCATTACATAATGGAATGTGTTAGATAGTGATAGAGGTTTGTTTGACTCGTTTGTATAGCTTTAGTTGAAAATTGATTGGAATATGCCTGAATGTGAGGGTTAAGTTTAAAAATTTACGCAAATTAGGTTGCTTAGTATGGAAGAAGCATATTAAAGGATAATGAGATCGAATTGAATTAATTTGAATACTTTCCTTTAGAGTTTAATTTGACATATGTATGAAAATAGTCGAAATTTGGGATTTGAGCCTAAGGATTGATACATTGTTTTACATTATAGTTGGTGTTGCATATAGGTAAGTCAAATACACTCTTTATATTATGAAAATAGGTTTCAATACCTTTAAAATGACATATGGTTTGAAGAAATCGGATGAGAATTGAAAAGTGTATGATTTTTCAAAGATTTTTCTATTTTGTAGATAATTTATTAATTTACGCATGTTTCCGACTTTGAGTGGTTTTAGAGTTGAATTAGACTTGGCTTTGATCGTATTATTTATTTATAAATGAAATGCAATTGATGATATTAGAGTTTATTCATAAATTGGAGAATTGAGATTTGTATAAAATTATTTGGAAATTAATGACGAAATTGTGATTTTGTGTTAGAAAAATATGAAAACCCTTGTTATGGGATTTTATTTGATGATAATTGCGATGTTTAATTAGGCTAATCTTTTGGAGGACTTGAAAGGACTCAAATTGAATTAGATCCGATATGTGTTGGAGAAGTTACATCAATTTCTATGTGACTGTACAAATGCAAATTCTGAATTGTTTTAGAAAATGATTTTAAGTGGAATTGATGTTCAATGCCTTAGGATAACATGTTCGAGTTCAAAGGAGGAATTTGATTTGGTTTGGTTTGAAATTTGGGAGTGCACACCTTCCCGTATACTGTGAGTGAGATTTATTTCAATGTTTTCGTTTAATATGTAAACCATGTTTTACAACAGTTTGATAAATGAACATGATTTATCGTGTGCTTGAAATGTTTTGACTGGTTTTGAAACTGACTTTTGTGAACTGATGGAGTGTCCAAAAATTGGTTGAATTATGAAAATATGCATCCATGTGGTTGAAATGTAAAATGTGCCATTTTATGCTATATTTTGCATTTGGTTTGTGAACCTGATTTACGGCACATGTTTGATATGATATTGATTTTGACCTTGAGGGCTTTGGTATGTATTGTTCCATAGTTATGAAAGACACCGTGAGAGGCGCTTGGGTGGCGTCCGGATATGCCTAGGCCTGGGGTATTCCACGAGTTGTCGGGATTATATTTACGACACGGTACTAGCCAGGTTGAACCCGAAAGGGGGAGGATTTGGATACTCTCTCCAAGTCTAGCACCTGGACGAGGTCCGTCGCCAACACCGGGGTAGAGAGCACTTTAAATAAATTTGCATATAACACCCCCGGTGTGCCTGTCATAGGTCGAGGTAGACCTCTGTCAGGACATTTTCGGCTGGCAGCTCTATGATTTTATTGACAGTGCTTTGGATGCATATTTGACTTGATAATGCATGCAAATGATATATTGTTGAAATGAAAAGCATGATGATTTGAAATATGATTTGTATACTTATGTTTTGACACTCCACTTTCACACCCCATATTAGACGATTATATTGACCCACTCACTCACTGAGTATTCTTCCCTGAGTACTCACCCCTCCTCTTCTCTCCCCAGACAGGATTGTGGTGCTAGGGCGACGCATTTGGCTCTAGAGGGCTTGATAGCTTGATGGTGGATTTGGGTGATTCACGACGGTGAGATTAAGTTTTAAATTGAAATTATGAATTTCATATTTTATTATCGACCCTGCGTGGTCTTGATATTGAGGTCCGTAGTTGACCGTGTACTTATTTTGGGATGACTGTAAAATTTATATATGTTTATTTGCGAAACTCTCATATTTCATTTGCATTGAGGCAATTGTACGTATTTGAATAATACTTGGGAAAATTATTATAAATTGTATAAAAAACTTAGGCCCGCTCGGTGTAGCGGCTGCTCATGCTCTAGTTGGGCATGACAGTAGAGGTCTGTGGCTAGGACTGTTGGTGATTTGTTAGCCTTACGTTGTCTGGATATCGGTTGTGAGATTTGGTGGATTGTTTTGGAGAGGCCGGGATGACCATTGGTTTAATTTACAGGATGATTTTAAATTATACAGGTTTAAACAGGTTAAATTGTACATGGGAGACCTCCGATTTATGAGGAGGTTCTGCCCGATTTTTTGTAGAAATACAGCCGACATCCAGGGCAACGGACAGCTGTTCACGATTCCTGGTTCGGGGCGTAACAGTAAAGGTGATTCGGGCAAAGATGAAGGCGGCTCAAGATAGACAAAAGAGCTATACTGACAAGAGAAGACGACCCTTGGACTTTGAAATAGGGGATATGGTTTTCTTGAAAATATCACATTGCGAAGGTGTGATTCGATTCCAATAAAGTAAAAATTCTTACTCAAAATTTTCTTGATCCCTTAATAATTTCTCATACTAGAAATTGATTTCTTTCTCTCTCGGGTTAATGTATTAACTCAAAACTATTGTTCATGTTCCTCCCTAAAAATAAACCTTCTCCCCATAGGTGAGAGATCAGAGGGGAGGTTAAGGGTAGTTTAGGATAATAGAAGTTATCACATTCTCTCAATTTTAAAATGATTTAATTTAAATTAAAATACATTTACTTTTTACCCAAAAGGTCAGAATGCTCCCACATGAGCATACCAACTAAGATCTTCCACTTGTATATGAGGATATTTTATATCTGTTAGATGATCACAACTCATGTGATCTTTCACATCACCCCTCTGGATTTTTATACAGGGTTGGATGCCATGCGACCGACGAGTGCATCTGTAAGTAATGACTTCTTAATGCACTTGTTAGCATGATCGATAAGCCACTATTTGCCTAAAAAGCACTACCTATATCCCACCTTAACACATTACATCCATTAAGCCACTTTCCTCATCGAAAGTAATCCTTAATCATTATTTGACTATCTATTCACTATTATGTTTTAATCCCAATATGGATAAACATAACAGATCAATCAGTTAATAGAACACAACAATGTAATTTTGATTGGCCTTCCTTTTCCCTTCTAGAATTCATCCGTCTCAATTTAGTTACATTCTTAAACCTGCCCCGCAGACCTCATTATCTCCCAAGCCAATGCTTAGCAGACTAAAGTAATATACACTGAACCAAAACTTCAAGAAACAGTCGAAAGTGATAAGGGTACAATTAGGCTGATCCAATGGGTCTCGAGTCTCACACTATGGGTATGGGGATCAAGATCACATCATCGTCTCATATAATAGCTCCCATTATCCTATAGTCAATTTATCACACGTGGTATGAAACACATGTTATAGTGTTATTCTCCTATTTCTCAAAAGGGCTTATGTCAAAGTTTTCTAACACTGTGCGGGTATAGAACTCCATATATATATATGACTTTACCCAAAGATCTTAAAGAGAGTACCTCAGAGATGATATCACTAAATATAGGTGATATATGAGATCTTAAAACTGACTATATATAGGCAACATAGATGTGGGTATGTCCATCTCGATCATATCGCATATGACATTATCCTGAACACATATCAGCACAACTTATATTCTAATAAGGCTACTCTCAAAGCCTTTTATGCCTAGAAATAGTCTTATCCTCACTCACTTAGAGTTGGAGGTGGTCACTCGTGCGAGAGAGTTGATCTCGCCTGCCTAATATATCTTTTTATCACATCACTTCTAAAAAATATATGACAATAAGTAAGTATAATAAATAAATAAGCTCAAAATATAACTAAATAATGCACGTATGTCATATATAATATTGATAAGCATCAAAACAACAATCCAATACATAATGAGAAATATCAGAATACATGTAAACCCAAAGACTCTCTGTCCTATAAAGGAATTTCCCATAATGGGTTTGGTGAAGGGGTTAACCACCATACTGTGTGAAAATATACTTGATCGTCACTTCACCCTTGCCAATGATATCTCTTATGAAATTGTATCTGGTATCAATGTGTTTGATCCTACTATGGTACTTAGAATCTCAAGTGTAAGTAATAACGGTCTGATTAACCCAATAAATCATCACTGACCTTCCACTATTTGTTATAAACCCTAAATCATCCAGGAATCTCTAAAGTTAAACACTCTCCTAAATTGTTACTGAGTATGCCACAAACTCAACCTCCATAAAAAATAGAGGTACATAGGTTTGCTTCTTGTTTTTCCAATATATGATACCCTCATTAAGCAAGAGAGCAAAACCTGATATCGATTTGCATCCATCTAGATCCCCACCTCAATCGATGTTTAAATACCCAATGAGACGCAAATCACCTCCTCGATAATATTATGAGAGATCTGCAATTCATTTTAGATATTTCATAATCCTTTTTACTACTCTTTAGTAACCCCTTCTAGGATTCAATTGATGGCTACTCACTAAACCAACTTTAAAAAAAATGTATGGTAATATATATAACATCACATACATCAAGCTGCTCACCATACTGGCATAAGAGATTTAACTCATCTCCCTTATTTTTTCCTTAGTTTTAGGACATATGTCAAGATTCAGACTTTCACCTTTAGTAATAAGAGTATCTATGGGATTGTAATTGATCATCTCGAAGTGCTTGAAAATCTTTCTGATGTAGGACTCTTGTGAATGAGCCAACACCTATCTTGTCATCCCTTTGGATCTGAACTCCGAGAATTAACTCAGCATCACCCATGTTTTTTATATCAAAACTCAACGATAACCATGTTTTGATAGTCATTAGATATTCTTTGTTGTTCCTAATTAACAAAATGTCATCCAATATAAGGACATGATCATGAAAGAGTTAGTAAAATGTATTTAATACACGTAATGATCCTCCTCATTCATCACGAAACCATAAGATATCACATTCTCATGAAATCTCAGGCACCACTGCTTAGATGATTGCTTAAGGCATATATCGACTTTCAAAGTTGACAGTCCTTCTTTCCCTGATGTATAGGAGCAAAGCCAGATAGATGCTCCTTATAGATCTCCTCATCCAAACTTTCATTCAAGAAGGCAATCTTGATATCTATCTGATGCAATTCTAGATCCGTGTCTATCATAATCGCTAAAAGTAAAATGGATTGAGGTAAATTTGACTATAAGGGAGAAAGTCTCCTTGTGGTCCATACCCTTCATCTGAGTATAACCCTTGGTTACTAGATGGCCCTTATATCTCTTCACTGATTCATCAGCTTTTCTCTTGATCTTGAGAACTCACTTGTTCCTAATGGCATTTTTTCCCTCAAGCAAATCAACTAGATCCTAGATCTCTTTGATTTTTATAGACTTCCAACTCCTCTTCCATGACCTTCAACTAATGGTTCTTCGTAAGACCCTCAAGAGCCTCTGGACTATTTTGGTCTCCTCATCATTCTTAGGAGTCATAATGAGGGTCTCAACCTCAATGGAGGAACGACGTATTGGTATGTGTTCTCAACTACTCCTACGAAGAGGGAGAACCTTTTCACTTCTAGATGGATCACTCCCACTAGAACCAAGATCCGAAACGAGTTTTTAGGTTCCATCATTGGACTACGATGAGCTATTAGGCTCAATAATCATTCTCAAGAAATGTGGCATCACGAGACTCAATTTCAGTACTAGTGCTGTCAGTATGCTCACCTAAGAACACAACCCCTTGGAGTGTTCTAAGTATCTTATAAAGATACACTTCTTTTCTCATGGGTCTGACTTATCATATGGATATGAGGAATCGTGAACATACGCGGCACTTCCCTAGGGTTTTAAATGGCTAAGGTCAGGCTGCCTCCCCATCTAAAACTCAAATAGGGTACTGATTATGAATTTTGATGTGACAATGTTGAGGATGTTGGTTACAGTCAATAAAACATTTCTCCAATGAGAGAGAGGAAAATTGGCATGTGTTATCATAGATCTCACCATTTCCCAAAAAAAGTCCTACTCACCTCTAGGCTACTCTATTCTCTTGACGAATAGCAGGAATAGTCAGTTGTCTCGTAATACCCTTCTTGAAACTGTGCTCTTTGAATTGTTCATATAAATACTCATGCCCCTAATTGGTTATGAGAGTTTTTACTCTCAAATCTAGCTGATTTTTAATCTCACTAATAAACCTCCTGAAACATTCCAATACCTCAGACTTGTGCGAGATCGGATAGACGTAACTGAAATGTGTGTAATCGTCTATGAATGTAATAAAATACATAACTCCATTTCAGGTTCTCACATTTATAGGGTCACAGATATCAGAGTTGACCAACTACAATAAAGTTTCAGTTCTATTGCCTTGCCTAATGTCTTTTTTGTAGCTTTGCTAGCTAAACAAAACTCACATACTGGAAACTTAACTCTGGTTAGCAGGCCCAATAGACTGCTTGCAACTAATCGGTTCATCCTCTCTTACCCTACGCGTCTAAGGTTACTATGTCATACATATACATCATTATTAACACAATCAAATGTAAAGACAATTGAAGAATAACAAGAATCACCATTAAACAAAATAGCATTAGGTGCATACAATCCATCATAGACAAAGCCAGAACAAATGAAAGAACATTCATAGAAAATAAAAATAGAAAAGTTTCCAAAAGAGAAAGTATATCCAAAGCGATCTAGACAAAGTGCAAAAATAAGGTTCCATCAAATATCTGGAGCATAATGAACATCATGCAGATATGAGTGTAACCACTTCACAAATCCAGCTTGCAAGTGCCAATCCCTCTGATGACAACACATGCTTTGCTCCCCAGGTAAATCCTTTTTACCTAGAGACTCATTTGATGGAACACTACGTACGCGCTCCCGTCTTGAACTACATGGTAGTGACTCCTGAGTCTATATTCCACAAAGGAGAAGAATCAATGAGCATCACAATAGAAGAAACAAAGCTTAAACCATGTAAAGAAGAACATATCTTCTACTCGTCACACTGACGAGTGAAATGACCAAGTTTGTCACATACGTAGCACTTCACTTGACCATATTAAGCTCTTACTTCTTGTGCTTTTGTATTTTGATGTCTGATTTCTCAGATGACTTCTTTTAGCCTAGATCTTGAGTCTTCTTCTCATGCTTTTTCCATTTACGTTTGGTACCATGAGAGCCCTTGCTTGACTCTGCCATATTAGCATGACCTGAATATGGCCTACTCTCCTCTAGGCACTCCTCCTCGAGCTCACAATGTTTGCTCACCTAATTGAAAGTTTGAATATTCTCATTGTGTATGAGATAGATTTTCATAGTCCCTATTTATCAGGTAATGACTGGATCACATCCGGTGTCTGAAACTCATCCAAAAAAGGCTTGCCCATGTTCTTTAGCCAAGCAATCATACACAACATTTGTATCAAATATTGTTTCATTGGATGATTGGATTTTTTCTTATAAGTGATAAACATATAAGCAAATATTCTCACCTTAGGAGCAGAGTGGGCACCGTAATGCTTTTTAAGAGCAAGCCAAACTGACATAACCATAGGATACTATTCATAAACTGGAATCATATCATCATACATACTACTAATGAAGATTGCCCTAGTCTGGATATCCTTCCTTTTTCACATACAATAGGCTTCCTATTCTCGTGTATCCTAAGGTGTGGTACCCTCCCCAAGGTTCACCATCCCATCCTTTAAAATTTTATAAAGATCTTACTCTTTGAGAATTAACTGAATCTTCTGGTGCCAAATGTTGTAGTTGTCATCATTCAATTTTTCTCCCTTGCAAAAATCTAGCATGGCAATTTTCGATGCACCCATAATCTTTGGCATTTAAAAAAAGAGATGTTAGTGACTTATTGATATTTATTCACATATTTTGTGTACCCTTCGAATCAACAAATATGAAATACTTGTAATGTGAACCTTAAAGCGGATGAATGGATCAACAAATCCATCCACCACAAATTGGGGTTACATCTTACCATCTATATTTGGATTCGATTCACCAAAATTCACAAAAAATCACAATTAACATGTGGGATAAAAAAGTGAGAAAACTTGGTCCGGAATAGCCTGATGCACTGCCACATGCCGGTGATGGCACTACCATGTGCTTGTATGTGCCGGACGTGTGACGCGTCTGGCATGCGCATGTGACGTGTACACACTAGTGGAACCAAGTCGGGCCTTCTTCACTCGACGGTTTGCAACCGGATTGCCGTGACCTAGTTGTTGGAAAACCCATTTCCAGCTTGTTTCAGACGCAGATTTTGACTATAACTTAAAATTGGACTTTCCAATTCATCCTGAACTCGATTTTTGGAAGTTTCAAATCCTAAATATGGCGAATCAAGCATCACCTGTGGCTACCCTTCTCGACCATGTTAGAAATCCTAGTTTCTGACAACGACAACTGCAATTGACCACTCAAATTGATAGATTAAAGTATCAGGAACACATCTAAACCATTTCTATGCATCAATTAGTCCTCAAATTCGATAAATCTAAGGTTCTATAATTGTTGTCACCATGCATGGTCAAAAATTTTGACCGGACTTTTCATGGCCTAAACCTCCTCCAAAAATTGTATAAAAAATATATTTGTAATCTTTTGGTCATGGATAATGTCGTGGTATGATCGAATTCATAAAGTCATTCATGTTGGGGACACTAAATTTTACCCTACATGTTTTTATCCCAAAAATTTCGAAAAAATTCGTAAATAAATTCTAATCTATACTCTGATACTAATGTTAGATTTATTTTAAATAACGAAAGCATGGAAAAAATCACTAAAATAAATAGATTAGATTTTCAGGATGGTACTTAATGAGTAGATCTCCAAAAAGTTGAACCGCGAGCCTTTTCGAACAAATCGTATGGTCGGGATGATGATCATGAAAAATGAACCACCACCATAATTTCACAATGCCTGAACCCATAATCCGGTGATATAAATGATGAGAGAAAATTTCGTATTTGAAATTTTCTCGATCCCTCAATAATTTCTCACACTAGAAATTGATTTCTTTCTCTCTCGGCTGAATGTATTAACGGAGAACTATTGTTCGTGTTCCTCTTTAAAAATAATCCTTCTCCCACGTTGGTGAGAGATCACAGGGGAGGTTAAGGGTAGTTGAGGATAATGGAAGTTATCCAATTATCTCAATTGAAGAATAATTTAATTTGAATTAAATTACCTTTACTTTTTCCCCAAGAGGTCTGAAATGCCCCTACATGGGCATACCCACTAATAGGAACAATATGTAAGTGAACATGACATGAAGTGGAATTTATTGGTTCTTACTTTCTGTTTACTGGGTTAGTCCTTTTGTGCTTGTTGGTTTCTTGCCAATACATCTGCTCATTCTCAAGCCACTGCTTTCAATTTTTGTTTCGTGCCAGCACATGGAGGGAATTGATAACTGGATAGATATTTCTGTCTTTGGGAAAAAACAGGACACTATTCCAATGCTTGGCACGCAATCCGTGTAGTCTGAATGCTTCAATATTATGAAGTGAGTGGACTGAGGAAGAGGATGTTCAGCTTCGGGAGGCTGCCCCAACTTATGAGGAGAGTAATTGGCAGGTAGTGGCTTCAATGTTGGAGGGGAGGACAGGTACACAGTGTTCTAATAGTTCAGAATTTCAAGTTTATAAAATAATACAAGTATTTTTCATTGGAACCAAAAAATTTTGCTTTGCGAGTTTCCAGGCTTGTTGGAAAATTATCAGACTTGCAATTGGTTGCTTATTGCCAACAGCAAAACAACAGATTGTAATGAAATATTTTATCTTGTTACACAAACAAAAATAGGAATTCCCCTTTTGTTTGAAATGCTGATGCATATTAATTTGTTTGCTCGTCAAAGATGGTTGACTCTCACCCAATTTTCAGATTGCATCTTTTCTATTTCTGTACTTACGTACCAAATCTAGCCCAAGCTTAAGCATCTTTCTCTGACTTGCAGTGTGTTTATTCTATTTTCCTGGACCTGCTTTCGCAGTGCCCCTTTCTTCCTGTCTTCTTTTTTAATTTTTTTGTTCCTTCTATTTAAGGTGCCGTGATTGATTCTATCATTATCGATAAGTCTTCTTATCAGTACTTGATTAGTCCAATAGAATTAACTTCTTAATCATCATATAGTGTAAAACCTGAAAAAACTGTTGATCAAAGAACTCATGTTCCTAGAGGACATGCTATATGTGGGCTCAGAAAAGGTAAAACAATAATCAATAAGTCTTGTTGCAAGATGAATTGCCTTTTAATCTTCTTTAACACCTGAAAAACCAATTTGTTGTCTTAACCTGTAAGACCTTGGCTTATGCTTGGTTTGAAATGCAGTTCCTTGGGCATTCAAGAATCCACGCAATCATTATTTAATTAAATTGACTTGTGGTGCTGAATTTAATGATTTTCCTATTGTCATTGCATTCAATCTACTACTGAATTTAATTCGTGATTAATGCAATCAATTCTTTTAGTGCTTGGTTGGTACCTCTTTTCAACTTTTATGGAACCTTTAACAGATAAGTCCCTGTTTTGCCGTCATTAAAGAACCTTTAATGAATAAATCCTTGTTTTGCTGTCATTAAATATGTAAGACTGAATCATAATATATGTATATTTATGCTTTGCTGTTTCTCTTTTTGCATATCTGGTAAATGACTCCTTTTTCTCTGGTTTTCATACATGTAGATGGAACAAAGCCTTCATCCCTCCCAACAAAGGGAAGGTAGGTGGACTTCCAATGAAGACGAGTGCTTAAAAGTTGCTGTGATGCATTTTGGGCTCAAAACCTGGAAGAAAATTGCTGAATTTGTACCTGGTAGAACTGGAGTTCAGTGCAGGGAAAGGTATGGTAGTGTGATACCAAACTCAGTTAGAATAACTTTGTTAATTGTAAGTTGATAGGAATTAATTTTAGTACAGATGGGTGAATTGTTTGGATCCTTGTCTGAATATGAATAATTGGACTGAAGAAGAGGATTCAAAATTGAATGCAGCAATCGCAGAACATGGTTACTGCTGGTCGAAAGTCGCTGCATGTGTGCCTCCACATACCAACAATCAGTGCCAAAGGTATAAAGGATTTATACTTTGTGAATTGGTTAAACTTTTAATCAAGTCAACTACCTGTGGGCTTTTGTAATGTTTATTGTCCAGGATTGTCATGGTTGGTCATAAGTCTAACATCCTGTCTGCCTAAGCAGGAGATGGAAGTTGTTACTTCCACATGAAGTGCCTTTGCTACAAGAAGCTAGAAAGATAGAAAAGGTCTCATTTATATCTAATTTCGTGGATCGGGAATCAAAATGCCCAACCATCAATCCTGATGACCTTCTTCCTTACAAGTTCCATACCCGGTTTCTGAACCATTTGACCATGGACTTCAAAAGACACGTACGAAAATACCAAGGTTTGTTTTATGCCACTCAAAATTGATATTTTGAATTTTTTTACTGAATTGAATCTGGGGCTTAGACATTTATCATGTGCAGATGGATGCCAGAATAGAGGGAATCACAGGTTTCATTTGCGGCGTAAGTTTTCATAAAATATTCTTCAGCTTGACTTCTTCCAGAAATTAAAGCTTGGTTACAAAATCCTTTATTTCATGGTTACTGAAAACTTCTGAATCAGGCTATAGACTTTGTTTTGGCAGCACTATTCCTAGAAGGGCCAGATCGAAGTGGTCTAAGAGAAGGCTGACCAATGACTGCCAGAATGAAAATGTTCCCAATGACAATGGCACAACAAAGAGAAGGCAGCATAAAACAAAAGGTGCATTGGTTGAACCAATGCATGATCAGCCATAATCTTGTCCAGATTCAAATCAATTGATGAGATCTACTGGTGAAGGGGCCAATAGTTGGGCAAATGTCACGATGAAGAGAACATTTTGTGAACCGAGGGTAAGACATAGCAAAGCAGCGAATGGCAACTGTAATGATTTCTGTACATTTTCTGAAAAATGTGAATTACCACCCAGACTGGTTACAGTGTCATAGCCGGCATAGTTGAAGTTATGAGGATGAGAAAAGCCCCCAAATCTCATCTATGGAATAAAAATACACTAGCTGTTGAGAGCATTGATGATACCATCTCACCATCAGATTTAGCAAGACTAAGTACTGTCAGTGGTAATAATTTGTACATGACAGCGATGATATAGTATCATGTAGAAGATATCTTCCAGGCAAAGTAGGGGAACGAGATCTCCTGCCACTTCCGGGACGTCTACGATTGTTACACTCAATAGTGTTGAACTAGAAAATGATCCACCTGATTCAGACAAGTTGATGATGATCAGGGACAACAAGGTTGGGACATCTAGTGCTGATGTTGTGCATAAGAGAACTACTAAATTGCAGTCTAAGAGGAAAAGCAGTACTCCAAGAGAGGATAGACACTGAAGTGGCACCCTTAATGCAGATAGAAGTAACTGGAGGTGTTACTCTTTCTGGCTTTTTAAACAGACAGAATAGAAGAGCCAGAATCAGTGAGAAAACTGCATTGCCACCCCAGGACTTGTAGAATGAGAACAGTAGTCCTGCTTGTGCAGAGTACATGGAAAGAAACAGGGGTCCTGAAGAGTTGGTGGAATCCATGCTAAATACTGGAGTGGCACCTTCGATCAAAATACGAGAATAGATAAGGATGACGTTCCTCTTGCTTCATTTTTGAAGAAAGGCAGCAAAAGAACCAGATTCAAGAAAGGTGGCAGTCAAGCTTCCCTTGCTTGACTGGAAATTGTTGTTTCTGCTTGAGAGTGTGGAATTAATATGACTTTATTGAAGAATCAACCAGAAAAAAAAAAGGGAAAAACAACAATAGCAAAATTGAAATGCTGACATCATCCAGTACAGTAGTTTTAGGGAGCTACACTTGGCATACGGAATGTGTAGTCCGCAGTCATGAACTATCCCAATCCATAACATGGCTTGATTCTTGGCAAATAATAATGGAAATAAAAAATGACTTGATATCTGAAATGCGGAAGTTTGTTAACTCACTAAACCCCAATCTTTGATTGAACCACTGCGAATGCCACTAAATAGTGTGAGCCACGAGAACTACATTGCTAGATTAAGAAGGCAGCTCCCTCGAGAATATGTAATATTTCCAAGATGCAATTTGTCATTTTATGAGCTTTTCCAAAGCCAATCCAACCTTAGCAGATAACGCCATATAGGCGCAGTGATGGTACTTCGATACTGCTTTGGCAATGTGACCACAAATATGCCCTATAGGCGAAGTGGCGGCCATTTGCTACAGCCATGGCTCTTTCGCTACTGCCATGGCTATCCTCCTTTTTTAATCACAGAGGAATTAAGTTGGATTTGCCACCCAGCGAGCACTTTATTTAAAGTTTATAACTCGATTTTACATTTGATTTCACAGTGGATCATGAAGAGGTATTGAATGCCTTTCCTTAGCAATGTCTCCTTCAAAAAAGTGCTTTAATCTCCAGTCATTTACATTAACAGAACTCTCAGTCAGATGGGGAACTTCAACGGCTTCATGTGGGAATACTTGTGTTGCTACAAACAGTCCAAACACCTAGATTTGAATTTACCTAGAAAAAGTCTCTAAAGAGAATTGTAAAAAAAAAATAAATAAATAAAATAGCTGCTCTCTGGGCACAAAACCACATTTAAGAATTTACTTACAATACCACATTTTAGTTCTCTCTTTGCACAATTTAGCATTTTCAAAAGCATCATCATCTAGTTCATTCAATTGGAACAACTATTTTTCAGCTGCTTTTTCCAAATCTAGATTTAATGTACGAGTGGCTCAATATACTTTATGTTCTAATTCTACTTGTAGATGACAAGTTTTTCCAAATAGGAGGCAATAGAGTTACATTCCAATTGGTGTTCTAAATGCAATTCGATATGTCTAAAGAGCATCATCTAACATTTGTGATCAATCTTTCTTGGAGCTTTTGATAGTTTTCTAAAAAATGTGCTTGATTTCTTGATTAGACACTTCAATTTGCCCACTCATTTGAGGATGATAGGAAGTAGCAATACTATCCTTCACACTATAATTGCACAACAAGGTCTCAAATTGATGATTGCATAAGAGAGTGCCTTGTCACTGATGATGGCTCTTGGAGTTCCTAGCCTTCCTCACAAATTCACAAATAATGTTTGCACTATAATTTCCTGATTGGAATAGCTTCCACCCATTTGGAAACATAATCCACTAGAACAAGGGAAACAAATGGTCCATAAATTTTATTCGCCCACGTAGGGGCATTTTACCCCAAGTAAAATCTTATTTGAATTTGAATAAGTGATAATGGGTGGTTACCCATTATCGTCACTCCCCTAAATTCTCTCAATAACTGTATGTGAGTTAACTTCAACTTAACTTAATTTAATTTGTGATTAATTAGATTGAGTTGCATTATTGAAAAAATACAATATTGTTGAGTAAGAACAGTTAGAGAAAAAACAAATTGAGGATTTTCCGAACGTCACAAAAAATCATCGGGTTAAGAGTTGAGACATTGTAATGCTATGGTGATAGTTCAATTTTTGTGATTATCACCCCGTCTACGAGAATGATTGAGAAAGAGTTCGTGGTTCCCAGACTTTCCGTAACTACACATTGAGGTATATCGTGAACCTGACTATTTAATGATTCTGAAAATTTATTAAATATTTCCGTTACATGATTGAGTTATCACATTCTAACATTGGTATAAGAGGTATGTTAGATTTATTAAAAATAAATTTTTAGAATTTTTGGGTATAAAAAAATATAGGGTTAAAATTTGGGGTTCGGATCACGAATGAATTTCGTGAATCCAATTATACCATGTTGTTACCCACGTCACGTATATCACGAAAATAATTTTTTTCACAATTTTTTAAGTACGTTTAGGTCATGAAAATTCCGATTGAAATTTTCGGCCATGAATAGTGACCGAAACAATAAAACCACAGATTTGTCGAGATTTAGGGCAAATCGATATATGAAAATGGTCAATACGTGTAACTGTCTTCATGATCTACATTTTGATATATATATATATATTATGTGCTATTATTTCTGGAAAGTAGAGTTTCAAAATTGGCCACAAAGGGCTGAAATTTTGGACTCTAAATTTGTCAAGTTTAGAGTACGATTATTCTAAAAATCAAGTCAAGAATGATTGGAATATAAGGAATTAGAGATTCCTAAGAAAATCCAGCAAAAATAGGGTTGGAAAAGATGATTTTCGATAGCCAGGTTGAAAGATCTGGTTGCAAGACCCGTTGGGCGAAGAAGCCCCGACTTGGGTCCAAGGTGCGTGCACTTCATGCGCGCGGCAAGCATGAGACGTGCAGGGGGTATGGGCGCGTGGAATTCAAGCGGGCTAAGGCAAGTGAGCTCCCGGGGCTCCTGTTCGGGTCGGTTCCAACCTGGATCCCGACTCGACCCGCGCACACCGACCTTGGTTCTGCCCCTGGTTTGTGGCCCTCTGGGCGTGTGAGGGCACGTGACAGACGCGCCACGTGTCTATCAAGCGTTGTCCCCTCTACTGCGTGTGTGGAGGCGCATGGGGGCACGTCGTCAGTGTGTGGACCCATCGACAGTGTGTTAGGCCATGTTGGGATGAAAAATTTTATTTTTTTAAAGGTCCTATGTCATTTAATGTGACTAAATGTGGGTTTTTGTGTATCGAATCCTAATCCGAATGGTGAGATGCAATCCTGGATTGTAGTGTATGGTGTTCATTGACTCATACGCTCGTCTTGGGGTCTATACTCGAGTCATTTGGGTTTTGATGATTTGTAGGGTGCACAAAATTGTGATATTAAGCCTCATTTGTTACTAATGTCTCTCTTTTCTGTATGATAAAGACATGACTGCTACAAAAACTGTTGTTTTGGATCTCGTGAAGGAAAACAAGCTGAATGGTGACAACTATGATATTTGGCACTGGGAGGTTTAGTTTGTCTTCGAGAAATAAGAACTCAGGGAGATTTTTAAACATGAGATGGTGGACCCTGGGGAGGGTACCATGCAACAAGTGAGATGGGATCAAGATGCGTATCGTGCTTGGAAAAAGAAGGATGACCAAGTTAGGGTGATATTTCCTAACAGCATGTACGATGAGCTAATCTCAGTATACGAGCAGTATCCTGCTGCGATGTCGGTCTGACTTGCTCTGAGAGAGCATTACGGCTCTTGGTCATGTTCTAAGTTGAGGATGATGACCTACAAGTTTATCACATACAAAAAGAGACCCAATCATACTTTAAAGCAGCATCTAATGCATATGTTGAGTACGATTGCCTTTCTGAACAGTGTGGGAGAGCCTATGTTAGATAAGCTTCAAATATTGGGTGCGATCCAGTCTTTGTTTGACTTTTGGGATGTTGTTAAGACCTATCTCACACACACTGAGAGTATCCGTTCTTTCATGGATGTGAGTAGGCATTGTGAGCTTGAGGAGGAGATCTAGGAGGTGGCAAGATCTACTTCAAGTCAAGCTTATATAGCGGAGTCAAGTAAGGGCTCCTGGGACACTAAGCGCAAGTAGAATAAGTATGAGAAGAAGACTAAAGGTCACGATAAGAAGAAGTTGTCTGTGAAAACCAACGAAGAAACGCAAGAAGAAGGAGCTCGATAAGAGCAAGGTCCAATACTATATATATGGCAAGTATAGGCATTTCACACGCGAGTGTGGCAAGCGAAAGGTACGTCATTCTTCTTTATGTGGTTTGAGTTATATGTCATTTAGTGTGATGCTCGCTGACTCTTCTCCTTTGTAGATTATAGATTCAGGAGCCACGGACCATGTAGGTCGTGACAGGAGCACGTACATGGAGTTCTGCCATTTGAGTCCCCATGCGAGAAGGCTGTATGTGGGGAACGGAGTATTTGTGGAACTGAGAGGGATTGGTACGTGTAACCTGATGCTGCGAAGTAACCAAGTCCTGTATCTACATGATGTATTGTATGCTCCAGAGATTCGGTGGAATCTCGTATCTGTCCGATATCTTGATCAATTAGGATATTCTATTTTGTTGAGAAACTCTAGACTTTCCATTTATCATGACAGTTCTTTAATTTGTTCCAGTTTAGTCCATGAAGGATTTTATGTACTGGATTTGATTTGATTTTATGAGATTTATCATTCTTCTCCTTTTGCCTTTGCATCTGATAATGTAGTTGATGATGTGATTGTTTGGCATAGTAGACTTGGACACATAGGGCAAGAGAGGATGGTTTGGTTAACTGCGATGCCTCGTTGGGCCCGCTAACCAGAGTCGACTTGCTCTTGTGTGAGTTTTGCCTAGCGGGCAAAACTACGAGAAAACCATTTGGGAAAGCAATGAGAGCTGAGACTCCATTACAGTTGGTTCATTCTAATATTTGTGAGAGCCCAAAATGGAGCCATTTATTTCATTACGTTTATAGATAACTACACAAGTTTCGGTATATCTATCTGATCTCGCACAAGTCTGAGGCACTAGAGTGCTTTAGGGGGTTTATTAGCGAGATTGAGAATCAGCTAAATCTGAGGGTGAAAACTCTCAAAACTAATCGGGGGTGCGAAAGAGCTTTGTTTCGAGAGAGGCATTACGAGACAGTTGACTATTCCTGTTACTCCTCAGCAGAATGGAGTATCTGAGAGAAGGAATAGGAATCTGTTGGAGATGGTGAGGTTGATGATGGCACATGCCAATTTACCTATCTCCCTTATGGGGAATGCGTTATTGATTGCTGTCTACGTTCTTAACTGTGTCCCAATGAAGTCCGTAGTCAGCACCCCATATGAGTTTTGGACAGGAAGGCAGTCTGACCTTAGCCATTTGAGACCATGGGATTGTGCCACGTATGTTTATGATTCCTCGTATCAGTACGACAAGTTAGGCCCGTGAGGAAAGAAGTGTATCTTTATTAGATACTCTGAACACTTCAAATGACATGTGTTCCTAAGAGAGTATATGGACGGTACTGTCACTGAGATTGAGTCTTGTGAAGCTACGTTTCTCGAGAATGATTTTCCTAAGAGAAGAGAAATCGATCGAGACTACACCTTTTATGAGATGGATAAACCTAGTGACTCAACAGGGTCCGACGGCGAGACTCAAGAGCCTGTTACGGATCTTGGTCCTAGTAGGAGCGGTCTATCTGAAGGTGAAGAGGCTCTCCGTCCTCGTAGAAGTAGTTGGGGACATGTACCTTGTCGTCATTTCCCGTTTGAGGATAAGATCCTCATTATGACTCCCGAGAACGATGAGGAGCCCAGGACATTCCAAGAGGCTCTCAAGGGTCCAGTGAAGGACTAATGGTTAAAGGCCATGCAGGAGGAAATTGAATCTATAAGAGTTGATGGGGTCTGGAACCTAGTTGACTTACCAGAGGATAGAAAGGCCATTAGGAACAAATGGGTTCTCAAAATCAAAAGAAAGGCCGACGGATCGATAGAGAGGTACAAGACCCGTCTGGTAGCCAAGGGTTACACGCAAACAGAGGGCATTGACTATGGGGAGATTTTATCCCCTGTAGACAAGTTCACGTCGATCCGTTTACTTTTAGCAATTATCGCAAGCATGGATCTGGAGTTACACTAGATGGACGTAAAGACCGCTTTCCTTAACGGAAGTTTGGATGAAGAGATCTACATGGAACAACCCTTTGGGTTCATTCTAGTAGGTTAAGAGAATAAGGTATGTCGACTTCGAAAATCGATATACGGCCTAAAGCAGTCATCCAGGCAGTGGTACCTAAGATTTCACGAGGAGGTGATATCTTATGGATTCACGATAATTAAGGAGGATCCTTGTGTCTATTTGATACGTTTCGATAACTCTTTTGTGATCCTATTGTTCTATGTAGATGACATAATATTGGCTGGGAACAACATTAAGTATTTGATGATTATTAAAACATGATTGTCATCGAGTTTTGAAATGAAAGGCATGGGTGAAGCTGAGTTCATCCTTGAAGTTCAGATCCAAAGGGATCACTCTAGAAGGAAGTTAGCTCTTTCATAAGAGACCTACATTAGAAAAATTCTCAAGCACTTTGGAATGAGTGATTGTAATCCCATAGACACTCCGATCGGTAAATGTGATGGCCCGAGTGTAGAAATATGTTTTAAAACTCAGGAGGAAGTGAGGGAAATGAATAAAGTATCTTACTCTAGTGCAGTGGGAAGTCTGATGTACGTAATGTTGTGTACATGACTAGACATTTACTATGCAGTCGGTTTGGTCAGTAGATATCAGTTAAATTCTAGAAGGGGTCACTGGCGAGCAGTGAAAAAGATTTTTTGATATTTTAAGGGAACTGCGAACTTCTCATTGTGTTATGGAGGAGGCGATTTGCGCCTTGTGGGTTATTTAGACTCCAATTAGGGAGGCGATCAGGATAAGCACAAATCGACATCTGGTTTTGCTTTCTTGCTCAATGACGGTGCTATCTCTTGGAGTAGTAGGAAGCAAATCTGTGTAGCTCTATTTACGATGGAGGCTGAGTTAATGGTTTGCTCAGTTGCAGTTCAGGAGAGTTTTTAGCTCTGGAGACTATTGGATGACTTAGAGATTGTAGCAGATAGTGGGAGGCCAGTGATGATTTACTGTGATAATCAGACCGCTATCGCTTACACTCGAGACCCTAAGTATCATAGTAGGACCAAATACATAGACACCGGATACCATTTTGTGAGAGACATCATTGAGAAGGGTGAAGTGACTTTCAAGTAGATTTCTACACACAGCATAGTGGTTGACCCTTCACTAAACCCATTACTATAGACTCCCTTTTAGGACATAGAGAGTCATTGGGTTTGGGTGTTTTTTTGATTTTTCTTAGTTTTTACTTTATTGATGACATTGATGCTTATTGACTTTTATATATATGATTATTGTACATTATTCAGTCACACTTGAGTTATATTTCATTTAATACACTTTCTTTTCTTATCATATATATTATGTGATGTGATAAAAAATTTGTCAGGCAGGCAAGGTCGACTCTCTCACACGAGTGACCATCTCTAGCTCTGAAAGAGTGAGGATGAGATGATTTCTAGTTGTAAGAGGCTTTGAGAGTAGTCCTGTTAGAACATAAGTCGTCTTGATATATGTTCAGGATGAGGTCATATGCGATATGATCAATATGGACGTACCCATATCCATGTTGCTTATAAGTAGCCAGGTATGAGATCTCAGATATTGCCTATGATTTGTGATATTGTCTATGAGGTACTCTTTTTGAGATCTTTAGGTAAAATCTTATGTGTAAACTAAGTCTCATATCTGCACAGTGTTAGAGAAATCTTACGTATGCCCTTTTGAGAGATGAGGGAATAATACTATGGCACGTGTTTCATACCACGTGTGATAAGATGACTAGAGATAGTGGGAGCAATATTACTTGAGACAATAATTTGATATTTATCGCTGAACCCCACTGTGTGAGATTTGAGATCCATTGGGTGGGATCTCTTATACCCTTATTACTTTCGGCTATTTATTGATATTTTGATTCAGTATTTGCTACTTTAATTTGTTTATCTATGACCTGAATGATAAATTGAGGTCTAAGGGGTAGGTTTAGGAAAGCAACTGAGTTGAGACTGATAGATTCGAGTTTGGCAAAAGGAAAACCAATTGACATTGCATCATTGTATTGTATTCACCAACTGGTTTTTTATGTTTATCCGTGTAGGGATTAGAATATAATAGTGAATACTATTATTTAGGATTATTTTCGATGAGAAAAGTGGCTCGATGGATGTAATTAGTTTTTGATCTTGGGTACAGTGGGGTTTTTCTTTTGGTATTTACGGTGACTACTCGATCATCCTAACAGATGTATCAAGAAGTTTTTGTTTGCAATTGTACTTGCCAATCGCATGACGTCCAACCCTATATGAAAGCCCAGTAGGGTGATGTGGTGGATCGTATGAGTTGTGATCTTATGACGGAAGTAAAATGCGCTCGTGTGCAAGTAAGAGATATAGGTAAATATGTCCACGCAGGCGCATTTTACCCTAGGTAAAATCCTTTTTGAATTTGAATAAGGGATAATGGATGGTTATACATTATCCCCACTCCACTAAATTCTCTCAATAACTATACGTGAGTTAACTTCAACTTAATTTAATTTGTGATTAATTAGATTGAGTTGCATTATTGAAAAAATACAATATTGTTGAGTAAGAACAATTAGAGAGAAAACAAATTGAGAGTTTTTCGATCATTACAAAAAATCATCGGATTGACGGTTGAGACGTTGTGACACTGTGGTGATAGTTTAATTTTTGTGATTATCATCCTGACTGCAAGAAAGATTGAGAAGGAGTTTGTGGTTTCCAAAATTTTCATATCTATACATTGAGGTATACCACGAACCCGATTATTTAATGATATTGAAAATTTATTTTGAGTTATCATATTCTAACACCTAATATCAAATATTTCGACTTCTAAAATATTTTTCAAATGTGTTTCGTGTCTTTTGGCAATATTCCAACTTCTTCTACATGCATCACAGTGTGTGACAAAATAATGTGCATCGTTAAAGAGTGTATGTCAGAAGAAACTATGTAGGTCAGAAGAAACTTGATTGGAGAACTTTTGTAGTTGTTCGAGTTGTACCATGATGCCCACCTGTTGGTAGAGAGTGATAGTATGCTAGGATGTTGGGAACTTTTTTTATTGGAAAGGCACCATCTCATGATCCTATCTTGGTAAAATTTATGAAAGGTCCTTCCCAAAAATAATATTTCCGGACAAAAAAGATTTTTTTTTTCTTTTGTTGATAGGTCATGTGAAAAGGGAAGATTTTGCTAACTAAATAATTAGCAAAATCTGCAAACTAGGATTCTTTTGCTACAACGGCATAAAGATATTTGTCAAAAAAAGTTTCATTGATTGTCATGATTGAAGCATGCTCTTCTCCTGACTCTAATCTCGATAAGTGATCAGCTACCACATTATCACCGCCAGATTTATCTTTGATTTCCCATTCAAATTCCTATAAATTAAGATCCAACGTATAAGTCTAGGTTAAGAATCTTTCTTTTGTAACAAATGTCTAAGTGAGGCATGGTATGTGTAACCTATAACTTTAGACCCAATCAGATAAGAGCCAAATTTATCAAATACAAACACCATGGGTAAGAGTTCCTTTTCAGTGGCTATATCATTCACTTCTTCATTCAAAATTTTGCATGCATAGTACATCACATATAAGGCCTTTTCTCTTCGTTGTCCAAGAAAGGCCCCCCCTCTTAACGACCCCTATTGCATAGTCATTAGCATCACACATTAGTTCAAACGGTTCATTCTAATCAGGTGCTATGATTACAGGTGCAAATGACAATTGATGTTTAAGAAATTCAAATGTTTGCAAGCATTCTACATTAAAACCTTTGAAAAATCTTTGAAAAACCTTTGATAAACCTTCTATAAAATCTACATGTTCTAAAAGGTTTTGAACTGATTTAATTGGATTTGATGGGCTAATTTAGCTATCACTTCCAATTTTGTAAGGTCTATTTCGATTCCTTTTGCAATGATTTTGTGACCTAAAACTATCCCCTATATTAACTTTGAATGACATTTTTCTCAATTAAGTACTGAATTGGTGTCTTCACAACTTTACAAAACTAATGCGAAATAATGTAAACGTTGATCATATGATGACCCAAACATAGAAAAATCATCTATGAAAACTTCTGCAAATTTTTCAACTATATCAAAAAATATCGACATCATGCATTATTGAAATGCAGTTAGGGCATTGGATAACCCAAAGGGGATTAGCATGCAGGCAAAACTGTATGGGTATATAAAAGTGGTCTTCTTTTCTTGATCTTTTAAGGATATAGGTGTCTGATTATAACTAGAGTACCTATTTAGAAATAGTAGTAAGGATGCCTAACTAATCTCTATGGCTTCTGATTAATAAATGGCAAATGGAAGTGATTTTTTCTGGTAGTCTCATTTAATTTTATATAATCACTATAAAGACACCACCTAGTAATTGTTCTATTCAAAATTAGTTTGTTATTGTCATTTTCCATAATAGTTATACCACCTTTTTTAGGAACCACTTATATAAGATTTACCTATTCCCTATTAGAAATAGGATAAATAACACCTACATCAAGAAATTTGATCACCTCCGCGTTTACCACCTCTTTGATGTTTGGGTTAAATATTCTTTAGGGTTGTAATACTAGCTTAAAGTTGTCCTCCAAGTGGATTCGATGCATGCAGAAATGTCATGTCTCGACTCTTCTGTCGAGTACGTAACAACTGTCGCATTATCCCGATATACAAGTAACCCCTACCTGACATCGAGATAGCACAAAATATTCTAATTCTCAAACATTTCCAACATAAAATCCAACGATTTTCTAAAATAATATAACCATAAAAAATAAACAAACATGCATGCAATTATCATACAAATCAAGGATCAACCCGATCCATTCCTGTTTAAGCACACATACAATTTGGCTAACTTGACCTTCCAAACAGTTTCCAAATATTCTCATCAATTTACAAAATCAAAATATCTCAAAATTTACAATAAAATCCAAATGTCCCAATAAAAGCAACTAAGTTTGCAAAAGGATACAGTCAATGCCCTTTGTCTGCGTGTAACTCTTAGCTATCAGATGGGCCTTGTACCTCTCTATCGATCTGTTGGCATTTCTTTTGATTTTGAGAATCTACTTGTTCCCAATAGCCTTTCTATCCTCAGATAAGTCAACTAGATCCCAAACTCCATTGAATCTCATAAATTTCATTTCCTTCTACATAGCCTTTAACCATTGGTCCTTCGTTGGACCCTCGAGAGTCTCTTGGAATGTCTTGGGCTCCTCATCGTTCTCGGGAGTGACAATGAGGATTTCATCCTCAATCGAGAAATGACGACGAGGTACATATCCCTAACTACTCCTATGAGGAGGGAGAGCCTCTTCACCTTCAGATAGACTGCTGCTATTAGGAGCAAGATTCGTAACAGGTTCTTGAGTCCCGTCGCTAGGCCTAGTTGAGCCACTAGACTCATCCATCTCATAGAAGGTGTAGCTTCAATCGATTTCTCCTCTCTTAGAAAAATTATTCTCGAGAAACATGATATCATGAGACTCAATCTCAATGACAATGCCGTCTGTACGCTCTCTTAGGAACACATGTCATTTGGAGTGTTCAGAGTATCTAATAAAGATACACTTCTTTCCTCCCAGGCCTAACTTGTTGTATTGATGCGAGAAATCATGAATATACGCAGCACAACCCCATGGTCTCAAATGGCTAAGGTCAATCTGCCTCCCTATTCAAAGCTCATATGGGGTGCTGATTACGGATTTCATTGGGACACGGTTAAGGACGTAGGAAATAGTGAATAACGCATCCCCCAATGGGAGATAGGTAAATTGGCCTGTGCCATCATTGACCTCACCATTTCCAACAAATTCCAATTTCTTCCTTGGCTACTCTGTTCTATTGAGGAGTAACAGGAATAGTCAATTGTCTCATAATATCTCTCTCAAAACAAAACTCTTTAAACTATTCAGACAGATACTCGTGCCTCCAATCGATTTTGAGAGTTTTCACCCTCAAGTCTTTCTGGCTTCAGTTGTTAGCTCAGTTGATTTACCAATGAACCAGTCTTACCCAAAAGTGGGTGTTTTTCCAGCTAGTTCTACTTCTGGTATGAGACCTTTCCAAGGTAACCGTGACTAGTAGCAAAATTATAAGAAAGTACATACTGGGATTTGTCCTGAGCCCTAGAGATGTTTTCATTACGGAATGACTGATCATTTAAATTTTTGGTTCACTACAAAAAAAAAACATAAATTTAGCGACCGATATTTACGACAAACAAAAATTTGTCGCAAATTAGCAACAAACTTTCTAGCAACCAAGAGTTCATCGCAAATTTCAGGCAAAATTACCGACAAAAATAAATTCGTTGCAAATTAGCGACGAAACCATGTGTTTGTCACAAAATTTGCAATAAAATTTTTTGTTCGTCGCAAAATTTACAACGAACAATTGTGTTCATCACAAATTTTGCAACAAACAAAAGTGTTCATCGCAAATTTGTGATGAACCTTGTTGTTTATCGCAAACTTTGCGACGAACGATAATGTTCATCGCAAATTTTGCGACGAACAAGCAAAAGTTTCAACGAACCATATTGTTCGTCGCAAAATTTGTGACGAACGGTTTGTTCATCGTAAAATTTACAACGAACTTATGTGTTCATCGTAAAATTTGAGACGAACTTTTTTGTTCGTCGCAGAATTTCCAATGAAATTTTTTTTCGTCGCAAATTTTGTGATGAACGGTTTGTTTGTCACAAAATTTACGACGAAATTTTTTGTTTGTCACAAAATTTGAAACGAATTTTTTGTTCATCGTAAATTTTACGACGAACTGTTTGTTCATCATAAAATTTGTAACGAACTTATAAGTTCGTTGCAAATTTGCAACGAACATCTTTCTTCGTCGCAAATTTTGCAATGAACATTTTGTTCGTCACAAAATTTGCAATGAACTTCTTCGTTCATTGGAAAATTTGCGATGAACTTCTTCGTTCGTCACAAAATTTGCAATGAACTTTTTTGTTCGTCACAGAATTTGCAACGAACATTTTGTTCATTGCAAATTTTGTAATGAACCTTTTCATTCGTTGTAGAATTTGCAACGAACATTCTTGTTTGTTACAAAATTTGCAACAAACTTTCTTGTTCGTCGCAAATTTTGAATAGCCTAAATATTTTACATGACAACCACCATGTTACCTTAAAACAAATGTGAACCCCACTCCACACCTATGGTACCGCAAGACATTCCAATATCCTAAATATTTTAAAATAAATTTGAATCATCCATTGGCCAACCTAAGCAAATCCCAAGTATTTATAATAAATGTACAAACTTAACATAGGTCCTTATACAAGGGGCAAGCCAACATCAAATAGATTCAAAATCCATCAAACAATCCAAATATCCCAATGAAACCATTAAGTTGTGCAAAAGAAAGTTTATACTAAATAGAGTTCCAAATTGAGTAAGCAAGGATCTTTTAATATTTGCCTAAAATAAATAAGTATTCAACAAATCCAAACTTTTGAGAGTTTACAAAACACTCTCCATAGGTCCAGACTACATAATTCCTAAAAGTATTTTCAAGGCTAGTATCCATTAAAGATCAACAAAAGCAATTTCTTTAGACAGGCACTAGATGATGTCTAATTCTCCAAGCTAGGCTTCCCCTAAAAAAATTAGGAAGAGATGAATGAGTATAAGGTACTAGAGTGGAATGAGATGTTGAACATGAATGACGGGTAAGGGTGGTTGTGCCAAATGAGTGTGTCAAATTTATTCAAATGCAATACTAAAAGTCATTCACATAAAATAATTCAGTGCAAATTTCTTATGACTCATATATTCCCATCAACAAGCAGTTTTATTTTCCTTTCCAAATTTTGTTTGGGGTTTGCCAAAACCATATTTCTACCAATAGCTGTTGGTAAAATCCACCAAAGATTTTTCTTCAAATTTATAAAACATTCGACATCCTTGGCATTGGTTCAAAATTCCGTGGGGTGTCACAACGTTATCACGGGAACAATTTGGGAAGAACCTCTATCCCGTCTACTACCAAACTCAAATTTTTAACTTTGCCTTATCCACGCAGCCCCAATGGTCTCTGTCCATGGAAGACTTAAACTATAGTCATTTATTCTTTTCTATACACAATGTCATAAGATCCATTTCATTATTCAATGTTGTAACCATTTACAAGAGAGTGAAATTTCACAAATCACAATCATAATTCAATTGTAATATGATTCAAACAGTTCAAAAATCAATGATAGAGTAATAGATTTATCAAATTTTTTAAGTTGGGTACACTATATTCACAAATATTTTACAAATCCATTTTAAAATTAATTTCAAAATTTGTTTCACAAATCATAATTGGAATCATTTTTATTATTCATACCCAACATAACCATCCACTTATCTCTTGAGAGGGTTATCACTCACAATCCACAACCACTTTGATGTCTAGTCTCACTTTAGGTTCCAAATGTCATGACCTATGTCATTCAACGCCAATTCCACTCGTAATCACTTATAGGGTTGGGGTTAATCAATTTTTCCCAATGTAATATGAATCCTAATTTCATAAATCCACCAATCTATGTTCTAAGTTCATCAAATTGATGTCAAGTTCTTCAATAAAGTATTTCCACTCACACTTTCCCTAATTCTCATCATATTACAAACCCTAGGTCAAACTCCCAAGTTAAATCTTACAATCTAAATCTAATAATTCAAATTCATACAAGGAAAACATAAATCTAACTTGAAAGAGTAAGATTACCACTACAAAAACCACAAATTTCATCCAAGACCAAACTTTGCCAAAACCTTCTTTCTCTTTATCTACAAAAATTCCAAATTACAAACATTAAAATCAAATTCATGATTGATAAAACTAAACCCAAGAAAATGATGAGAAAATTACCTTAATCCCATGGTTGAACCAAGTCCCTCAAGTTGAGTCACCAAACCCTACATTCTCTCTCTAGAACTCTTAATCTCTCACTATAATTACATTATCACAAGTTTCTTTGAGGGTTTGGGAGCTTAAGTGTGTGGGTTTTCCATTGGATTTGGTTGTTCTTGAAGAGAGCAAAAAGAGAGGGAGAGAGAGAGTGTGTCTAGAGGGAGAGAGTCATGTTTGTCAGGTGAAATGAGAAATAAATTGTGAGGGAGGAGAAGAGAGAGAGAGAGAGAGTAAGGGGTGTGTTTGACCGATCATTTGTGTTGGGTAGGTATGTTGACATGCGTGGAAGCTAGGTTGTTGAACACTATGGCCACCCTACCCAACCCGTCTTACATTTAGAGTATTTTTTTGTAAGTAAGAGGCCATATCGACACTAGACAATTAGATGTCGACATAAACCACAAAGAGCATATGCATTAAGTGTGTCGACATCATCAGAGTATATAAGCCCATCTACCAAAGCGTGTCGACATGCTTAGACCTTTATGTCGATATAGCAGTGCATTAACTTATGTGTTGACATTGGACTCCATCATGTCGACATACACATAA
Organism: Dillenia turbinata; assembly: GCA_037126225.1. Taxonomy (NCBI): domain Eukaryota; kingdom Viridiplantae; phylum Streptophyta; class Magnoliopsida; order Dilleniales; family Dilleniaceae; genus Dillenia; species Dillenia turbinata. The sequence continues at coordinate 17,058,276 of JBAMMX010000016.1, read as the reverse complement.
GACATGTCAACATATGTTGCTCAGTACTAATACTTTGTGTGTAAATCATCGACCCATCAGTTTTTGAAGGCTATGCAAGCCACTAGATGTCAATACAAGACATTATAATGTCGATACTAGCTTGCATTGATATGCCTTAATAATTACAACCAATTCTTTTCCGAAATTTCATAAACGAACTTATTAATAAAAAAAAATAAAATTCTAATACCGAATTTTGATATTACACTCACGATTGTCTATCCCTATTGCCACAGCCTAGGAAGGCAATGTATCTCTACAATTCTAAATTTTTTGGGAATTTTCACTCTTTCTATCTTTTATTTGCTTTCATTATGTTTTATTTTTCTATATTTTATTCTAAAAAAACATAGGCACCATGTACCCCATATCCATTAGGACTATGTCTGGTTCAAGTGTGAGAGGTACGATGTATCGAATATTATTTTTCTTTTTCTGTTTTCACAAGCATGCATCATTCTTCCATTTACATAAAATGATTTTTTTAGGTTGACAATTGACAAACTAAGATTTTATTTTGTAGATTAGTAATTTTTGTTTATGTCTTAAACTACCTTCATGCATATCAACTATGAGAAAATGTTAAGTGAGAATCCTAGAGGCCTATTATACGACTTCATGACCGGAATAAAGTTGTTCACCTTTTCGTGAGATTTCATGAGTGGAAATGAGATAAAAACTTGGAATCGCATACATGAGATTACAATGATAGAATGCATGCCAAACCTAATGCATGCTTCAATTCATAAAATGGAGCCAAAATTAGCGGAAGCAAAAATTGGAGATTTAGGGTTACCTCTGGCCATGCTCTTGTTCTTCACTTCCGACGAATCTAAAAGCACCAACACGATCCTTGGGGTATGCACAAGTTTTCTAAGCTCTCAATTTCACTCAATAGATGGTGTGGAGTTTAGAAATTCGGACTTAGGGACCCAATGCATTAAAGGGGTTTATATAGGCTCTCAACCATTAAAGAGCCATTAAAATCCTATAATTATCACCCTAAATAATTGTTGGAGGTTATGAGAATCCAATTAATTATTCAAAACAGAAAAACAAAATAATTATGTGGAGGTTTGAATGGGACACTAAAATCCTGCCAAATGCATCCCTAATTCAAATTCCTACCATCCTTATCACATTTAATTCTTTCGGTTATATTTTTCCCTAATTAATTTGATATTGAATTCATTGAATTCAATTGAATTTGAATTCAAAATTCTAACATTCTCCCACTTGGTCCAGCAAACCGACTTGAAATTAAAACCAAGTCAATTCCCTATGAAAATATAGTACACGAGTCACGACGATAAGTCCTCTAAAAATGAGTATTATCTTCCATGTACCACAATGCATTCTATTTTCCAAACCTTATGGTGACATTTACTTTATGAATAAACCCTATGTTTATTCGGATCCTTACTTGATGAATTTATCTCAAAATAATGTGTGCATAACTTTATTGAGAAAATTCAACTCTGAGTTTCATTCAAATAAGGCAATAAGCCCATATTTACAACATGATCCCTGAACCTATTTGGTGGCATGCCTTTGGTCAAGGGGTCAGCCAACATATAATTAGTACTAATGTGTTGGATTACAACTTTATTTTCAACATTCTTTCCCTAATGGCTAAATACTTTATATCGATGTGCTTACTTCGACTACCACTCTTATTGTTCTTAGCCAAAAATACAGTAGCTGAATTATCACAAAATATATATAATGGTTTAGGTACAGAATCTAAAACCCTAAGCCCAGAGATGAAACTCTTGAGCCACACCGCATGTGATGTAGCCTCAAAACACGCCATGAGCTCAGCTTCCATAGTAGAGGTCACAGTCAATGTCTGCTTTGCACTCCTCCACGATATAGCTCCGCCAGCCATTATAAAGATGTAACCCGACGTTGATTTCTAGGAATCAACACAGCCGGCAAAGTCTGAATCTGAGTACCCGACTACTTCTATACTGTCGGTTCTTCTGTATGTAAGCATATACTTCTTGGTGCTTTGTAAACTTGTAGATACCTCAACACCTTCTTTACAGCCTACCAATGTTCCAAACCCGGGTTACTTTGATATCTACCTAACATCACCACAGCATGCGCTATATCAGGTCTTGTACAGATCTGTGCACACATAAGGCTTCCTACAATGGAAGTATACGGGATGTTAGCCATTTGTTCCCTTTCTAAATTTGTCTTAGGACATTGGTCCAAATTGAACCTATCCCCTTTAACAATCGGAGCTATACTCGGTGAACAGTTCTCCATTCTGTATCTCTTAAGTATTTTATTGATGTAGGTCTCTTGAGATAGTCCTAGAGCCTTATTGGATCTATCTCGATGTATCTTAATGCCGATGACATAAGATGCATCACCTAAATCCTTCATCTCAAAGGTTTTAGAGAGGAACTGTTTCACCTCATACAACATCCCTTTATCATTGGTGAAAAGTAATATATCATCCACATATAGGACAAGAAAACAAAACCTACTCTCACTAACCTTGGGGTATATACATTAATCAACAATGTTCTCTTCAAAACCGAATGAAGTAATTACATTGTGGAATTTCAAATACCATTGGCGAGAGGCTTGTTTTAGCCCATATATGGATTTTTGAGTTTGAACACCAAGCGCTCACTATCACTAGAGGAGAATCCTTCGGGTTGACGCATGTAAACCTCTTCCTCTAGTTCCCCATTAAGAAAAGCCGTTTTCACATCCATTTGTTACAACTCTAGGTCGAAATGTGCAACAAGTGCCAGAATGATGCGGAGGGAATCTTTCTTGGATACTGGAGAAAATGTCTCTGAGTAGTCGATTCCTTCATTCTGGGTGAATCTTTAGCAACGAGTCTAGCCTTATATTTCTCGATATTGCCTAATGAGTCAGTTTTAGTCTTGAAGACCCATTTACATCCGATAGGTTTTACACCATCTGACAACTCTACAAGATCCCAGACTCTGTTGCTCCTCATGGAGTCCATCTCATCTTTCATGGCATTTAGCCATTAGTTCGAGTCCTTAGAACTCATGGCTTGTGAAAACGTTTCCGGATCCTCTATGGCTCCGACGTTATAGTCAGACTATTGAAGATATACCACATAATCATCATGTATAGCTGATCTTCTTTCTCGATTAGATCTTCTTAATGTTGGTTTTACATTTTCCACAGGAGAAGGTTGACCAACTTGATCTTGGTCAACTATTTGTGGAATTTCTAAATTGTCATCCGTACCCTGATATGTATCTACAGGGACTTGAGGGTTATTTTGGATGACAACTAACTTGGTACTAGAACTTGACCGGATACTTGATGGGTCCCGTTCAAGAGTTAAGTCTCGAAAGTAATCCCTCCCACTGACCAAGTCATTTTCTAGAAATTTAGCATTTCTAGATTCCACAAACCTAGTGTGGTAGGATGGACAATGAAACCGGTATCCTTTGGACTTTTTGGTATAACCGATAAAATATCCACTCACGGTCCTTAGATCTAGTTTCTTTTCTCGTGGATTATAAACCCTTATCTCTGCAGAACAACCCCAAATACGTACGTGTCTCAAACTAGGTTTCTAGCCTTTAAACAACTCGAAGGGAGTTTTGGCTATAGTCTTGGTTGGAACCCTATTCAAGATGTACACTGCCGTCTTGAGAGTTTCAGTCCACAAGAACTTAGGTAGTTTGGAGCTAATCATCATGCTCCTAACCATATCAAGCAAGGTCTTGTTCCTTCTTTCAGCTACCCCATTCTGGTCAGGTGAACCAGGAATGGTGTATTGGGCAACGATCCCATTTTCCTGAAGGAACCTTGTAAATGGACCTGGCGCTTGTCCATCCTTAGTATACCTTCCATAGTATTCTCCTCCTCTATCCGACCTCACGATCTTTATTTGCTTACCGCATTGTTTCTCTACTTCTGCTTTAAAATTTTAAAAGTATCCAACGCCTCGTCCTTATGGCGAAGAATATAGAGATACATGTATTGGGAATAGTCATCTATAAAGGAGATGAAATAACTATGATCATACGAGTCTGTACCTGGAGTACAAATATCCGTATGTATGATCTCAAGCAATTTTGAACTCTTCCTGGCTCCCTTTTGAGTCTTGTTAGTCTGGTTTCTCTTAATGCAGTCTACACAAGTCTCAAAGTCGCTAAAGTTTAGAGTGTCAAGTACCCCGTCCTTTACCAACTTTTTTATTCTCTTTATGGAGATGTGTCCTAATATCCGGTGCCATAACATTGAAGAGTTTTCCTCAATGACACTTTTCTTAACGCCTGTTTGTGTTACATTCATGCAAACATTGTCTTGTAAAGCAATACTATATAATCCATCCAATAATGGACCATAACCAACGATATTTAAACCATGAAACAATGTCATTTTATTATTAAATTGGAAAGAGTAACTGAATTGTACAAGTTTTGGAACGGAAATTAGCTTCCTAGAAAACTTAGATACATAGAATACTCTCTCCAATCTGAAGACATGTCCGCTTGCCAGAATGAGCTCGCAATCGCCAATGCCCTTTACTCATGAGCTCATCTTATTGCCCGAATAGATGAGTTGTTCACGACCCACCGGCTTCCTTAGGTTTTGCAAGCCCTGTAACACATTTGTAATGTGGATGGTACAACCAGAATCAATCCACCATGTGTCATGAGAAACCTCAGTCATGCATGATTCATAACAAACTAATGAGATTTCTGTACCTTTACTTTCAAGCCACCGTTTGTATTTAGTACAATCCTATTTCATGTGTCCCTTCTTTTTATAGAAGAAACACTTGGACTCATTCTTAATGTCCGTTTTCGGTTTTGTGCCCTTTTGATTTGGCTTGAATCTGTCCTTTTTCTTTCCTTGTAAAGCCATAAATGCACTTTCAGAACCCTGTTTCATCTCCAACAATAACCTTCCTTCCTCCTGCACACACATGGCCATCAATTCATTTATAAACCATTTCTCCTCATGTGTGTTGTAAGAGATCTTAAAAGGACCATAAGGTTGAGGGAGAAAGTTCAAAATAAAGTGGACAAGGAAGGACTCGGACATCTCAACCTCTAGGTTCTTTAGTTGAGCCGTAATGTCCCGCATCCGCATGATGTGCTCGCGCACACCGTGGACAGTAGTGAGCATCATAGAAGAGAATTGTATAATGAGGGTACTGGCCAAAGACTTCTTTGATGCCGTAAATTGCTCGTCTATAGCCTTAAGAAGAGCATGGACATTGGTATGCTGATTGACCGAGCCACGAATACCAGCCGAGATCTTACTCATTATGAATATGGTACTTAGGCGATTAGATCGCTCCCAACGTTCATAAAGAGCCTTATCAGTCTCAGAACTAGTATCGATCACCGAAGGTGGCTCATCTTTCCGGATAGCATAGTCAATGTCCAAGAAGCCTAAATGGAGAAGTACCATTTCCCTCCATTCCTTAAAATTCTTTCCGTTTAAATCGGGAAAATCAGATTTCAAATCTACGGTTTGAAATATTGCAAAATAAATAAACATGCTTACTAACTATATGTGAGACATTTAATATATATGTCTACCAATGTAAACATATAAAAATAAATCTAAGACATAGAAATTGCCTGTGGGCTAAATTTTTAATTCTATTAGACTTATTAGACCTTATGATAAGAATTTATAAAAAATAACTCATTTCCTAATGTCTGTGGACTAATTAGGAAACTACCAATAGCTAGTCTTTCTTTGATGATCTTATTATCTTCTACTTAGCCCTATAAGACGATCTCTCTAGTGCACCAGGTAGGTTCCCAGGTAGGTGGTGGGTCACATGGAACCGCTTAAGAATCAGCCAACCTTAGACTTATCTCCGTCTTTTTGACAGAACCAGCCTAGACATGCACTACATCAACCGCACTTATAGTATTACACAGAAAAGAGAATTTAATCAAATAGACTACTATTAAAAAATAACTATTTTGATATTTTATCTCCAATTTTATTATTTTCATGCAACAAAAATTCCTGTGGGATAAGATTCATTACATAAAAATATTTCATGACAAATTTATTCTTTCCCTAATGTGATCATACTTTTATATATAATTTTCTATTTAATTATAGTTGTTGTGGCTAAACCCTAATTAATTTTAGAAATTATATTGATCACTAGGATAATAATGTAACTCCATTTTGTCATGCCAAAATACATAAAATTTTAATATAAAAATGCAACAAAAATTACTTAATGCATTTTATTAATTTTGTACCTCCCCTTATGTACAAAATTATACTCAAAATAAATTTTATATTCAATTTTCTAAAATTTGGATTTAGAATATCTTTGGAAAATTTTAGAAATTTTTTTCGAAAATTTTTTGTCCCAAGAATTAAATTTTAAAATATTAGGGACCAAACTGTTACATTTCAAAGTTTTCCAAAAATGAGAGCACTTTACTATAACAATTTATGAAATTTTGAGGCCATAATGTAATTTTCAAAAATCATGGCAAAATTGCTCATTTCAAAAAAAAAAAAAAAAAAAGAATTGGTATAAAAAGCATATGGCCAGAATCGATCCCAGGCATAACTGGATGCTAGGTAACCTAATCACCAGGCCAAGGCCCAAGTGATGATGCATCTTCAATAAAATATTTATTTATTGATTTTCTTTGATGTACAGTAATTTCCATCATCTTCTTCACCCGAAAGTTGAAAAAAAGTTCCCAACCCGATTTGTTGACTCCGGCGGACCCGGATGCTGGAAAACTACCAGAAAATTCAAAGATGTACCAAAAATTATTTTGAAAATATGGTTTTAACCATAATGATACAAAAATTTCAATTTTGAAATCAATTTCTTGAAAACATTAAGATTTTTGACCCAAATATGTAAAAATCCAAAAATCCTAATTTTTTGAAAATTTTGAAATTCGCCAGAAAAATGCAGGCAAAGGTAAAATTGGCTCTGATACCAAATGATAGAATGCATGCCAAACCTAATGCATGCTTCAATTCATAAAATGGAGCCAAAATTAGCGGAAGCAAAAATTAGGGATTTAGGGTTACCTCAGGCTATGCTCTTGTTCTTCACTTCCGACGAATCTAAAAGCACCAACACGATCCTTGGGATATGCACAAGTCTTTTAAGCCCTTAATTTCACTCAATAGATGGTGTGGAGTTTAGAAATTTGGATTTAGGGACCCAATGCATTGGAGGGGTTTATATAGACTCTCAATCATCAAATAACCATTAAAACCCTACAATTATCACCTTAAATAATTACTGGAGATTATGAGAATCCAATTAATTATTCAAAACGGAAAAACAAATTAATTGTGTGGAGGTTTGAATGGGATACTAAAATCCTTCCAAATGCATCCCCATTTCAAATTCCTACATTCCTTATCACATTTAATTCTTTCGGTTATGTTTTTCCCTCGTTAATTTGATATTGAATTCATTGAATTCAATTGAATTTGAATTCAAAATTCTAACATACAAATACAAATGAAGTATGCACTACTATTAGATCATTTAAGCCTTTCTAGCCACCTTGAGCATCATCCGTAGTTGCCTCTTTGCAACTGTTGGTGGCCAATATTCGTGGTGCTCTCATTAACCTCCCAAAACTATTTCGCTTGAATAGCTACAATCTATTTTACTTCTTCAATGTCTGAACCCAGAAGTGTTTTGCACTCAAGTAAGCATCCACTATGGTTTCTTTTTCCTTTCATTATTCATTTATATGTGCCATTCTACCTTGATGAGTCAATTATATGGCATGAACATGCATGTAATAAGACATACAACATAATCACTTGAAAGACTATCGACGAAGACCTTTGTTGCAAACTATAATTCTTTTATGTGCTTTGCCTTTGCTATATGTAATCTTTTACTAGAAGTCCATTTATGGAAAAAAAGAAAAGAAAAGAAAAAAGAAGGATGGAATTTGAATGCTATGGAGAACACATTGAACTTCAGTATCCTTCGGCATCTATTATATCTACCTTGATGGGCATGATGAGTGTTGTATGTGATGATTTAAACATGAAAATTATATCCATCAAATAAAAGAAAAGTTTCATATCTCGATGAGGAATGGAAATGGAAAGGAGAAACAAAACATTAAGCAAAGGTTGAGTTTAGTCAACAGTTGAATCTTGTGTTGTCTTTGTTCACCATGCATTATAAATTAAAAGAGAGAGAGAGAGAGAGAGAGAGAAAACTTCAACCATGTATCTTACTTGGGCATCATATGTTACATTTCATAATCTTAATTGAATCCATTCACGTTTCTTTCTTTCCATTTTTTCCTAGCCATGCTAAAACTTTTATAAAGGCCTACAAATTTAATTTCTGAATGTGAAATTCCTAAGTTCAGAGGAGGAAAGGTAATTTGAGAGAACATGGGATTCAGACATTGTTATTTCCAACTTTATTGTGTTAACAGGTTGTATAAGATAATCCAAAATTTTAACTCAACATGTTTCTATGAGTTTTCACACACATTGAGTACAAGTACAAGATTATTTTTTGACAAAGGTTAATACTTGTCATGTCATTACTGCTTAGGAATTTGTGTTACGTTTAATGCATTGTATTGTATATAGACTTTGTGGATGTGTCTGCTAGAAACCCTCAAGAGACAAAACTCATCCATTAAGAGATCATCTAGGGGTTTGAAGGCTTGTTGCATACACCAAATGTAACCATGTTGTCTACCAAAGTGAGACAAGATTTTTGTTTTTAGTTTGATCTTAGTTTTACTCGAATATGAGTCAGGGTATTTGATGTGCATGAAATTTATATATGTTTATGCATTTTTATTGCTTAGGTTTTCGCTTAATTTTGTATAATATTCGAATAATCTCACTAACATTTTATTTTTGTTGTTGGGAATCAACAGGTGTTGATAAAGAATGGAATGAAGACTAGAAGACAGAAGACTTGTGCATAAAGACCATATTTCCAAGTAGCGACTGACTTTAGTGGCACCCATTCAGGCACAAATGCAGTGATGCGGAAATACTTTCCAATTGCCAGCATGAAGCACTTTGATATGTTGCCTCTTGATTTCTTCCGGGATTTTTAGTAACTTCAAATATTCCTTTGTAGCCCTAGTTAACTATTCTTAGGGAAATGTATAAATATGTAGAGGGAGAATTAGGGGGGATTTTTGGCCATTCTAGAGAGAGAAAGAAATGAGGTAGAAGAGAGACATATGTCCAGCAAAAACAGATTTTTCTATTCTTCTTCCCTCAATAATTTCTTGTGATTTCAATTGTAGTTTTCACTCCATGTATGACTAATTTTCTTAGTCGCTAGGACTCCATTATAGGAACTATATTAGTTTAAATATTAATTGCAAATGTATTGATTTTATCCTCATGAGTTGTTTGATTATCATGTGATTAATATTTTCTATTTGACTTATTATCTTTTAGATTATTTTAGACATTTGTAATATTGAACAAAATATATTATTATGAATTGTTGGTTTAGAATGGGGGCATTTTGGACAATTAAAGAGGGTTAGTGGGGTAACTCCCACTTACCCACATTAAATCTAATATCCTTTATTCTCTAAACAATTTATGAATAACCTAGAAGGAATGGAGACTAATCTCTCCATTCCGGCATTTTGTGGATGGAGAAATCAAGTAGGGTTTTGAAGAGATTTGCACAAAAATTGAGAGAAAATCTTGAGAGAATTCTATAGAGAAAGAATCAAAAAATGGGGGATTGAGAAATTTTTGCGTCGGAAAATTTCTTCCATCGTAACGATCGTCGGATTGAGAGTTGAGATGTCGTGGAATTGCGGTAGTGATTCGATTAACATCGTGATCACCATCCCAATCACGAGATCCGATCAAGGGATTTGTCGTATGATTTATTTTGGAGGCTCTATATATTGAGGTATTTACCCTATACTCAATCTATTTTATTTTTTTGAAAATTATTATATGCTTCTGCTGCGCATGTGAATCTCTTAATTCCAATATTGGTATTAGAGCAATCGCCGAATTAATTAAAATAATTTTCGAAATAATTTTCAGGTATAAAAAATGTAGGGTATTAAATCTTTACTTCGGATCACGGATGGATTTCGTGAATCCGATTACACTATGAGATTACCCATGGCACGTAGTTTATGAAAATAATTTTTTTATAATTTTTTGAATACAATAGGACCATCAAAACCAAGGTTGAAATCTTCGGCCCAAATATTGACCGGACCTTTAGATCTTAGATCTATCGTGTTTAAGAACAAATTGATCTAAACAAATGGTATATATATATTCTACGCGTGCTGATTTACGTTTTGATATATGTTTTGTAGTTTACCGTTTCTGGAAACTGTCTGAAATTGGCTGTCAGAGCCCCAACTTTGGGTGTTCGATTCGGAACGTTCGAGTATTAATCCTTCATAAAATCGAGTTAGGATGATTGAAGGAGGTTCGAATTAAATTTTTCAATCGAAATCCACAAGAAATATGGCTGGAAATGGAGATTTCCGGCAACTGGGTTGAAAGACCCAATGGCAAAGAAGTTGGGCGGAGAAGAAAGACTCCAAACCTGCACACGCATGCAGAGCATGCTTGCGGGAGAAGCATGAAGTGAAGGGAAGTAGGCGCGTGAGTTTCACGTGCGCGTGAGGCACATGAACCGAGTCGGGGTTGTCTGGATCTATTTCAACTAGGACCCATGCCTCGACTTGCGCCTGACACAGGTATCGACCCGAAAGCGGGTCCGCATGTGTGCAGGCGCGTGACCCACGTGCCTACTCATCTGGTGCGTATGCCAACACGCAGGGCGAGCGTGCAGACGCGTACCTGACGTGCAGCCATCTGGCACTTGCCCTAGGCCCTCCCAGACAAGTGTAGGCACGTGGGGACGTGCCACCGGCACGTGGCGGTGTGTGGGACCACCGGTGGCATGTGAGGCACATGAACCGAGTTGGGGTTGTCCGGGTCTATTTCGGCTAAGACCCATGCCCCGACTTGCGCCCAACCCAGGTATTGACCCGGAAGCAAGTCCGCGCGTGTGCAGGCATGTGACCCACGTGCCTACTCATCTGGTGCGTGGGGATGTGCCACCGGCACGTGGCGGTGCGTGGGACCACCAGCGGCACGTGAGGTCATCTAGATATGGAATTTTCCAATTTTATGAGGGTCCCACATCCATAAATGGGATTTTTTGTGGGTTTTTGTATATCAAATCTTAATCTGAATGGTGAGATACAATCCCAGATTGTGGTGTATGGTGTCCCTTGACTCATACACTCGTTTTGGGGTTTGTACTCAAGTCATTTGGGTCTTGATGATTCGTAGGGTACACAAAATGTGAGAATAAATATCGATAAGTCACTAAAGTCTCTAAGACTGCTTAAAAAATTATCGTATTAGATCTTTGCAAGGGGTAAAACTGAATAGTGATAATTACGAGATTTTTTATCGGTAGATTTAGTTTATTCTCAAGGAGCAAGATCTAACTGAAATTCTGACGTATGAGATGGTGGACTCCGGAGAGGGTACCACACCTCAGAGAGATGGGATTAGGAAACATTACATGCATGGAAGAGGAAGGATGGCGAGTTAGGGTAATCCTTTTGAGCATCATGTGTGATGATGTGAGCCCGATCTACGAGTAATATCTCACGGTTTGTCGATTTGGCTCACCCTATAAAGAGCATTGTGGTACCCTTACAGATCCTGAGATGAGGATGCTGACTTATAAATTTAATAACTTATAAGAAAAGGGTTGATCATACGATGATGAAAATGTTGAGTATGATTGTCGAGTTAAGGAATGTGAATGAGCATATTTCGAATGTATTTTTTAGTACTGGGTGCGATCCAATTCTTTACCTGATTCACAGAAAACCATGAAAAACTTATTTCACATACAATGAGAGTATTCGTACTTTCACTGATGTAAATAGGTACAGTGAGCTCGAGTAGGAGCATCTGAGATGCGTAAGCCATACTCGGGTCATGCTTATACAGGGAAGTCGAGCAAGGACTTTCGTGGCATCGACCACAAATGGCATAAGCTTGAGTAAGTGACTTGAGGTTCGGGTAAGAAGAAATCATCCGAGAAATCCGGCAACAAAGTATTAAAGCACAGAAAGAAGGAATTGGATAAGACTAAGGTGTAGTAGCACTACATCTGTAGTAGACTTGGTCATTTCACTCATAAGTGTGATGAATGAAAATTATCTCTTTCTTCTTTACATGGTATGAGATGCTCACTGATTTCTCTCCTTCACGGATTTTGGATTCAGGAGCTACCAACCACGTAGCTCGAGACAGATACTCGCATATATAGTTCCGTCGAGTGAGTCCTCAAGTAAGAGGATTTACGTGGGGATTGGAGCGTTTGTCGACATTAGAGGGAATGACACTTGCAAGTTGAAGTTGCAAAGTTGCTAGACTCTATATGTTCTTTAAGCTCCGAATGTCGGAACTTGATTTCGATTGAGGATATGTTCTGTTAATTTGGAAATTTTATAGTTTCCATTCAGTACGACAATTTTTTGATTGGTTCTGGTTTAGTCTAAGAGGGACTATATGCACTGGAAGTAACTCTTTTCAATGGTGTTTCTTGTTATCCTCCTAGCATGAGAGAGGATGAACTGGTTAGTAGTGAGTGATCTGTAGAACCCATTAACTAGTTTTGCCTAGATGGCATAGTTACAAAAAAACCATTCAATAATACAATGAAGGCTAGGACTCCATTGTAGTCAGTTCACTTTAACATCTGTGGCCTTATGGTGAGAACCCAAAATGGAGTTGGGTACTCTATTACGATCATAGATAATTACATATATTTCGGTTACGTTTACCTGATCTCACACAAATATGAGGTATTAAGTGCCTCAAGAGGTTTATTTGCGACATTGAGAATCAGTTAGATTTGAGAGTGGAGATTCTCAGAACCGATCGAGAACGCAAGTATTTGTCTAAAAAGCTCTGTTTTAAGAAGGGTATTACGAAATAGTTGACTATTCCTACTACTCAATGTAGTAGAGTAGCCGAGAGAGGAATAGGACTTTGTTTGAGACGGTGAGGTCTATGATGGCGCAAGCCAATTTGCTCGTTTCCTATTGTGGAGATGCGTTAATGGCTGCAGCCTACATCCTCAATCATGTTCCATTGAAGTTCGCAGTCAGTACCCCATATAAGCTTTGGACGGGAGGCAGCCTGACCTTAGCCATTTGAGATTATGGGGTTGTGCTGTGTATGTTCACAGTTTCTCACATCTACACGGCAAGTTAGGCCTGCGAGAAAAGAGTCACATCTTTATGAGATACTAAAAACACTCCAAGGGGAAAGTGTTCTAAGTGAGCATACAGACGACACTGTCACTAATATTGAGTCTCGTGATGCTGAGTTTCTTAAAAATGATTTCCCTATTGGAGGTGAAATTAATTGGGACTTTACCTTCTATAAGATGGGTGAGCTTGGTGGCTTAGTTGATCCCAGCGGTAGGACCCAAGAATCCATTACGAATCTCAGTCCTAGTGGGAGCAATCCATCTAGAGGTGAAAAGGTTTTCCCTCCTCATAAGAATAGTTGAGGATGCATACCTAACCATCACTTTCCGATTGAGGGAGAAGCTCTTAATGTGACTTTTGAGGATTACGAGAAATCTTAAACGGTCCTAGAGGCTTTTGAGAGTTCTGTGAAGGATTATTAGTTAAAGGCCATGGATGAGAGAAGGAGTTAATGAGAATTAACGGGATCTAGGATCTAGTTGATTTACCTGAGGGTAGTAAGGTCGTTGAGAACAAGTGGGTTCTCAAGATCAAGAGAAAGGCTGACGGATCGGTGAAGAGGTATAAGGCCTATCTGATAACTGGGGGGTTACACTCAGACTAAGGGCGAGATTGCCTCGATTCATTTACTTTTAGCGATTGTCGTGGACATGGATCTGGAGTGACACTAGATGGACGTTGTGACTGCCTTCTTGAATGAGAGTTTGGATAAGGAGATCTACATAGAATAGCCATCTGATATTATTCCTATATATCAAGATGATAAGATCTGTCGACTTTGGAAGTTGACATCCGACCTCAATCATCAATCTAGACAGTGGCGCTTGAGATTTCACAAGGAGGTGATATCGCACGATTTCATGATGATCGAGGAGGATTATCGTATATACTTTATACGTTCTCATGATTCTTTTGTGATCATGTCCTTGTATGTTAATGACATTCTGTTGACTGAGAACAACAGAGAGTATCTAATGACCACGATGACGTGGACATTGTTGAGTCTTGATATGAAGGACATGGGTGAGACTCAATTCTTCCTTGAAGTTAAGATCCAGAGAGATCGCTCAAGATAGGTGTTGGCTCTTTCATAGGAGTCCAACATCAAGGGAGTTCTAGAGCACTTTGACAAGAGTGATTGCAACTCTATAGATACTCTTATCACTAAAAGTTTAAAGCCTAAGTCTTGACATGTGCCCTATGACTCAGGAAAGGATAAGGGAGATGAGTAAAATCCCTTGTACCAGTGCGGTGAGTAGTCTAATGTACGTAGTGTTGCGTACATAATCAAACGTTTGCTTTGCAGTTAGTCTGGTGTATAGATATCAATCGAATCCTAGAAGGGATCACTGGAGAACAGTGAAAAGGATTCAGAGATATCTCGAGGGAACTGCAGATCTCTCCTTGTGTTATGAAGGAGGTGATTTGTGTCTCGTTGGGTATTCAAACAACAACTAAGGCGGCGATCTGGATAGACGCAAATCGACAAGTTTTGTGAGAGAGCTGTATATCTCTGTCTGTGATAGAGGTTAAGCTTGTGGTATGCTTAGCGACAGTTTAGGGGAGTGTTTGGCTTCGAAGATTTCCGGATGACTTAGGGATTATGGCAGATAATGGGAGGCCAATAATGATTTATTATGAAAATCAGGTCCCCCTTGACTACACTTGAGACCCTGAGTATCACAATAAGACCAAACACATTGATACCTAATACTACATTATGAGAGACATCACCAAGAAAGGTGAAGTAACAATTAAGTACACTACTATATAACATAGTGGCTGATCGGTTCACTAAACCCATTGTGAGAGACTCTTGTATGAGATATAGGAATCATTAAGTTTACGTGTATTTGACATTTCTTATTTTGTACTCATGCTTATTATGTTTTGTATATATGACATGTATGTGTACTGTTTAGTCACAAGTTTAATTTATTGCACTATTTTATTGTCATATATTTTGTGATTTATTGTGATAAATGATATATCAGGCAGGCGTGTCGATTCTCTCACACGAGTGACCACCTCCAGCTCTGAGTAAGTGGGGATGAAATGTTATGAGAGGCTCCGTGAGTGGCCCTGCTAGAACAAAAGTCACCCTAATACGTGTTTAGGATGAGGTCATATATGATATGACCGATATAGGCATACCCACATCCATGTTGCGTGTAAGTAGCCAGGTTTAAGATTTCAGATATCACCTGCGACTAGTGATATTGTTTCTGAGACACTCTCTCTGAGATCTTTGGGTAAAATCTTATATATAGACTGAGTCCCATACTTGCATAGTATTAGAAAAATCTGATATATGCCCTTTGAGAGATGGAGGAGTAACACTGTGGCATGTGTTTTATCCCGCGTGTGATATGATGACCAGGGATAGTGGGAGTATTATTTGAGACATTGACATGATTTAGATCCCTGTTCCCACTATATGAGAGACCCAAGATCCATTGGGTGGGATCTCATGTACCCTTATTACTTTCGGCTATCTCTTGAGGTAGTGTGTTTACCGATGACCCGAAAGATAAATTGAGATCTGAGGGACATGTTTAAGAAAGTAGCTGGGTTGAGACTGATAGATTCGAGTTTAGGAAAAAGAAGACCGATTGACATTATATCATTGTGTTGCATTCACCGGCTAGCCTATTATGTCTGTCCACGTTAGGATGTAAGCATAATAGTGGATACATAGTCGGACGTTTATTGGGGATTACTTTCGATGAGGAAAGTAACTTGATAGATGTAATTAATCTTGGATTTGAGGTGCAGCGAGTTATTTTTGATACTGACGATGACTTCTTGATCATCCTAATAGGTGCATCGAGAGGTTTTTATTTGCAAGCGTACTCGCCGGTCACATGACACCCAATCTTGTATAAAAGTCTAGTAGGGTGATGAGATAGATCGTATGAGTTGTGATGGACGTAAAATGCTCTCGCGTACAAGTGGAAGATGTTGGTTTAGAATGCCCGTAAAGGGCATTTTGGACAATTAAAGAGGGTTAGTGGGGTAACTCTCACTTACCCACATTAAACCCAATCTCCTTCAAACAATTCATGAATAACCTAGAAGGAATGGAGACTAATCTCTCCACTCCGGCATTCTGTGGGTGGAGAAATTAAGTACGATTTTGGAGAGATTTGCATAAAAATTGATAGAAAATCTTAAGAGAATTCTTTAGAGAGAGAACCAAAAAATGAGGGATCGAGAAATTTTTGCGTAGGAAAATTTTTCCAATCATAATGATCGCTAGACTGAGGGTTGATGTATTATGGAGTTGCGGTAGTGGTTTGATTAATATCGTGATAACCATCCCAACTGTGAGATCCGATCGAGAGATTTGCCATACGATTGATTTTGGAGGCTCTACATATTGAGGTATTTACCCTATACATAATCTATTTTATTTTTCTAAAAATTTTTGTATGTTTCTACTGCGCATGTGAATTTATTAATTCCAACATGAATAAAGTTAGGGTTAATGAATATATGTTAAATACATAAAACAGATTTTGTGCATCACATATATAATCAATTAAGTTACTTGCTCTTAATGTTTTGTTTATAATTAAATCCGTATTGAAGATTAAGGATTATTATATAACAATAAGCATGGTACGACTTGAGAGTGATTAAGGTAATTTAGTGTTCTGATTGCCCACTTTGGGAAGAAAATATCAATAATTGATTTTTAGAACATAAACCAACTAGGGAATACAATTGGATGTGGTGGTGATGTTTCATCTTATTTATTTTATTTTTATTAATTTATACATTAAAAGTAGGTGGAAGATTTTAATTATCAAATATATAATCATAAAATTTATCATCTAAATATTACAAGTAATTAGCTAAATTAGTATCCAAGTCACAATTCTCATGAGTTTGATCTCTACTTTATCACTTTATTGTTTGAACAATTCGTGCACTTGTGAATTTTCATACCAATTCTCTTTCTCTTCTCAGGTGAGTCCCACCAACCATTGTGACTCATGCAGATCCAAAGTAAAATGTGCTATCTAAGGGTTGTTCACCTACAAAAAAGTACACACGATTAGTAAACCATGGCACTTTAAATCCAAAGGAACAATCAAAAGACGGATAAGAATAAAGAGAAATTGAGATAGGGGTTAAGATGTGAGGTGAGTACTGGTATGTCAAATTGGGGGCACAATGTCAAGAGCAAACATAGTCGCAGTCGAGGAGGTATCGACAATCATGACGAATGACAGAAAATTCAATTCCTCTTGTTTTCTTTGTCCAATAATTTCCACGAGTCTCTCCAAGTCTCTGTCTTCAAATGTCACCGTGTCCAATTCAGACTCATACAAGGTCTGAAAAAAGGAACTTATCCCTATCAAAGTTCTCCTACATTGACAACTAGTCCCATAAATTCTCAATCAATGTCTTCTTTTCCTATAAAATTTCTTTTCCACCGATAGAATCCTCAATAACAAAGCAAAAAAGATAGAACCATCAGAATATTCCATTGATTCGTCAAAGTAGTGGGGAGTCAACTTCCCTTTCTCTATATCCATAAGGATTCGTTTGGTGGCAAATAGATGATGACACAAACCACGAAGAGCACATGTTTTAAACATGTCGGCATCATAAAAGTATATAAGCCCACCTACCAAAAAGCAAAGTACTAGTACATTGCTAACCATGTCAACACGCCTAGACCTTTATGTTGACATAGCAGTGCATTAGCTTATTTGTTGACATTGGACTCTATCATGTTGACATACACATGAAACACATCAACATATGTCACACAGTACTAGTACTTAGTATGTAAATCATCGACCCATCACTTTTTGAACACTAAGCACACTCCCAGATGTCGACACAAGGTATTATAATGTCAATACTGGCTTGCATTGATATGTTTTAATAATTACAACTTTTTTTTTTTAAATTTCATAAAAGAACTTTTTACTAAAAATAAATAAAATTCTAACACCAAATTTGTGACATTACAACACTTAACATCCTAAAAGAAATTTTGTCCTTGCAATTTAAAAGAAAACTATACTTCAAAATGCTGGGGATAGTGTGTCCTCATGGTTATTCAACATTCTTATGAATTTGAACCATTTTCATCCTTCCATATAGTTGCTGGTCCACCTATTCTTTATGAATTTTGTTAGATCTATATGAGAAATCCACATGTTCTCAAACCTAAAAGGACTATGACCCTAATTAATGTTATTAGACTTCACATCTCAAATGGTTCTAGTAAAGTTCTGGATTAGGAAATCGAATTTCCACTCTTTCGAGGAAAAGAAATAATTGATACTAGATGTAGCATTTCAACCCTTGACCATAAAAAACATGGGCATTGGAAGGAGGAATAACTTGAAGTTCACAATCCCTAACGGAGGAATCGAAGGAATAAATGTTAGATGTACACATGAAGCTTCTTCGAAAGGTATCCAATGACATTAAAATTTCTGTCCGAATACCTATTTCGAGAACTTATCACAAATGACCCATATAACTCCCAAAATGAACGATGAAGTCTCAACTTATTCAAGAATATTGTTATAAACCAACATTGACTAAGACCGATAACATAGAGGATGGAGAGGGAAAATGATCAATAAAGACCATGAAAGCAATTTAATGTTCAAATGCTGCAAATAATAATAATCTTGCCTAATGACCCACTTGTGGGAGACACTCTAAACCCTTATTTCTTGAATCCCAAAACTATTAATCTGTTTAAAGTCCACCTCAAGTTTGGTTTCTAGGATAGAGATAATATCAAATTCAAAATATTTTCCTTCACCTTCCTATTCTTCCCTTTAGCACCAAAAGTACTAACATTCTAACTAAGGACTTCAATTAATCAGTTCACTTAGCTATAAGCATCTCTACCAAAGGTACACAATAAATGAAATATAACTATAACATACCAATTATACTTTCACACAAACTAGGAGATAAGTATTTGGATGTGGACTGCATGAATTGTTTAAATAAATCTAATAGTACATTTAAAATGTAAAGTAGGCCCAATAATGTTATAGGAAGCAATATGACATACCCAACTAGATCTAAATTTAATTGGTTAAAACAAAAGATCCTGACATTTATCATGTAGCCTAAGGACTTCTTTTCGTTTGCTTTCAAACTAACTAACTAACTAACAAAGTAGGCCAAAAACAAAAATACTTGCTATAATTTCCTTCTTTCTTCATTTCAAGTTTCAATTTACTAACCATAAGATATTCACAATGTCTCCACCCTATAAGAAGTAGGCAAATAGAAGATCAAAGAAAGATATGATTTACATAGTCTTCTTTTTTCTCCTCATAAAACAGCACTAAGTAAGGTTCCCACCATCATCCCATTTAATAAAATTTTGTCCATCCCCACAGGCACAATAAGAAGGAAAATATCTAATTCTTTGTGAATCTAGACACTAACCAGAGATTCGGAACCAATGTTATGTGTAACCAAAAGAGGATATTTGAAAATTTCAAATTCGTTGAAAAAACAAACTCATAATGTTTCTCTTCAGGACCCCTAATATACTTCACAATCCTCAAGGTTTAGACTGAATAGTAAGCACCTCCTAAATAACTGGTAATTTGCATTTCTTTTTTCGTAAACTCTTATATTTCTACCTCTCCTTGCTAAAAGTGACCTGTAAGTCATGCTATCCTTATTGAAAGTCACTTGTAAGTAAGTCATGCTGTCCTTGCTGAAAGTAACCTATAAGTAAGGCATGTTGTAACAACAATGACCACACCAAAGTCTTATGGTATGCCTAATGTAAAAAGAACTATAAGCCTAAACATTTGAACTTTAGTTCTCTAATATAAATATTCTCTTAATACTTGAACCTCCAAATCAATCTAAGAAGTCATTTACAAACTAAGTCTATCTTCAAGGGCAAAATAGACATGGCCACCAACTTGCATTCTTTTCTTGCACCTAAAATTCTCTCCAACGGTCCACAAAATATAGGCCTCTTTAGTAGAAGAATATCATTGACAACTGAGAAACACATGATGCTCTTTATTTGATGCCAAGGGAATCTATCGGTCCATAAGTATACCATACACAAGAATCCTAAGATTGTAATCTATTAACTATTAGGATTGCAATCTATAAACTAAGTAAAGATCTTAATTGGATTCATAAGTTTTTCTTCAAAGTCTTACTATACTATGACACATCCGATTTTCATGCTTCTATACAGCACTCTTCAGTTCACCCGAACCATCTTGCATGTATTTGTATTTTGAACTAGGCCCCAGTGAATCACCTTCTCAATATCTTAGGATCACATATTGCAGATGACTAAATCAATAGATAGAATAATATTTCATCATTTCCCTGACCATCCATGAAAAACTCATGACTCATTTCTTCCGCTCCCTACTTCTGGCAAAAGAATCCTATCAGACTTTGTGAGAAGACAATTTTACTTTCAAAGATATTCTAGTAAGACAATCGCTTGTACTTCCTCCTCATTATAATTCGCATTCTACAAGAAAATCCAAGAATTTAGGAAGATATTCACTAGCACACAAGTTTGAACTTAGATCCCAAACTTCACATGCAAATACATTTATATTATCTAAAAATTTATTACCTTTCTGCAATTGAGACATCCATCAAGCTAATACTATCAAAGCAGATAGTCAACTTGCCTTGGTTCAAAGTCCAACTACTCTTTTTTTCCTTTTTTTTTTTTTTTTTTTTTTTTTTTACTTTTCCTTTCATTTCTCTATAAAAATCATCAAAGATGAGATTCTACTGATTTGTTGACATATTATTTAATATCCTTGATACCCGTCTTCATCATTAGGTACCTAGTGTGGGGATATAAACACTAGGATGCCAATAATAATCCCTCACTTTTATTATCCCTTTGAAACATCAAAAACTAGTTATCATTTTCATGATCTTGGTTTGTTCTCTATTTATCAAAGATTGGGATAAGTGTAGGTAAATTTTTATAAACAAGAACCAACCAATGGCAAATGATTCATCATCGCAACAATGGATAGCATAATACTCCCAATTTATGCCATGACTCACAAACCCTATGAAATAAAACATTACTTGCAGGAACTTCTTAAGGGACTTTACATAGAAGATCCAGCATGTTGTAGGTACAACTCAAAAGTCAAACTTATTTGCAAGTAGATAATGATGTTTAGATTTATAAAGAAGAGATGTATGGAACTAAGTTGGAAGACGGACTATGGCTCATTACTCATTGAATTAAGCAGCTTGTAGTAAAAACAAAACGATGATAGGGACTTTCTGGCTCTCTAGCTAATTTTGGTTAAGTCAAAAATTAATAAATAAATAAGTGAAGAACTTAAGCTTGTGCCTTGTCCTATGCTCAGATAAATAAAACACATATATGTCATATGCATCTGCGAGCAGCTGTAAGTAATAGGACACAATTGCATATATATTTATTGAATTTACCTCCAAATAAATTGGCATCCTTTCTGAACAACTTGCAGCCTTGAACCATAGAATTGGCTGACCATGCCAGACAATATAGAGGCCAAAGAAATGCAGTGATTTATGCAAAAATGTCATTATTAGGGCTTGCAATCAATGACCCCAATAAGTAAGAGAGAGAGATAGGGAGAACTCCAAACCCAAGCGGCACTTAATTTGCCATCAATATTCAAACTCCTACTCTCTTTTGGTCCCTATAGGAGCGAGTGTAGTACTTCTCTTTGAAAATCTTAAGAAATTCTCATCAAGTAGGAGAAGTAGAAGTTCTACCTCTAACATTCTCCTAATGGAGTGACCACAAATAACTCCTCATAAAGAGGGCTCAAGAATTGGTTTAGAGTGCTTAACAAATCCCATACTTATAAATAAGTTATTAGACCACTACAAAATTAAAGTATTATCTTGACGAGGACTTTTATTGTCAGTAAACTTTACTAATGGTATTTTATGACCAATAAAGATACTTTTGATGAAACTATTAGGAAATATATTTATATTTTTTCACGGTATAAAATTATTCATCGAGAGAAGTTTATTAACCATCAGTAAAGATAGCAAAACCGTCTATAAAAATTGATATTTAAATTTGACGGTTATCACTTGTGGTCAGTAAATGTAGCAGTATTTAGAAATAGTTTTAAAATTGTCTCAATGTAACTCTTCTTTTGTCACGCCTCAGTTCTCAGACCTGAGTACGCAACAATCGCCATGATGTCTCGAACTACATGTGACCCCGGGTACGCATTCTGAGACTTCACAAGGCTAACCTATTATCAACCTAAATTTAATCCACATCCTAATCCTTGTAATCATAAAACATTATCCATATGATCCTTCTTTGAAATAAGTGAAGTCTCATTCTCTTTAATACAAAGTGACAAATCAAAACATGAACATACATATACAAAAGTATTAAACCTTATACAAATAACCCACAATACAATATAATTCTGTTTCCATACAACTATGTAAGCCCAAAATGAGACCATCTCACATGAAGTGTATGACTTCAACCGAAATGGGTCTCATGGATCTTCCGAAGAGGTCCCTCTATTTACACTTACTATCTATAAACCTGAAAACATGAGATAAAGAGAGGGATGAGTACAATTGTACCAGGTAAGTAAGAAATCTATGTACATGCCAATGAGTGGGAGTGTGATTATATCCTAAAACTATTATCAACAAATTACATGTTATCATTACAAAAATGTCCATAAGTTCACAAAGCATTCACAAGTATTACCAATCAATAGGTTCAAAGCAAAATATTTCTCTTTGCATCAAATGGATTGCATTTCGTTCAAAATTTTGGAACTATCGAAAACATACTTTCCAATCCAAGACCTTGGCTAGGGTCAAGGACTAGTACCACCAAGGATTTTTATTTATTTATTTTTTCTAAAAGTGTCCCGTCCTTGGTGTTGGCTTGGACGTCACCATTGGCAACTCATACTGCTCTTCCTCCCACTGGTCATGAGTGAGTAATAAACTACAGTAGCTACGTGAATAATCGGTCACCAAAAATAGAGTTTTCATTCACAAATAAATTCCAAAATCAACTTGCAACCCATGCACATCATTGTCTCAATGAACCTCAATCAACAAAGTAAGGTAAATCATGTGACAAATATTTCCAACATCATCATTTCAAGAGAACACATCACACTCAAATAAAATTATAAAGTCGCATTTGAAAGTAAGATTTTTCAAAACACATAAAACATTTCTCATTAACAAAATATAAAAGTCTCACTTACTGTTTGAGGAGGGTGTGCACTCCCACTAATCAATGTTCTGAAGCCTATCCTTGTACGAAGGACCTTTGCCTAGTTGATTGTATAAATCACAACATAGAATTAGGGTTAGACTTTTATTGAATACTACTAAGAGACTGAATATATAATATGTAAAATAGAAAATGTGTCTCTATGCTTAAAGTGCTCATTACCCATTTTCAATGCTTATTCACATATCTTCATGTCTTAGGAAAATAATTGTACTTTGAACTAATATTCTTGGATTGTAAAAGTTCTAGTTTTTACTTAAAAACTAGCCATAAAATAACAATTTTTATGTTTGTAGTTTAGATCTATTCCAATTATACAAAGGCAAGGAGATTTATCCTATGTGGTCTTGACTGTATAATTTTTAATCTGCATAGTCATGGAAAAATGGCTGTGACTTTCACTACATATATCCAAATCATATGATTTTTATCTCAAAATAAAGATAAGACATAGAGCTATAAATTTCATGTTCAGAGTTTAGACCAATTTAGCCCAGAAAATATCTCAAAATTGAACCAAGGATTAACCAAAACAGGGCAAAAACAGGGATTATTCTATAGAATGTCTCATTTTGAAAAATCATTAAAAATCCAATTCTCATTAGAATTCAATAAATCATATTTCATTTTTAAGATATGAAGTCTAGTTTCATATGTAGAAAACCCTACCCAATTTGTTTTTGTGTAGAAAAAAGTTATAGCTAAAACAGTACATCATGGTCACACTGCCCTATTTGCATGAATTTAAGGTTTCTATCTTTATTCCAATCTTTCTTTATCCTTCTATGTTCAAATCATCAAACGTGTCATTCACCATGATTTCCATGATAAATAAGAAACCTAAAATCATGAAATTGAAGCTTACCTTGCATTTTCTTCAAGAATTTCTCAAGTATCCCAATAAGGTCACCTCCAAATGCAATTTTTTCTTTTCTCTCTCTCCCTTTCTCCTTTTCTCTCTCTTTTCCCTTTCTCCCTCTTTTCTCCTTTTTGGCCAAACACATACGCACACACACACACACAAATATTTTTAAGAAAGTTCAAGAATATGGCTACTTCCTTCTCTCTCACGGCCAAGACAATGTACTAACACCAACATATGTCTTTTTTTTTTTTTTCTTTTCTTTAAGCTAGTCCAACACCTCACGCTTGTCCCACCCTTAATGGATCACTTAAATGCACCTTGACTTCTCTTTATTTTGTTAAGACATGAAAGAAAAATGAACTAACAAGGCAATTCACATTGGGCTGATCATAGTGCACTTTAATTCTAGTGTTAAGCATGCAAATGGGTTTTCACATAAATTTTTGGGCTTCACGGTGGGTTCATTTTATTGGACTCTAAGAATTTGGGCTTGTTGGTGGGCTTTATCATAAACTTTGGACTCCCAAATTGAACTCAAGTGTGGGACAAAATTTGGATTCATGGGTTGGGTAGCTAATTGGGCTTAAGCTTCAATATTGGACCTTTAAGAATTGGCCTTCACCACTAGTTCACACCAAGCCTAATTTTCATTTCCTAATTCACCAAGTTCCAAGGTTTAAATTATAACATCAAAATTCATTCTATAGGTTACAAGTCATTCATGCAATTTAAACCATAAATTTCAGGTTTTACATTTTTACTCTTTACTTAACAATACCGTTTTCATAAATTCTTCATCTATGCTAATGGATATATTTTACTATCTGTAAATACCATCTACCATTTGAATGGTTATCACTTGTCATCAATAGACGTGACAACTTTAGTTACGATTTGGAAAGAGTCTCTATTTGAATCTTTTTTACTGATAGATAAACCATACCATATTTATAACTCCATACCTATGCTAATATATACATTGCATCGTTTGTAAAAGGACATACGATATTTAATTACGACAGTTATTAATTATCGTCAATAAATGTGAGACTAAAAAAAAAAAGAACATTAACTCCACTTTCTAAAAAAAATAAAAGAACAAAAGAAAAAAAATAAAATAAAAGAACGCAAAAAAGCAAAAGAACTAAAAAAAATTGAAAGAGCAAAAAAAAAAAAAAACAAAAGAATAAAAACACAAAAAAATTAAAAAAAAAAAAAAACAAACCAACACAGCAAGTGTAGTTCCACCGCACATGTGTGCTGTAGAACCACACTTGCTGGTTGGGCTTTCTTTTCATTTTGTTTTTTTATTCTTTTGTTTTCTTTATTCTTTTGGTTTTTTTTGTTTTTTTTGGATGTAGAATTGCCAGTTGTGTTGGGCTTTTTCTTTTTTATTCTTTTGTTTTTTTGCACCTATTGTGTTGGGCTTTTTTCTTTTTTAATTCTTTTATTTTTTTTTTCCTTTTTTGTTCTTTTGATTTTTTTTTTTGGTTCTTTTGTTTCTCCTGCTCAAATGCATGGTGTACCATGCCTTTTTAGTTTCTTTTTTATTTTGTTCTTTTTTTCTTTTTTTTTTTTCAATTGGAATTAACAAAGAATAAAAAAGACAGGTAATGACTAAAAGTACGAAAAAAGTGTGTAACATAAAATAGACAGGTAAAGAATAAAAGTATGAAAAAAAGGACGAAAAAATTTATAGAGAGACAAAAGGCTAAAAAAATAGTGGGTTTTGAAAATTGTTTTGTAAAAGTTAGGTGGGCCAAATGACTAAACTCAAATATATTGTTAGAATACTTTTCAATGTAACATTTTAGAGACTATTCGAAAATAGTCGGTATAATGGCACCATTGACTATGGTAATGAGGAGATAATTTGGATAGGTGGTGTGAGTTACTATAACAAGTGTGGTAAGTTTGTGATAACATGTAGTAATAAAAGATGATAACATGTGGTAATAAAAGGTGGTAAGAGAAAAAAGGTGAAAGGTGATGTTTAAACCCATCATTTAATACATTTCCTAAAAATAAAAATAAAAAAATAACTGCACTTCCTAAAAAAATCAAAATAAAAATAAAAATAAAAAAGAAGCGCATATGCTAAGCCATTTAATGATTCCTTTAACCAAAAATAAATAAATAAATAAAGATATCTAAACCCATCATTTAATACATTTTTCAACTTTGTAAAGTAATGGTATTTTATGAGGTAGTAGTAATAATATAGTGGTAAGTAATAATAGTAGTATAGTGGTAGTAATATAGTGGTAGTATCTAATAGTAATATAGTGATAACTAGTAGTAAGTTTCTATTATAATTTTATGATTGACAATGGGAGACGGTGGAATCATGAGGTATGTAATATAGTGATAGTAATATAATGGTAATAACTAGTGGTAACTAGTAGTAAGTTTGTGTTATGATTTTATAATAGTAACAGTAGTAGTAGTAACTAGTAGTAGTGATAACAATGAGAGACGGAGGAATTGTGGGAGAGCTAGTGAAACCGTGAGATATATAATATAGTGGTAGTAACTAGTGGTCACTAGTAGTAGTAAGATTGTGTTATGACTTTATAGTGGTAACTAGTGGCAACTAGTAGTAATGACAATAGGGGATGGTAGAAACATCAGGGTATGTAATGTGTTATGGCTTTTGGGTGTTAACGGGGGAACCGTGAAGTGAGGCAATGCAACCATGAAGAAATTGTTATGGCTTTGGGTGTCAACGGTGGAACCATGAAGTAAGGCAGTGGAACTGTGAGGTGTGCAATGCAACCGAAAGAGAAAAAGAAAGTTATAGAGTGTCACGTACCCTATTTTCTTAGAAATTTTCTAGATTATTAGCTTACGAAACTAAAATTCAACAAAATTTACATTTTCGAGTTTTTCTCTTGAAAAGGAGAATCGACTTTTATTTTGAAGGATTAGATTCTGAAATTATTTTATCCAAAACATGGTCATTTCCTTATGTACAAGCAAGTGAATAAACTAAAATAAAATTACATGAACATAAAGAACTATATAAATGTATATATAAAACTTAAATAAAACACTAAAAGACAATACCGTCCACCACTACAAGATAACACAGTCCACCAACACTTGTCATGCACATATTGAACCACATGGATGCCAAGTGTTAGATGTCAAATGTATATGTCTTCTATGGTTGTCACATGGAGGGACACTTGGTTTAAATCAAAGGTAGTAAGCTTAGATAGAGAACAAGTGTCTTCACACTTGTCAAAAATCCATGGTCACTTAACAACTATAAATACCCATCCCCTTCATACCAACACCATCACAAAAATTGTGAGGAAGAGAGAAAGAAAGAGAGAAAGAGAAAAAGAGAGAAAGGAAGAGAAAGAATGGAAGAAAAATGAAAGAAGATTTTTAGGCAACCTTTAAAAGTGTGTGTTCTTTGCATTTCTATATTTCTTTATGCATAATCTAACATGATTTCCTATAATCATCATGAATTCCTGCTAATTTTATAATTTCCTACTATTATTATGATTTTCTATAACTACCATGAGTTGGTATTGATTCTATAATTTTCTGTTGCCATCATGTTTTACTATTATTATTATGTTCTACTGTTACTTTATCAATGTATGTGTTTGTGATTGTTATATAACTAATATGTGCGGAGATTGCTCAAGCAAATAAGGACACTGTTGAGCATTAAAGTACATATTGGTAGCACCCCATTAATGTGGATAGGAGATTTGTCTACTTAATATGGGGGAGACCGATAGGCCTTTCCGGAAATGGACCTCCTGGGAGGGATAAGTAGACTATTCTTGTAATGGAGAGATAAGACGCCAGGGAACTGTTATCTGTACTGTACTGTTACATGTTACTGTATTATTTTACTTGTGCATGTTGCTGCTGCATTAGGAACTTTTCAATACATTTTTTGATAAAACTGTTATCGTAGATTTTACAATGGCATATTTTCTTCATATGCACACACGAACCTCACTAGGCTGTCAAGTTCACACCAAAAAAATTATTTTCAAACCCTGTAGGAACAGAAGTCGAGGAGAATTAGACAAATGAGTAGAGAGAGCCCTGTCATGAATTACTTTCGAGTACTAATGTTCCACTGCCTTGTCTTGTATAAGAGACCTCTGTAATATTCATAGTGATTGAATAAAAAAAATCTTTTAATTTAAACTTGATTATTGTTATTCATGTAAGTTACCGAGTCCTAGTGAGAGCTAGGCAGTCCGTCGCCAAGGAAGCCTCGGCGAGGGGGTTGAATTGGGGTGTGACACAGAGAGAGAAAGAAGTAGAGAGAGAGAGAGAGAATATAGTAGACTAAGAAGAAAACTTATTCATTCAATTCCATACCCACTGCTAACCAGTCTATAGGTATTTATACATCCCAAGATTAGTTCCTAACTAACTACAACCATCTATCAAATACTTAACTTCCTATCACAACTACTTATCTTGATCAGTTAGAAATGAGCCTCCTAAAGGTTGAAGCTGTTGAGGTATGTTTGGAAATAGCCGTTGTATTTGAATCCCACTACCAGTTGTTACATAATGCAGCCTATCAACTCCACTTTTCTAAAAAGGAACAAACAAAAGAACAGGAAAAAAAAACAATACAAAACAAAATATTGACTTATTAAGTTTGTAATAACAGGGGGCTTTGAAGAATGCAAATATAAGTTACATTTAAATTTAAATCCAATTCTCTCTGAATTCGTAGTGCAGAACTGGTAGTTTCTTTTTTAACCACTCATCACCAACCTTACCTTCTCATCTAGTATAGGCAAATATTGTTAATGGATAGATATGTTTATAAACATTGAATTGCATGCAACCACCAATTCCTCTCTTCTCCCTCTCTTCCTCTTTTCTTCACAACAAGAACTTTAACTTGATACACTTCCTAACCTTTAAATGCGCACATGCACACCTATGCCACCATAGTCCATTATTGGGTGAAACCACAAAGCCCCCAATCTAGTTCATCTCCCCTCCCATTGCACCTCCCATTCGACTATCATTGCACAAAGTCAATTACATATGATGTAAATAAACCATTTTCATTGTTAGTTTGGTGATTCCTCTTCTAGATCCAAAAATAATAATTTCAGTGAAATCACGTTCCTCAATTATACAATCTAAAATATGAATTAAGTTGCATGATGTAATTAATATTATTAATTTAAATAATGTAATGATACGAAATTAAAGCATGGTATATATATATGATATGTATTGATATACAACTCGTCATGAAATGTAATGTAGTAATATGTAGTAAGTGATTGTTTGAATGATCTAAATATGCAGTATTAAGTAAAAGTATAAAAAAAATATGAGGAATTAAGAACAACGCGGTAAAAAAAGACGGTAAAGAGTAAAAGTGTGAAAAAAAAACGATAATGAGTAAAAATGTGAAAAAAGCAGAAAAGAAAGGCGGAGTTATGAAAATTTGTTTGTGAAAATGGTGGTGGTCATATGAGTAAAACAAATATACTATAAATTTTGCAAGCTTCTCCTTCCCTCCAAAGCTCTCCTCTCAAAATCTATAACAACTTTTAACTTAATCAAGGCCTCATTCCATTGAATATTTTTAACCAAAAATTGAAAGTTTTCTTCCCCTAACTCATCTAAGCATCTCACTCAAACTTTCACTGCAACAAATCTACTAGACCAACAAATTTGCAAAAGGTAATCACATTTTAAAAAGAAAAAAAAGTTATTTTGGATTCTATTAGATTCTATTACGTTCTTCTTCTTTTGAAAATATTTTAAATTTTTCTAGCTATAAATATGGGATGAGGTAAACGACAGCTGACCATAAAGAATTATGATCATCCCAAGAATAAATTCAGTCAAAAGAAGCCCAATCATCCTAAGATGTTATCCCAGGTTTAAAAATATGCAGATCATTTTAATTTGAGGTAATTAATAATTATCAATTTTTTTAAAAAATAAATAGATCATTTTAATTTTATTTTGAGTGATTATATGTTTTAAATTGTTTACTTCACCATAATCTTATTAATTTTAATTTTGTCTTTGAATAATAATCCATAGTTAGGTTCCTTCAATACCTGGGAGTGCACATAAAAGCCAATCATCATCATCACCACTTGAATCCCTTCCAAAAGGTAATATTTTCAGTTACAACTATTTTTTACAATGTACCATGTAATTATATTCATTTCATTACTAGTTTTTAATAAATTGACACGAAAGATTGTGAATAAGGTTGGTCGCTTACCTAGTTTTAATGCTGGGATTATGCCTTCAAATTGTGATGGAATTTTTGGTGATCCAAGTAAATATTTTTTGTTTCAACATCTCAAAAGAGACATGAAGTTGCAGTTGTAGTTGTAGTTGTGGAACATGTAATCTTTTTTTTTTCCAGATGTTATATGTATCCCTCATTCTACTTATAAATCAATATATCAATCATTCTCATTTAATTCATGTTTATATTATTTTTGTAATTTTTTTTTATAATCTCTACACCATCTTAAAAAAAAATGTCACTATTGATATATCATGTGTAATCCGATGATAAGATATAGTAGCCTTTCTTAACACTTGTAATAACCGTTGAAGTAACTGGTGATAAAAGATAGTAATATTTCCCAAGACTTGTGATAACCGATGATAAATGCACTAATTCATACTAACACCATGTGGTAATTGTGAATAAAAAACAATAATATAAGGTAGTAACTTATACCAATACTTGTGGCAACCAATGATAAACCGATGATAAAAGTTTGTAATATTTCCTATCCATTTTCTAACGGACATTAAGTTGTAACATTTCTTAACATTTATGATAACCGATGATAAAAGTTAGTAACATTTTCTAAAACTTATGATAATCGATGATATAAGATAGTAACTTATACTAACACTCTTAACACTTGTGGTAACCAACGATAAATATTGGTAACAATTTTTAACAGTTATAGTAACCGATGATACAAGATAATAACATTTTCTAATACAAGAGCTAACTGACAATAAAAGTAATAACTTTTACCGACTAGCGTATAGCGTATGCTCCAATGGCAACCAAAATCGTTGGGATAAACCTATCCCAACTAGCGTATAGCTAACTGAAAGCCCATCTGTTGGATAAGATTTTGCTGACTGTTTTAAGTGCTTTTGCAAACGGTTTCCATCTATCTGAATAGGGCATTGTTTTGTAGTGGACCCATGTTAATCAACACCTGTGCATCAACTCCAAAAATTCTAATCATACCCAATAAAATAAACCACAAATATTTATCAAACCATAATACATACTCACAAATATAACACCTGAGTATTTCAACATATATCTTAATCATAAGCAATTTCATATTGCTATATGTCAAACTCATAGTATCAAGATATAGGTCTAAAGACCAAAATTACTACTAGGATCCACTACCATTTGACCAAACAAGCCATAATCAAAGAAGGTTTTTGGTCATAATCAAGTAACTATTTATCAAGCAATACATTACTTGGGTTGTGGAGGTGTAGTGGGAGAAATCTAATTTGAGTTTCTCATTCTTTGTTTAGGAGACATAATTCTACAAAGAGAATCTAAATTTAACAAATAAAATAGAAATTAACCTAGGTTTTTAACCGCTAAAAATAAAATAATCTCTAGTCCCTAGGACCCATGGAAGGTTTTTGAGAATTCTTTGAAAAATTTTTTAAACTCCAAATTTTCAAAAAAAGAAAAAAAAACATTAAAATTTGTAGAAAACTCTCGGGAATATTTAGAAGTATTTCAAATATTTAAAACATTTAACATCATGAACCTAAACTCTGATACCACTAAAATTGTCATGCCCCAACTCTCAAGTCGATCACGGGATAACTGTCACGTTATCTCGAAACACGTGTGAATCCCATTCCATATCCCATGGTACTGCAAAACATTCCAATATTCCAATCACTTCAAAATAAATTCAAACCAACTATAGGCCAATCCAGCTATCTAAACAAATCCCAAACAATTAAAATAAATTTACGAACTCAACATAGGTCCTTACACAAGGACAATCCAACATCAACTAGATTTAAAATCCATCAAACAATTCAAATGTCCCAATAAAAATAATAAATCTTGCAAAAGAAAGTTTATACCAAATAAAAAGAGTTCCAAATTGAGTAAATAAGGATTTTTTCAGTATTTGCCTAAAATAAACAAGTAAATATTCAACGAATCTAAACTTTTAAGAGTTTACAAAACTCCCTCTATAGGTCCAGACTACATAATTCCCAAAAGTGTTTTCAATGCTAGTACCTATTAAAGATCAACAAAAGTAATTTCTTCAGACAGGCACTAAATGATGTCTAAGTATCCAAGTTAGGCTTCCCCAAAAAAAATAAAAAGAGAGGAGTGAATATAAAGTATTCAGTGAATGGAGTACAATGGTATGTTGAACATGAATGACAGGTGAGGGCGGTTATGCCAAATCAGTATGTCAAATTTATTCAAATGCGATACTAAAAGTCATTCATTTAAAATAATTTAGAGCAAATTTTCCATGACTCATATGTTCCCATCAACAAGAAGTTTCATTTTCCTTTCTAAATTTTTCTTAGTATTTGCCAAAGCCGCATTTCTAACAATAACTATTGGTAGAATCCACCAATGGATTTTTCACAAATTTATAAATCATTCCTCGTCCTTGACGTTGGCTCGGAGTTCTATCGGGTGTCGCAACGTTATCACGGAAACAACTTGGAAAGGCCCTCTATCCTGCCTACCATCAAACCCAAATGTTTTACACTCGGCCTTAACCACACTGCTCCAATGGCTCCAATCCGTAGAAAACTTAGACTATAGTCATATATTCTTTTCCATAAACTACGTTACAAGATCCATTTCATCATTTTAATGTTGTTACCATTTACAATGGAGTGAAATTTCACAAATCACAATCATAATTCAATTGTGACGTAATGCAAACAGTTAAAAAATCAATGATAGAGTTATGAATTTATCAAATTATTTAAGTCAGTCACACCACGTTCACATATATTCTACAAATCCATTTCCACAAATCAAAATTGAAATCATTTTTATCATTCATACCCAACATTACCTTCCACTCATCTTTGGGAGGGTAATCACTCCCATTCCTAAGCTATTTGGATGTCTAGTCTCACTTTAGGTTTCAAATGTCATGATCTATAACATTCAACACCAATTTCACTTGTAATTACTTATAGGGTTAGGGTTAAACAATTTTTGCCAACATAATATGATCTCTAATTTCATAAATCCATCAATCTATATTCTAAGTTCATCAAATATATGTCAAGTGCATCAATAAAGTATTTCCATTCACATTTTCTCCAATTCTCATCATATTACAAACTCTAGGTCCAAACCCGTAGTTAAATCTTACAATCTAAATCTAATAATTCAAATTCATGCTAGGAAAACATAAATTTAGGTTAAAAAAGCAAAATTACCTCTAGAAAGATCAAATTTTGCCAAAACTCTAACTTTCTCTCTCTATAAAAATCACAAATTACAAATATTAAAATTAAATTCATGATTAATGGAACTAAACCCATGAAAATGATAAGAAAATTACTTTAATCCCGTGGTTGAACAAAGTCCCTCAAATTAGTCATCAAACCCTAGATTTCTCTCTCTAGAACTCTTAATCTCTCACTATAATCACATTATCTCAAGTTTGTTTGAGGGTTTGGTAACTTAAATGTGAGGGCTTTCCATTTGAGTTGGTTGATCTTGAAGAGAGCAAAGAGGGAGGGAGGGAGAGAGAGAGAGTGTGTATGTCAAGAGGGAGAGAGTGAGTTGAGAGGGACAGAGTTATGTTTATTTAGTGGAATGAGAAATAAAAGGTGAGAGGAAGAGAGAGAGAAAGAGTAAGTGAGGGGTGTGTTTGACCGATCATTTGTGTTAGGTAGCTATGTCGACATGCATGGAAGCTAGGGTGTTGAACACTAAGGCTATCTTATCCAACACTTCTTACACTTAGAGTATTCTCTTTTGTAAATAAGAGGCCATGTCGGCACTAGACAAGTAGATGTTGACACAAACTAAGAAGAGCATATGTTTTAAACATGTCGACATCATAAGAGTATATAAACCCACCTACCAAAGCAAAGTACTAGTACTTTGCCTATTGTGTCGACACACCTAGAGCTTTATGACAACATAGCAGTGCATTAGCTTATGTATTGACATTGGACTCCATCATGTCGACATACACATAAGACATGTTGACATATGACCAGCGTTGCTAAATTTCGGGAGATACCCAAAAGGGGATCATATTCCTCCTTCTGGACCGTCACATAGGACCTTCGATCCACCTCCACCACCACCGCAACTAAATTTTAGGAGATACCCAAAAGGGGATCAAATTCCTCCATCTGGGCCATCACATAGGACTTCAGATCCTCCTCCACCACCTCGTACTCCAAAAATGTAGGTGGGAGTTTTTATCTCTACCCAAGATGCTTTTGGTCCGGGTGTTTGTTTGCTCATAAATGCATTATTGAATAAGAATGTTGTAGGTATTAATGCTACTAAAAAGTCTTATATGTCATATTTTTTCCATTTGACTATAATGCACATTTATGTGTTCCTTATTTTATTTTGTTTTTTCCTTACTCAAATGAGAAGCGGGAGGTCATTAAAATTGCTTTCTCTGTGGACCTAACTAACGAGTTGCTCCCATTATAACTATTATCATTAAGAACAGAAGCTTTACAATTTCACCTTTGGGCGAGACATCTGTTCAGTCTACTATAAAGCCACAGAACCCTTATTGTAAAAGAACGGAGGAAGAGGGGTTCCCATTGTTTGTTTCTGTTAGACCTTTTGATATTTAAAAGTGTAAGGTCCCATTTTAAGAAATTATTAAGTCATGCTTTTGCATGTGCCTTTTTCTTATTTTTGTTACATGCATTTAAATTATTTGGATTTCACTGGATTAAATTCATAAATTTTTATGTGTGAATGTAAGCTTCACTTATTGTGGTCTTAACTATAGATTGGTAGGACATATTAGAGAATTGTTAGAATAAGCCTTTAAGAAAATTTAACTAAGGTTTAGTGTGGGTAAAGAAAATCAAACTTGGGTTTTGGTGTGGGCCCCACATTAATAAAAACAATACACATGTTTTATTTCTTTACCACCACTTGCATTTGGTGGGGGCCACACCTTACTTTAGTAAAGTGTGAGAGAGAAATAGAAAGAGAGAGAGAGAGAGAGAGAGAGAGAGAGACTAGAAAACACACCTTTCCTCTTTCACAAAAAGGCAATTTTCGGATTCCAAATTTCTTATCCAAAAACCACCCCCAAACTCCATGGAAACAACCATTTAAGCTTGAAATAACCTACCTCCATCAACATACATATAGTCCCTAGTATAAAGAAGTGTAGAAAAGCTGAAAAATAAGGTTAGAACAAGTTGAAATCACATGGAAAACTAGGGAGTTGGAGGAAGAGGCATATAGGAGAGCAAAGTTGATTTTGAAGCTTGGAAAGGCAA
The DNA here is from genome assembly GCA_037126225.1 of Dillenia turbinata. Taxonomy (NCBI): domain Eukaryota; kingdom Viridiplantae; phylum Streptophyta; class Magnoliopsida; order Dilleniales; family Dilleniaceae; genus Dillenia; species Dillenia turbinata. The sequence goes on along the minus strand of JBAMMX010000016.1, from coordinate 17,022,317 downwards.
GTACCTTGCATGTGTTTGTTAAATTGATGCTTAATACTTCTGTAGAATATGTTTTTATATGTATTTGTGTTGTTGGAACACAGCTGAAATAAATTAGGGAAAAGAAGAATCACATCCTTGAATAAAACCCTAGACATCTTGTATGCTGAAGATTCTGACCATGCCTCAGTTTTAGTCCATAACTTTTTCTGCACAATACCAAATCAGGTGAGGTTTACTTCTGATGAAACTAGACTCCCGTAGCTTTAAAATGACATATACTTCAAATAGTTTTGTTGAGTATTGAATTTTTGGTGAATTTTCAAATTGGCTTGATTACTGCAGAATTTTGTTCTGTTTTCATGAGCATGCTCTGTTATTTAATTCATATCTTTTTCTGCACAATTGCAAATTGAATGAGGTTTTCTCTTGGAGAAAGTAGACTTCCATAGCTTTGATATGAGATATAATTCGAAGCATTTCATGAAGAAATGAAGTTTTGACGAATTTTCAAAGTGGCCTGTTCTGTGTAGAAAGCTACCCTGTTTTCTATTATGTTTCTGATTTGAACTTCATTGTGATTTTTAGTTGTCTTCTATATTGAATTAGGCTAAGCTCTGAACATAAAACTTGTATCCCTATATCTTATCTTTAAATGGCCACTGGAATTACCTCAATCCGATATGTACAGAATTTGTTATGATCATTTTTCTGTGACTGCACAAGTAGTATTGTAAACTATGAGCTGCAACATGGTTTGATTTGGCTTTCCTTGTGTAGTTGGAATTGAATCTAGCTGTGAGCATCAAAGTTGTAGTCCTAAGTCTTAAATGTGTGTGTGGCAATTTAATTCATCTCAATATAAGTATTGCAGCTCGAGATATGGGAGTGTTATTGATGCTTGCTGTGTATTGGAAATGCATGGAAATAACTCATAGGTGCGTTATGAGTTGGCTAACTATACGAACTATGCAATTGTGATGTTTGGAAATGGATTTTGTGAAATTCCTATGATAAATGGTAATGATTACCTTATGAGGAACATAATGAGAAAGTGATGACACAGAAATTCCTCTGAAAGCTTGTGCGAAACCTACGGGCGAAACTTGAGGAATATGGATAGCATATTGAGTTCCAAAGCTTGTGCGAAGCCTACGAGCGAAGCTTGGGGAACTATGGTTATATCTCTTCTCCCTACAAGGGTAGAATTAGAATCAAGAAAAGTGTTTGAGGCGTCTAACCCAAAAGAAACTTAGATTCATTTAGGGATACCAAAGTTTGGCTTACTCTTCCAGACCCTCATACACTAGCTTGATTCGATGTTCTATTCCTTTCTTTAATTATTTAGTTAATGGAAACAATGAATACAGACAAAGTTGATGGCTTTTTATGTGACAATCATATTGTTTCCTCAAGAATGCTAATATCGATATACACCTCTTGTACAGTTTGTTGCGTTTACATTATGGTATGATGATGATATCTTGATACTTACTTCCTTGTCATGCATGCTATTGGCTCCCTAGGTACTTGTTCATCTTATGCTGACCCCGATATCCTTGTTTTCAGGTGAACTGGGAGATAAGAGAGAAGCCTAGGATAGATACACTTGAGTTGAGAGATTTAGATCCATACTCAGCTTTGACCATTATATCCTGTTTGAGGCATGTATATATATATATTGTGATCTTTTGAATAGTCTAAGTCATGTAGCATGTATGGACATATGGTTTGGTACAGAGGAATCTTATATATAGTTTTGTGACTAATGTAACACCGACACTACGGTGTCCGTATTGTACTCCTGTACTTGAAATTAATAAAAATATTTCCTCCGTTTATATATATATATATATATATATAGAAAATTTTAAATTTTATATTGATTTTCGATTTTGGGGTATTTAATTTAAATTTCTGGTATATTTTAAAATGTCGTGTCCTTAATTCGTAGTGAATCCCATTTTCATGAAATATGGGTGTGAGAATATATATATATTTATATATATTTATTTATTTGTTTAATTAATAAAAAAAAGGGGGGAGCAAAACGCAACATTTTACCCCCAAAGTGAAATTAGGTTTTTGCCCTAATTTCTCTCCCACATTCGCTCTCTCCCTCTTCATCTCTCACCCTCTCCTGCGATTCTCCTTCGCCGCCGCCTCCTTCACTCGATCGCCATCACCGCCACCCTTTTCGCCACCGCACACCACCCACGACCGGCCGATCATCTCTCTACCTCCTTCTCTATCTCTATTTCTCTCTCTCAGTTTCGATCTCTCTTAGTCCCTCTCGGTCTCTGTCTCTCGATTCCCCTCTCGCGCAGCTCTTCCTATCGTCGCTGCCCTTCTTCCACCGCGAACCACTTTCCTCCACCTTCAACCACCAATCGACACCCCTCTCTCGTCTCCCTTCCTCTCTCTTTCTCGCGCGTGAAGAACAGAGCTCTCTCACTCTGTCCCTCGCAAGCTCGGCACGACTACAGCACTCGGTTTCTCCCTTGTTCGTTCGCTCTTCTCTCTCTCTGTCGCTGTAACAATTTCTTCAACCTTTGCAGAAGTCCCAACTGGTAAGAGCAACAGATTTAAGGAACCCTAGGCTGAGACTGCATGCCCTCTCTGCTCAGGTAAGAACGGTTTTCTAATCCTAAATCTAGGGTTTTGATTTTGCTACGTAATTAGGCCTAATTGATAAATCTTGTTTCGATTAGGAAGCGCGGCAGATCTTGGAGTGGATTGAGGAGATATTCGGACGGAAGTTGTGAACTGTGAAAACCCTTGGTGAGGGATTCTCGTTTCCTTTGATTAATTAACTGAAATTAGGGTAAATTTAGAGTAAGAATGTATCGCATATGTTAGGATGCATTTTCTGATATATTATATGTAATTGGTGAGGTTAAGTATAGGATAATTCATGAATTAGGCTGTCTGATATGAAAGAAGGCTGTTAAAGGATGATGGGTTCAAGTTGAGTTGATTAGAATGGTTTCTCTTAGAGTTTAATTTGACGAATGCATGAAAATAGTGGGAAATTGGGATTTGAGTTTAAGGATCGATGCGGGCTTTCTCATTATAAGTTGTCTTGCATATAGGCAATAAAAATACAACTTCTATATTATGAAAATAGACTTCAATACCTTGAAAATGACATATGGTTTGAAGAAATCGGATGAAAATCGAAAAGTGTATGATTTTTCAAAGATTTTTCCAGTTCATAGGAAACTTATTTATTTTAAGCGTATTTCCAATGTTGATTGGTTTTAGGATTGAATCAGGCTTAATTTGATTTGATTAATTATTTATAAATGGAATGAAATTGATGACATTAGAGTATATTTATAAATCGAAGAATTTGGATTTGTATAAAATTTGAGAAAATGGATAAAACCTAAAAATATTCGGAAATTGATGAAATGAGAATCTAGAAAGGTGATTGTGTAAATGTTTTGATTTTTGCTTAATTTGGGTGTGAAAATCAAGTAAATTGATGTTATAGTTTGCAGGAAATTTCAGTATATGAAATGTTTGATTTAAGTCTTAAATGAACACATATTGAGGGGAGAAACCCCTAGGAAACATGTACTAGAAAATTTAGAACTTTGGGTATGAAATTTGATGGGTTTTAATGTGATTTTGAGTGTTAAAATGTGGATTTGATGTACTTGTGTGTGTGCTGGATTTTGGCATTGAAGTATGGTGTGTATATATGTGTATTAGTGAATGAAATGAGGAAGGAATGAGTGCAGAATTTTCTACACAAATGGAAACTAAAAAGGAAGTCATTTTCATGTGAAATATGTAGTGAAATGTAAGGAAAAATGGAATAAGAAAGTATGCAAAATTTTGTGGTGTGTTATTGACTATGTGTATGTGAAAATTGAGGCCATGAGTGTGAGGAATTATGTATATATGTATGCTGAATTTTGGATAGAGGTTAGTGAGCATGTAGATGTAAAAATGTCTTGGCTGAATCCATTGGAGAGATTGGGAATGAATCTAGTAAGCAAAATGGAGGCTTATATGTGTATGTAATAAGGTATAAAAAGTGTATGCATATATAGTGATATTGATGTGTTAAAGTGATATGAAAATGTGTATTGTAAAGAATGAGCAAAAGCATGTGTTTGTATTTATATGATAAATGTATAGTATTGTATTGGTGTATTGAAGAGAAGAAGTTGACAAAGAATTTTGAATAAGAGTGTGTTGGTGTATATGCTGGCTCTTAGGTGCGGCGAGAGATTGGATTGGTGTGAGCTTTGTGTAGGATTGGTTGAGTACCATCACTTGAGTCTTGTGGCCATGTTGTAAGCAAGAACAAAATATGAAGAGTTAAGGTAGTGGCTTAAAAGACTTGACTTGACATTGGAAATTTGAAAGTGAAAAACATGCATTTTAGCCAATTGAACAACATGTAGTCCTTTAGCATAACTTTTTCTACACAGCTCCAAATGACATGAGGTTTTCTGCCTTAGACACTAGACATCCTTAGCTTTAAAAATGAAATAAGAAAACCCTTGATTTGTAAAGGTGTATTAGAAGTTATAGCCTATTTCCTATAACTGTGCAGGTTTGAAACTTGCTGATTTTATACATTTGTAAGTGTTGGATGTCTTGATTGAGGGGAACATTTTTTCTTCGATTCTTGGTATTGTTGGGGAGTGCGCTACCCTCCCCCATACTGTGAGTGGGATTTATTTTAATGTTTTTGTTTAATATGTAAACCCTATTTACAACATTTTGATAAATGAGCATGATTTGTCGTGTGCTTGAAATGTTTTGACTGATTTTGGAACTAACTTTTTGTGAACCGATGGAGTGTCCAAAAATTGGATTGAATTATGAAATTATGCATCCATGTGGTTGAAATGTATAATGTGTCATTTTACGTTATATGTTGCATTTGGTTTGTGCACCTGATTTACGGCACATTTTTGATACGATATTGATTTTGGCCTTGAGGGCTTTGGTATGTATTGTTCCGTAGCTACGAAGGACACCGTGAGAGGCGCTTGGGTGGCGTCCGGATATGCCTAGACCTGAGGTATCCCACGAGTTGTCGTGATTATATTTACGACACGGTACTAGCCAGGTTGAACCCGAAAGGGGAAGGATTTGGATACTCTCTCCAAGTCTAGCACCTGGACGAGGTCCGTCGCCAACGCCGGGGTAGAGAGCACTTTAAATAAATTTGCATATAACACCCCCGGTGCGCCTGTCATAGGTCGAGGTAGACCTCTGCCAGGATACTTTCGGCTGGCAACTCTATGATTTTAATGACAGTGCTTTGGATGCATATTTGACTTGATAATGCGTGCTAATGATATATTGTTGAAATGAAAAGTATGATGATTTGAAATATGATTTGTATACTTATGTTTTGACACTCCAGTTTCACACCTCATATTAGACGATTGCATTGACCCACTCACTCACTGAGTATTCTTCCCTGAGTACTCACCCCTCTTCTTTCCCTCCCAAGACAGGATTATGGTGCTAGAGCGACGCATTTGGCTCTAGAGGGCTTGATAGCTTGTTGGTGGATTTGGTAATTACGACGATGAGATTTAAGTTTTAATTGAAAATATGAATTTTGTACTTTATGTCGACACTGCGTGGTCTTGATATTGAGGTCCGTAGTTGGCCGTGTACATATTATGGGATGACTGTATAATTTTTGGATTTTTGTTTGCGAAACTCTCATATTTCACTTGCATTGAGGCATTTGTAAATATTTAAAGTGTTAACTTGGGAATTTGTAATATATTTTTATAAATTTAGGCCCGCTCGGTGTGGCGGTTGCTCATGCTCTTGTTGGGCATGACAGTAGAGGTCTGTGGCTAGAACTGTTGGTAATTTATTTAGCCTTGCATTGTTCTAGATGTCGGTTGTGAGATTTGTTGGTTTTGGAGAGGCCGGGATGGCCATTTGTTTAATTTACAGGATGATTTTAAATTATATAGGTATACAGGTTTATTTATACATGGGAGACCTCCGATTTATGGGGAGGTTCTGTCCGATTTTCTGTAGAAATACAGCCGACATCCAGGGTAACGTGCGGCTGTTCACAATCCCGGTTCGGGGTGTGACACCTAAAGTCTTTATATAAATTATGGAGGTTGCGCTTGGCGGCCGGGACGGCCATTGATGCCACCTGGATTGATCATAGAAGTGTTATGTTAGCTTATCAGGTTTTCTCTTGACCCCAGGTGGCTAAATGGTTACTAAATAGGGGGGACTCTGTCGAATTTTCTTTTGAAAAGAATAGTTAATTGATTTTTTTTTAACCTTAATCTCCTTTCGTGTTATTATACACGGGGAGTACGATCGTCTTGAGTCCAGACGTCGCAGTTTGATTGTATTGATCGCTTCCACATTTGCATATTTGTCCCTTTTCTACTAAGAGGTGCGATGTCTGGATGGGTCTTCACAAAAAGGATAGGCAAGAGGGGGGATCAATTGCTATTTACGTGGGGGGCTAAAGATTCGACTATGTCGATGCTGAAGGGACGTTCTGACTGGCTAAATGATTTGACTTTCGGGATCTTGGCTTGGAATTACTGATGGTATCTCTCGAGTGGGTAGATAAAGCTTTTCAGTCTTTTTGCTTGATGTCACTATTCTAACCAGAACTTGTCCTGTTTAGTTCTTCTCTTTGATTGACTTGTGTAATTTTTTTCTCAGACTATAGCTTTGGCTGAACTCCAGAGGCAACAGAGGAAGCATCAAGAAAGTAGGCCAATCACCTTGGGAATCAAATCCTAGTGTTACAGGATGCCTTAGAAGAGAAAATTGTTCAGGTTGAGAGCGTCGCTAGTGTCTTCCTCACTGAAAAGGATAAGCAAATCAGGTACGCGGAAGAGAAGCTGGCATCTACTGAAAAGCGATGCGAGGAGTTGGAAACTGAGTGGTGTCTTCACAAGGGCAACTCCATAACCGCGAAGGCATTGGTACGGTTACAGGAAGAGTCTCTTTGGGAAGCTGAACAGAGAATATCGCATTTTGAGGAGTCCGATCTTAGGGATGTTATAGCCCTTAGACATTCCCAACACAGGTTACTAGAGAGACTGAAGTGTGTTGAGGTAGTAGCTCACGAGGTTGGGATATATGAGGCTTTGTCTCCTTTGGAGGGGTCGGCAATAGGACAAAGCCCCATCCCTATGGCTTCAGATAGTGTTCATCCTAGGCCATTTATAGTTCAAGTGGTCGTGGATTCCTCTTCTCGAGAGATCTTAATGCTTCCTCCTCCCTAACCCAGTACGGCTTTGTATTTTTCATTCAGAAGGCCTTTTGCCATGTAGTGTGTTTGTCCTTTGTAAGAGCCCCTCCTTTGATCGAATATAGAATGTATCCTTTTCTTTACGTATTCTAGATGTATTTTCTGATGATTTCCCAAGTTAATTGGCTAGTGGGGTATTGTTAACTTTTCTAGAAGTGTATCGCCTCTATTAGAAGGGCATCCCGGTCGAACCATGATTGTACTGAAGATCAGGCTTTGTCTGTCGCTTCGAAAGCTTTAGATAATGGTGCTTCAATGAAGAACATCTTTCGTGAACCGACTAGTATGACATTACTTTGTGGATCCCATCAATAAATCAGGGTGATACGAGCCTACTCAGGAAAATGGCTTCAATAGTAACATCAGCACGTAGGTTGGCTAGGCGACACAAATCCATTCAAAGGAACAGATTCCATCGGTAGGTCAAGGCAATGGGGACCCATTCGGGACATCGATCCCTTCGGTAGGACAAGGTGACAGTGGTCCATTCGAGGAGATAGATCATTTCGATAAGATGGGGTGACAGAGGCCCAATTGGGGAGACAGATCCCTTTGGTAGGACAGGATGACAGAGGCCCATTCAGGAAGATAGATCTTTTCGATAAGACGGGCCAAAAGAGGCCTATTTAGGAAGATAGATCCCTTCGGTAGATCTGGGTGACAGAGGCCCATTTAGGGAGATAGATCCATTCGGTAGGATGAGCGATAGAGGCCCAATTGGGGAGATAGATCCCTTTAATAGGATGGGGAAACAAAGGCCCGTTCCTGGAGATATATCTCTTCAGTAGGACGGGGTGACAAAGGCTCATTTAGTTCGCCAAAATGTCTTATCATGAAAGGAAATTAATTTTGAATAGACCAAACACAAAAGGAGCTATCTGTTGGGAGATATTATAAAAATGTCTGCCAAGGGAAAGGCCGTATGCATCTTGCCTATCGTGCGATGCTCGACCGACTGTCAAACTGTTTGATTCGTTTCCTCATGGTGGACCATGCCGATCGAAGGAAGGCATGTTTTTCAAACTCCTGTGATCATGCAACCCACTTTGTAACAATAATTATCTCAAAGGACACGACAGATGCTATTATGTGCAAGCACTTCCCTATTAATCTCAAAGAGAATACACTAACGTGATTCAACTCCCTACCACCACTCAGTATCAAGAGTTTCTCCCAGCTTCAACAACAGTTCGAGACTCATTTTGTGATTAGTTGAGGAGCTAAGAGAAAGTCTACCTCTTTGTTATCACTATAGCAGAGAGATGATGAGTCCCTAAGAGACTTCCTGGATAAATTCAAAGCCGAAATAATGAAGGACCCACCTTTGGTCCATTTTATCACGCTGGTAGCATTGCTCACTGGATTTCGCCTTTCAAGTATAAAAGCCTCGATCATGAAGAACCCTTCTTCTACTATCCAAGAGTTCTATGCCTGTGCCAAAAAGTATATCACATTAGAAGAGGTCAAAACATTCGATTGGCAAAAGAATCGATTATCCCAAAGAGAACGCAATCAATCACCCTGGCAGCCTCCACCAAAAAAGAATCAACTGAGTTCACCATCCTATCGAAAGTTTAATACTTACACTCCCTTGAATAAGACTCCGAGTTGAGTTTTATTTTAGATCAAGAGCAAGCCATACATTAGGTGACCTTCTTGTTTTATAGAGGATGACTTCAAAAAAGATAGGACCAAGTATTATCACTTCCATCGAGATTACGACCACAAAACCGACGATTGTAAAAAACTCAAAGATGAACTGGAGGTCTTAGTTCAAAGCAGAAAGTTACAAAAATTCATCAGTATAGAAGGAAGGAATATACCTTCCCCTAATCGGCATGATCCGACATAAGAGAATGGACTGAATGAATAGCCAACCGATCGATAGCCGCATAACAGATCGGACAGAGTAATCCTCCAGATCTATGATGAATAGTCTCTATATGAACCTAACATTCCCACCAGTGTTTTTCTGGCCTATAACCTGAAGTTTCCTATGCTCTTCTCCATGTAAACTCTGAACCTCTCTCTTTTAGTGAATGCTTTCACAATATCTTATAACAGACGGTATTGTCTTTCTACGTTCATTTTTAATTTATTCGTTACCGATCTCCTGTCATGACAACATATTCTAACAAACTGATTGTGCTCAATGGAATTACCGATGGGATCTACCTCCCCGAACCGGGCTTTGTCACCTTAACCTACCGATTGGATTTATCTCCTCGAACGGGCCTATGTTACCCTAAACTACTGATGGAATCTTTCTCCTTGAGCGAATTTATGTCACCCTGACTTATCTATAGGAACTATCCCTCCGAACGAGTCTGTATTGCCCCGACCTACTGATATGACATCTTGATACATTACTGGGATGTACCTCCCCATGCGGGCCTACGTCGCCCTGACTTATCTTTAAGACCCGATCCATCAGATAGACTTACGTCACCCACCGAAACATTATTGCCAAGGCCTCTAAAAAGACTAATGAGATCTGGCCTCTAGAAAGATAATTACAATTTGATTGATAAACCTATTAGCGAAGGTGATATATCCTTGACTAAGTTAATGCTCTTTCTCTGGCCGATCAACTCAGAAATTATCAAAAGTGATAAGTTGTGCCAAGAGCATGCAAAAGAAGCCTATTCAAGCGATTAAGGAAATATCATTCGCAAGATACACACATGCAAAAGGCCTTTTGATCAAAAACTCCATACTACAAAAGTCATACAAGCTCAAAAGGAATAAGGGGAAGTGCTAAAACCTATTGAGAATAGGACTTTATAGCTATTCGAGTCATGATTAATCCAGCGTGACCACAAACTGAAGCCATAGGAACCAAACCCTGGTCCATTACTGCCCAACCTGCTGTCTCCTCAAAAGGGGGTAAAGCGTTGTATGCACCTATTTGGCAAAGTATCTCCTTAGCACATTTCAACCTTTCAAATAGCTTACGTTAAGAGTACCTAAGGGCCGCGACATCCCTAGTAATGGATCCCTCATAATCAATTATCTTTTGTTCGACCATTAGGAGAGACTCCTCTCACAATTGGACTAATGTTTCCACGGTTACCAGACTCGCCTTGCAAAGCTGTACCTTGGCCTGTAGTTCTCTACAACGCTTCTGGGATAGGGCCAGATCCTCTCACAAATGCTTGTTCTGCTCGTCTTTCTCAATAAGCAAACTGCTCAAGGCTTTCCTTACCTCGGTGTTCTTCTCCCTTTATTCAAGGGCACCTTGTAACACTAACACCTGATTGCCCAAATGGCTAGTATGCTTCTTAGATCGCTTCCTCCACTACCTCTAGAACTCCATTAAGGCTGCAGTTTGGGAAAAGGAACACTAGTTAAAGTTAAATGAAAACAAAGCAAAATGAGTCCAGATGGGAAGTAATACTATCAGACAAATAGAGTAGAGGGCTTTGTCAATCTATTCCTGATACATCCTATACAACTTCTGTTCAGGATCATGAAAATCAAATTGTTTTGCTAATCGAAATTCCTCTTTAGTGTCAACACAATTACACTGATGACCCCCCATACAGATGGTAACTGATCTTTCCCCCCTATATGTCTTTCTGACTGTCAAATGATCTAACAGGAATAAGAGGTGGAAGGCTAACCTCATCCCCTCTTTCTTGGGGTGAGCATTGGGGCTCCACAGGAGACTGTCTAGACGTTTCACCCATGGTGGCAATAGGAATGCTCAACTCCGCTGGTGGCCCCTCTTGCACCACTAGAATAGAAGCGTTTGTTGGTCCCTCTGCCTCAGGAACCTTCCTTATTGGGATGTTTCTCCCAACCTCCCCTATCGATGAAGATGTTTGCAATGACAGGTTGTCGACTCCCTCTGACCCTACTCTTGCAGGTTCAGAATATTAGATGTTGATAGGGAAACATGTTCCCCGACCTTCTCAGATCTCTCATCCTCTTCGAAAAACTCGGGCAATTGAACTTTTTCTTTCTTTAAAGACCAAACCCTAAAAGACCAATAGACTTCCTCAAATAACCATTTGTTTTTTCGTCTCATCTACTTGTCAGTTGAAATTTCCTTCAGAAGGGATTCGTCTATAAATTTTCGGTGGGAATCCTGATAGGTCTGCAATTTGTACCAATCCTGAGTGGAGCCTTGACCTCTGTACCTCACCAATGAAAAAAGGACAGCCAAAATTTCTAAGTCAAAATGGAGGCGGCAGAACACTAACAGAGAAATCACCGCGACCACAAAGCACCAAACACTAGGGATAAGCAATGTAGGATAAACATTCCAATATCGAATTACATCCCCAAGTAGGCCCATATATGGAACTTTCAAACCGTACTTCACAAATTATTTATACATAGGGACACAACCATCGGGTGCCCTTTCACCCTATTCTTATTAGTGTCTGACACCAATGTATAATTGCTTCCCAATGACATATCATCCGAAATTGTTAAAACTCCTCCTTGGTCATTGTGCTCTATATATCATTGATACTCTGATGGCTAGAGGAAGAAGAGCCCTTCAGCATTTTTCCAAAAAAAACCCTCATATGAAAGAGAAGGTTCATAAAGGAAAATACAAAAGTGTACACTAAAATGCATGACTCTATAAGAAGAATTGAAGATGAATTACAAGAATGAAATGACATCTGTCATATTAAAAGTTTCACATCTTTCTGATAGTTATCACTCATGGCACCTTTCTCACGAAACAACACCACGAGTCGGGGGCAAATGATGGGGCCCATTCGGAAGATCCAATACGAAAAATATTCAATCTCACAAAACTCATGATCCAAAGAGGTAGGTACGTCTGGACGAGTCGATAGACCAAGATCAAACCCATGATCCAAAGAGGTAGGTATGTTTAGATGAGTCGATAGACTAAGATCAATCTCCCCGAAGGATAGACATAGCTCGACACACTAAAAGAATGCCATCAGCAATATCCTAACCGATCGTTCGGTTGACTCCCAACAATCGACAAGCCCAAACTGATGTCCCTTCCTTCTTGGCTGATAAGCAAACGATCTCTAAGGAACCGATCGTATTAGCTAAAGGTGATTAAATCTCACATCGATTCTTTGTTTCCAATTTCAACATGAAACGTATTTCCTAGATAAGGAAGTAAACGTTCAGAACTTGATCGATAACGGAAGAGATCTCCCCATACCACTGAACTTCCTAAATGACAAATATCACGAATCATATAGAATATTTGACTATAAGATTCCGAGATCTTCAGACCTCCAAATAAGGAAACTAAGGTTGTAACACCCCGAATATACATGAATCTTTGAACCCCTAGATAAGGAAACTAAGACCCATATACTTGACACACAAGTTACAAGGAGACTAGCTATCTCTCCCTCTCACACTCTCTTGCTCTCAGTCTATTCATTCATATCGAAAATCACTTTTTCTTACTTGAACGTCAAAACCTCTCTTGCCAAAGCACCCTTTTAGCGGTCTTTTGCAGGTTTCAAATGTTTTTGTAACCAGTTGCTTGAATTGAATGGTGTCACTATTGGGACTTATGAATGAGAAGGGGCCAAGGAATAAGAGGAAGAGTGGCATATATTAAAAATTTGTGAAAATCATCTTGTTTTGTAAGTATGTAGGTGGGAATGATAATATTTTATGAGATTTTAAAACTTTCAATATTTTTTTTATTATTTTTTCAGTGGCATTCTTGAAAATAATTAATTTGCAATGTCATTTTTTAATCGGACCAACATTGTTTTATTACTGTAAACACACCCCCTTTTTATATTCCTAGTCTCTAGACAATTCATTATTATTATCCTTTTAACCCCTCAATTATGCTCCTTCTATTCTACTTAGCAACAGTCACTCATTTTTGCAATTTTGTAAATTGCATTATCGCTTTATGATTAAACACAAGATGCGTTCTTTTTGCAATTATGCAGCAATGTTATTTTGATTTTAATTTTCAAAATCGAACCAAATCGAAATCCTAGGTCACTCTCCCAGAAGATCCACCATCATAAATCCCAAATTGGCAAAAATTGCTCTTTTAACTTAAAACTCACTGTCTTCATCTCTTCATTCAAATTTGATTGATGCTTTAAATCTCTGAACTATGTTTTAACATTGCTTTATGAAACAAGAAAGGGGAGAAAGGGGAGCATGAAGATGTAATATTTTTTAAAAGGTCAGAACAAGGGGGAGAGAGAGAGAGAGAGATTTCGTGGGGTGATGTGAATATAAAATTGCAACATAGCAGCCAGCAATAAGACCCATTATTTAGACAATAGTGGGTTTTAATCAAACAAAAACCAAATTCTAAATTTGTAACACCGACACTGCGGTGTTCGTACTATTGTACTCCTATTCATGAAATATATAAATATTTCTCAGTCTATATATATATATATAGAAATTTTAGTTTTATTGATTTTTGATTTTGGAGTATTAAATTTGAATTTTTGGTATATTTTAAAATGTCGTATCCGTAATTCGCAGAAAATCTTATTTCTACGAAATTTATATTCGAGAGAAAAGTGGATATAAAAATATATATATTGATATTTATTAATTTATTTAAATTTGTTAAAAAAAAAAGAGAAGGGGGGAGAAAAATGCAGCGTTTTGCCCCCAAATTGAAATTAGGGTTTTTACCCTAATTTCTCTCCCTCATTCGCTCTCTCTCTCTTCGTCTCTCACTCCCTTGTGAATCTCTTCGCATTCTCCACCATCCTCTCCGCCGTGAATGGTCATTGCCGCCGCCACCACCACCGTACGTCTTCCCTCCCCGTTTCTCTCTATCTCTCCCTTTGTTCTCTCTCTCACGCATTCTCTCCCACTCCTCCACCGCACATTAGTCGTGCTCCAACCACCGCAGGCGGCGGTCCCTTCTTTCTCTCTCTCTCTTTCCCCATGCACAACAGTCCCTCTACTTCCTCTCCCGCGAGCGCGACTGCAGCACTCCCTCTCCCTTACTCACTCACTGTGCACAGAGTTCCTTGCTGCAACTCACTTCTGCAACCCTTGCAGAGCCCCCAAGTCAACAGCAGTGCAGACTTCGAAAACCCTAGGTCACGAATTCTTCACTGCGCAGGTAAGGGTGAGATTTTGAATTCGATAGCTCTAGGATTTTAGTTCTTTCATAATTAAGCATAAATTTCTAAACCTTGCCTCGAATTTAAAGCATTGCAGGTCCTGGATTGAGTAGAACGAAGCTTGGACCATAGGATTGTGAACTGCGAAGACCCTAGGTGAGAATCTCTAACTCACTCAGTTTATTTGAATGAATTTAGGATAAATTTAGGGTTAGAAGTCTTGTATACGTTTGAAATGTATACTTGATTTGATTTGAATGCATTTCTGAAGTTCTATAATTGAATGTTAGGATTGAGTTTATGTATTTACGTAAATTAGGCTGTTTGATACGGAAAAGGAGTGCTAAGGGATAATAGAATCGAATTGAAATGATTTGAATGGTTTCTCTAAAGTTTAATTTGAAATATGCATGAAAGTATTTGGATTTAGAGTTGGAGCTTAAGGATTGATGCATTCTTTTACATTATAGGTCGTTTTGCATATAGGTAATTCAAATACAATCCCTGTATTATGAAAATAGACTTCTTTACGTTGAAAATGATAAATACTTTGAAACATTTGGATGAGAATCAGAAAGTTTATGATTTTTCAAAGAATTTCTATTTTGGGAGAAGATTTATTATTTTATGGTTATTTCCGATCTTGAATGATCTTTAGGATTGCATTAGACTTGACTTTCAATGTGTTACTTATTTATAAATGAAATGCAATTGATGACATTAGAATGTATTCATGAATTGAAGAATTGAGATTTGAACAAAAATTAGAGAAAATAAAAATTGATGACGTAATTACGATTGTGTATAAGGAAAGATTAATTGAGGATCGAGTAAGATTTCATTTGATTGAATGGTGAGTATATGCATGTGTATATGGGCTGAAAGGTGTGGTGTTGTTGGTTGAGTATAATGGAATGTTATTGTGTGCTAAAATCACCTTAAAGGCCAAGGAGAATGGTAGAAAGTGTGCAGAATTTTTATGATGCTGTGAATGTACATGGATATATATTTGAGGTCAAGGTGTGAGGAATATATATATGAGTATGTATGATAAGGTATGTGTATTATATTTGTATGTTGAAGGAGAAAATTTAATAAAGAATTATGAATGAGGGTATGCGTATATGCATTGACCGAGAGTATTAATGAGATTTGGAAATGAGTGACAATGTGAATTTTAAGATATATTTTGATGTACCAAAGTGTTATGAAAAATATGAAATGGAAAGGAATGTGTAAGGACATGTGTACCTTTGGAAATTTTGAAGTGATTGAAGTAGTTTTGGTGATTTAAAATAGGGAGGGTGTATATAAGCCATTGGGAGCCTAGTTGAGATACCCTAGACTTTAATCCTAAGTGAAGAATTTGTTAAAAAATAAAATGTAATATTGAACTTGTCAAAGGCATGATACTTACATATATATATATTACATTTTTGTCATTGTAGTGATACATTGATTGATCAAACGAGGAGAGCTCTTTCTGCTTGTCGTGGATCAATTTAGGGAGTGACGTACCCTCCTATATACAGCGAGTGAGATTTATTTTAATGTTTTTGTTTAATTTGTAAACCCTATTTTACAATATTTTGATAAATGAGCATGATTTATCGTGTGTTTGAAATATTTTGACTGGTTTTGGAACTGACTTTTTTTGAACCGATGGAGTGTCCAAAAATTGGGTTGAATTATGAAATTATGCATCCATATGGTTGAAATGTATAATGTACCATTTGACGCTATATGTTGCATTTGGTTTGCGAACCTAATTTACGGCACATTCTTGATATGATATTGATTTTGGCCTTGAGAGCTTTGGTATGTATTGTTCCGTAGCTACGAAGGACACCGTGAGAGGCGCTTGGGTGGCGTCCGAATATGCCTAGGCCTGGGGTATCCTACGAGTTGTCTTGATTATATTAACGACACGGTACTAGCCAGGTTAAACCTAAAAGGGGGAGGATTTGGATAATCTCTCCAAGTCTAGCACCTGGACGAGGTCTGTCGCCAACGCCGGGGTAGAGAGCACTTTAAATAAATTTGCATATAACACCCCCGGTGCGTCTGTCAAAGGTCGAGGTAGACCTCTGTCAGGACACTTTCGGCTGGCAGCTCTATGATTTTAATGACAGTGCTTTGGATGCATATTTACTTTAATAATGTGTGCTAATGATATATTGTTGAAATAAAAAGCACGATGATTTGAAATATGATTTGTATACTTACGCTTTGACACTCCAGTTTCACACCTCATATTAGACGATTACATTGATCCACTCACTCACTGAGTATTCTTCCCCAAGTACTCACCCCTCCTCATTCCCTCCTCAGACAGGATTATTGTTGTGCCGGAGCGGTGTTTCAGATTTTGGAGATTTTGGTGGATTTGGGTGATTCAGGACGGTGAGATCAAAGTTTAATTTAAAAGATGAATTCTGTAATTTATTTTCGACCCTATGTGGTCTGGATATTGAGATTTGTAGTTAATCGTGTACTTAATTTGGGGATGACTGTATAATTTATGTATATTTATTTGCGAAACTCTCACATTTCATTTGCATTGAGGCAATTGTATGTATTTGAATAATACTTGAGAAAATTATTGTAAATTGTATAAAAACTTAGGCCCGCTCGGTGTAGCGGCTGCTCATGCTCTAGTTGGGCATGACAGTAGAGGTCTGTGGTTAGGATTGCTGATAGTTTATTTAGTCTGGCGTTGTCCTGGATGTCTGCTATGGTTGGTGGGTTGTTGTGAGGTTGGGATGGCCCTTTTATTTTAATTACATGATGATTTTGAATTTTACAGGATTAAACAGGTTTATTCGTACATGGGAGACCTCTGATTTATGGGGAGGTTCTGCCCGATTTTCTGTAAAAATATAGCAGGCATCCAGGGCAACGGGCAGCTGTTCACGATCCCGGTTCGGGGCGTGACAGTTCGATTGGTATCAGAGCTCTAGGTTGAGAGCTGTGTTTTATAAAATAGTTTTAAAAATATTACCAAGTATGATTTAAAAGTCCTCAATGCATATGAGAGTTTCTTTACAGTCATGAGATCCCAGTACATGGTCTTAGGCATATGAGTTATTGTTTTTAGGGGGTTAGATACGTTGCGTATCTAACCTAGCATATTGGTTCTATAAGTTCTTAAACTTATAACTTTATTCATTTTAGGGGGTTAGTTACTTTGTAACTAACCCTAATCTTTGAATCATATCTAATTTAAGTTATTTCTTTGAAAGATTATGATTACTAGACGAGGTACTAGATTTGTACCTGAGATATATAAAATACTCGAGAATGTTTCCTCGTCAGGTGTACCCTTCTAGCACTCTCTCAGCCAGCTATTATAGCCACGGTTCTATCACCATCATTTGATGCATTTACGCAGGTGTATGAGTGGTACACCTTCCATTGGATTCAAATGCCTTGATTCATAACTCAAATTTTTTTTAGGGGGTTAGTTACTCCGTAACTAACCTTAATCCTTGATTCCCACTTAATGAAAAGGTGCTCTGTTTGCAGAACTATACCGCCTAGATGTAGTAGGCGCGGTGCACCACTAAAGAGTCCCTTAGTGTCTGATGCACTTGTGGCACCCGAGACTTCACCAGTGCCACCCCCAGCACCTCCACCGGTTGGTACAGTCGAGATTCCTCCACCACCACTCGATGCCTTGAGGCAGTGGCAGGAGTGGTACAGTAGATATGGGGTGCAGATGCCACCATCTCCACTATAGACTCCAGCAACCGCACCTGTGGCCGTACCTGCTCCTACGGCACCGATTCCTCCTCCGGTGGCTGGTTCTTCCATTTCTAGTCCAACCGATGAGATATCGGTTACTTTGAGGCGCATCCATGAGCTTACTCAGTTGGTGACAGAGTCACGACAGCTCGGATGCACAGACTTTTCAGGATCTAGTGATGCCGTAGCGGCGAAGCACTGGATCAATAGGACTCGCAGGATCCTTACTGATTTGGGGTTGACAGAGGAGCTCAGATTTAGAGTTCTTGAGAGACTCCTCGATGGTGATGCCCTCACTTGGTGGGAGGCTAATCGTGACGAGGTTACTGAGCCATTGCGAGAGGAGGACTTCTTGAGGGAGTTCGATCACAGATATTTTACGAAGTTCTAGTAGGATCATAGAGGGTTGAGATCCAGATGAGCCAGAGCTCGAAGTGGGGTAGGACTTCTAGCTTTTAGGGAAGTCCCACTCACTTGACATCAACACAGTTCGGACAGGGACCACGTCCCTAGAGCTTCAGAATATAGGCCCCTAGTGCCTCTAGTTAGTCCACAGCACAACACCATCCTATTTGCCGCAACCGCGACTGATGTCATTGTGGAGCTTGCGGAGCTCCCCTTAGATGTTTCTAATATAGGAAGCAAGGACACAATTGGAGTACTTGTCCTGACCTAGGTTGCAGAGGTCAGGTACCATAGATACACACGAGTAAATCACAGACGGGTTAGCAGGGGGTACTTGCACACTCAGTACACACCGCTCCACGGACTGCAGCCGGGAGCAATACTGCACTAGACCCTTTACGATAGTAGCTGAGGGCATAGACCCGCGTATATGGTATGACGCAGGAGGACGCTCAGGCGAACCCCGACATCATCACGGGTACTCCTCTTTCTAATCCTATAGAATAGGATCTCTATTCGTTTTTCCACTTCTTTTGGGGATGTCAGCATTGTATCATGATAGTTGTATAGGTATTTTATGTTGTGTACCTTTTGTCGACATGATACTACTCTGACATCTTTATACACCGAAGTTGTAAAAGCCTTAGAGGCTCAACTATTTTGACATATATATATATATCAGATGTGATTTTATTCTAAGTCTATGTGCATTTTTGTTCAACGATAGGTACCCTAGCTATCTTTGGAATAGATGCCTGTATCCTTATTGATACGGGGTCTAACTATTCGTATGTCAGCGATCAATTCTCCCGACATTCTAATAGGCCGCTCTCACCTCTGGACGAGGAGATATTGGTCATCACTCCTCTGGGTGAGCAGATTGTGCGCGGCACGGTGTATAGAGAATGTGAGATCAAAGTTGGGGATATAGTGTTGAAGGCAGATTTAATCCCTTTCACCATGACTGATTTTGATGCCATCTTGGGGATGGATTGGCTATATATGCATCAGGCTTCAGTTGACTGCTTTAAGAAGCAGGTGGAGTTTTGAAGACCCAATAAGCCAGTGTTGATTTTTGAGGGCGAGAGGCGCGTTTTACCCCGCTGTGTCATTTCAGTTTTGGAGGCCAGACGCATGATTTGCCGCGGGTGTACGGCATATCTGGCTCACATCATAGACACCACTACTCAGGGACCGAGACTTGAGGATGTTCCAGTGGTACAGGAGTTTCCTGATGTTTTCCCCGAGGAGCTACCTGGATTACCACTGGTTCGGGAGTTTGACTTTGAGATCGATTTAGCTCCGGGGACTACCCCTATCTCTATGCCGCCATACAGGATGGCACCGGCTAAGCTGAGAGAGCTCAAGGTCCAACTGCAGGAGTTGCTGGATAAAGGGTTTATCCGTCCTTCTGTTTGTAAAGAATGACGACTCATTGAGATTGTGTGTGGATTACAGGTAGCTTAATCAGGTGACTGTGAAGAACAGATATCCGCTGCCTCGCATAGATGATTTGTTTGATCAATTGCAAGGTGCCCGAGTTTTCTCGAAGATTGATCTTCGATCGGGATATCATCAGTTGCAGATTAGGACTCAAGATATGCCAAAGACAGCTTTCCGTACTCGGTATGGGTACTATGAATTCCTAGTCATACAGTTTGGGCTGACTAATGCCCCAGCTGCGTTCATGGACTTGATGAACAGAGTTTTTCACAACTATCTGGACCAGTTTGTCATAGTCTTCATAGACGATATACTGGTGTATTCGCGGAGTGACAAGGATCATGTTCAGCATCTTCGTACCGTTTTACAGATCCTCCGCAATGAGCAGCTGTATGCCAAATTCACAAAATGTGAATTTTGGCTAAGACAGGTTGGATTTTTGGGGCATGTCGTTTCTGCGGAGGGGATTTTTGTCGATCCGCAGAAGGTCGATGCCATTATGAGATGGGAGCAGCCGCAGACAGTGACTGAGATCAGGAGTTTTCTTGGTCTGGCCGGGTATTACCGCAGATTTGTTGAGGGGTTTTCCCGGATAGCTGCTCCATTGTCTAGATTGACGCGAAAGGGTGTCAAGTTTGTATGGGATAACCGTTGTGAGGCGAGTTTTCAGGAGCTCAAACAACGGTTGACTACAGCTCCGATTTTGGCGCTTCCCACCAGCAGTCGGGAGTACACAGTGTACAGTGATGCTAGCCGACAGGGGTTGGGTTGTGTTTTGATGCAAAATGGTCGGGTGATCGCCTATGCCTCTAGATAGTTGAAGAAACATGAGGTGAATTATCCGACACACGATCTAGAGCTTGTGGCCATAGTCTTCGCATTGAAGATATGGCGCCATTACTTGTACAGGGTGACTTGTCGGGTGTATACAGATCATAAAAGTCTGAAGTTTTTATTCACCCAGCTAGAACTTAATCTGAGACAGAGGAGATGGTTAGAGTTCCTCAAAGATTATGATCTTGTCATTGACTATCATCCGGGCAAGGCCAATGTGGTTGCTGATGCCTTGAGCCGGAAATCAGCTTCATCGTCTCAGGAGAATGATACGGCATACCTCACTTGTTTGATGGGACTCCGGGATCTGGGAGTCAGATTGACTAGTGATGATCAGGGCACTCTGCTAGCCAGGTTTGAGGTCAGGCCGATGCTGTTGGACCATATTAGGGAGCTTCAGGGCACTGATACCAAGCTCCAGGCTCTTACTGAGAGAGCCCGCAGTGGTGATATTGATGATTTCAGAGTCCGTAGTGATGGACTTCTGACTTATAGAGATAGAGTGGCTATACCCGCCGATGAGGATCTCTGTAGGTCCATATTGGAGGAGGCACACTCCTCGGCCTATGCCTTGCACCCGGGTAGTACAAAGATGTATCGGACTATTCGGGATAGCTATTGGTGGCCAGGTATGAAGAGGGACATTGCGGAGTTTGTGGCTAGATGTTTAGTCTGTCAGCAGGTGAAGGCTGAGCATCAGAGACCAGCAGGTTTACTACAGCCTCTTCTCATTCCCGTATGGAAGTGGGAACATGTGACTATGGACTTTGTTATGGGATTTCCGTGGACTCAGGCCAGATATGATGCCATTTGGGTGGTAGTCGATCGACTCACCAAGTCTGCTCATTTCATTCCAATGCGCAATGACTCTCCATTGGAGACATTGGCACGTCTGTATATTGACGAAGTAATCAGACTGCATGGAGTTCTCGTGTCCATAGTCTCAGATAGAGATCCGAGGTTCACTTCTCGATTTTGGCCCAAGCTGCAGGAAGCTTTGGGCACGCGGCTCAGTTTTAGCACAGCATATCACCCATAGACAGATGGTCAGTCGGAGAGGACTATTCAAACGCTCGAGGATTTGCTTCGGGCTTGTGTTATGGATTTTTGGGTAGTTGGGACAGGCATTTACCGCTGGTGGAGTTTGCATATAATAATAGCTATCAGGCCAGTATCGGTATGCCCACCCTATGAGGCACTTTACGGCAGGAAGTGTTGCACCCCGTTGTGCTGGGATGAGGTAGGCGAGAGACGCCTTACCAATGTTGAGTTAGTCGATGAGACTAAGGAAAAGGTCAGGGTGATCCGCGAGCGGTTAAAAGCCGCCCAGGACAGATAGAGGGCATATGCGGATCGGAGACGCCGGCCTTTAGAGTTTGAGGTGGGTGATATGGTGTTTTTGAGGATTTCTCCTTTGAGAGGACTCATTCGACACTGGCAGTGGGGCAAGTTGAGCCCCAGGTACATTGGCCCGTTCCGTATTCTTAGTAGGATTGGGAGCGTGGCATACAGACTAGAGCTGCCAGACGAGTTATCTCGGATCCATGATGTCTTCCATGTATCAGTATTGAGGAATTACATCCCAGATCCGTCGCATACTTTGGAGCCTCCACCAGTAGAGGTACAAGAGGACTTGAGTTTACCTATTCAGCCTGTGGCCGTACTTGACCAGCAAATCAAGCAGCTACGGAACAGGGAGGTATCTCTTGTCCGAGTGCTATGGCACAGTGATTAAGTCAAGGAAGAGACCTTGGAGCCTGAGGAGGCCATGAGGAGACAGTACCCCCATTTGTTTGTTGTATAGCTTTCTTCTAGTTTCGAGGACGAAACTTATTTTTAGAGGGTTAGAAAATGTAACACCGACACTACGGTGTTCGTACTGCTGTACTCCTATTCATGAAATATATAAATATTCCTCAATCTATATATATATATATATATATATATATATAAAAATTTAGTTTTATTAATTTTTGATTTTGGGGTATTAAATTTGAATTTTTGGTATATTTTAAAATGCCGTATCCGTAATTCACAGAAAATCCTATTTCTATGAAATTTATATTCTACAGAAAAGTGGATATAAATATATATATATTGATATTTATTAATTTATTTAAATTTGTTAAAAAAAAAGAGAAGGGGGGAGCAAAACGCAACATTTTGCCCCCAAATTGAAATTAGGGTTTTTACCCTAATTTCTCTCCCTTATTCGCTCTCTCTCTCTTCGTCTCTCACTTCCTCACGAATCTCTTCGCATTCTCCACCATCCTCTCCGCCACGAATGACCATCGCCGCCACCACCACCATAGGTCTTCCCTCCCTGTTTCTTTCTATCTCTCCCTTTGTTCTCTCTCTCACGCATTCTCTCCCACTCTCTGTTTCTCATTTTTTGTCTCCCTCCTTCGAAATCTCTCTCTCTTTCGGTCGCCACCCACTCCTCCGTCGCACACTAGTCGTGCTCCAACCACCGCGGGCGGCGGTCCATTCTTTCTCTCTCTCTCTTTCCCTACGCGCGACAGTCCCTCTGCTTCCTCTCCCCCGCGCGCGACTGCAGCGCTCCCTCTCCCTTACTCGCTCACTGCGCGCAGAGTTCCTTGCTGCAACTCACTTCTGCAACCCACTTCTGCAACCCTTGCAGAGCCCCCAAGTCAACAGCAGTGCAGACTTCGAAAACCCTAGGTCGCAAATTCTTCACTGCACAGGTAAGGGCGAGATTTTGAATTCGGTAGCTCTAGGATTTTAGTTCTTTCATAATTTAAGCGTAAATTTCTGAACCTTGCTTCGAATTTGAAGCATTGCAGGTCCTGGATTGAGTAGAACGAAGCTTGGACCACAGGATTGTGAACTGCGAAGACCCTAGGTGAGAATCTCTAACTCACTCAGTTTATTTGAATGAATTTAGGATAAATTTAGGGTTAGAAGTCTTGTATGCGTTTGGAATGTATACTTGATTTGATTTGAATGTATTTCTGAAATTCTATAATTGAATGTTAGGATTGAGTTTATGTATTTACGTAAATTAGGCTGTTTGATATGGAAAAAGAGTGCTAAGGGATAATAGAATCGAATTGAAATGATTTGAATGGTTTCTCTAGAGTTTAATTCAAAATATGCATGAAAGTATTAGGATTTAGGATTAGAGCTTAAGGATTGATGCATTCTTTTACATTATAGGTTGTTTTGCATATAGGTAATTCAAATACAATCCCTGTATTATGAAAATAGACTTCCTTACGTTGAAAATGATAAATACTTTGAAACATTTGGATGAGAATCGGAAAGTTTATGACTTTTCAAAGAATTTCTATTTTGGGAGAAGATTTATTATTTTATGGTTATTTCCGATCTTGAATGATCTTTAGGATTGCATTAGACTTGACTTTCAATGTGTTACTTATTTATAAATGAAATGCAATTGATGACATTAGAGTGTATTCATGAATTGAAAAATTGAGATTTGAACAAAAATTAGAGAAAATGGAAATTGATAACGTAATTGCGATTGTGTATAAGGAAAGATTAATTGAGGATCGAGTAAGATTTCATTTGATTGAATGGTGAGTATATGCATGTGTATATGGGCTGAAAGGTGTGGTGTTGTTAGTTGAGTATAATGAAATGTTATTGTGTGCTAAAATCACCTTAAAGGTCAAAGAGAATGGTAGAAAGTGTGCAAAATTTTTGTGATGCTGTGAATGTACATGGATATATATTTGAGGTCAAGGTGTGAGGAATATATGTATGTGTATGTATGATCAAGGTATGTGTATTATATTTGTATGTTGAAGGAGAAAATTTAATAAAGAATTATGAATGAGGGTATGCGTATATGTATTGACCGAGAGTATTAATGAGATTTAGAAATGAGTGACAATGTGAATTTTAAGATATATTTTGATGTACCAAAGTGTTATGAAAAATATGAAATGGAAAGGAATGTGTAAGGACATGTGTACCTTTGGAATTTTTGAAGTGATTGAAGTAGATTTGGTGATTTAAAATGGGGATGGTGTATATAAGCCATTGGGAGCCTAGTTGAGATACCCTAGACTTTAATCCTAAGTGAAGAATTTGTTAAAAAATAAAATGTAATATTGAACTTGTCAAAGGCATGATACTTACATATATATATATATATTACATTTTTGTCATTATAGTGATACATTGATTGATCAAACGAGGAGAACTCTTTCTGCTTGTCGTGGAGCATTTTAGGGTGTGACGTACCTTCCCGTATACAGTGAGTGAGATTTATTTCAATGTTTTTATTTAATATGTAAACCCTGTGTCACGCCCCGAACTGGGAATCGTGAACAGCCGCCCGTTGAACTGGATGCCGGCTGTATTTCTACAGAAAATCGGGCAGAACCTCCCCATAAATCGGAGGTCTCCCATGTACAATTAAACCTGTATACCTGTATACATTAAAATCATCCATCCTGTAAATTAAACACATGGCCATCCCGGCCTCAAAACAATCCACCAACTCTCACAACCGACATCCAGACAACGCAAGGCTAACAAAACACCAACAGTCCTAGCCACAGACCCCTACTGTCATGCCCAACTAGAGCCTGAGCAGCCGCTACACCGAGCGGGCCTAATTATACAAATATAATACAAATTCCCAAGTTAACTCTTTAAACATTTACAAATGCCTCAATGCAAGTGAAATGAGAGTTTTGCAAACAGAAGTCCAAAATTATACAGTTATCCCAAAATATGTGTACGGTCAACTACGGACCTCAACAAGACCACGCAGGGTCGACAATAAAATATGAAATTCATCTTTTCAATTTAAAACTTAATCTCACTGTCGTGAATCCATTCCACCATCAAGCTATCAAGCCCTCGAGCCAAATACATCGCCCTAGCACCATCATCCTGTCTGGGGAGGGAAAGAGGAGGGGTGAGTATTCAGGGAAGAATACTCAGTGAGTGAGTGGGTCAATGTAATCGTGTAATATGGGGTGTGAAACTAGAGTGTCAAAACATAAGTAAACAAATCATATTTCAAATCATCATGCTTTTCATTTCAACAATATATCATTTGCACGCATCAGCAAATCAAATATGCATCCAAAATACTTTCATCAAAATCATAGAGCTGCCAGCCGTAAAACTCCCGGCAGAGGTCTACCACGACCTATGACAGGCGCACCGGGGGTGTTATATGTGATTTTATTTAAAGTGCTCTCTACCCCGGCGTTGGCGACGGACCTCGTCCAGGTGCTAGATTTGAAGAGTGTCCAAATCCTCCCCCTTTCGGGTTCAACTCCCCAGTACCGTGTCGTAAATATAATCCCGACAACTCGTGGGATACCCCAGGCCTTAGGCATATCCGGACGCCACCAAAGCGCCTCTCACGGTGTCCTTCGTAGCTACGGAACAATACATATCCAGGCCCTCAAGGCCAAAATCAATATCATCAATCCATATCACGGCCCTCAAGGCCAAAAATCAATTTCATATCAAACATGTGCCGTAATCAGGTTCATAAACCAAATGCAACATATATCATAAAATGGCACATTTCACATTTCCAACACATGGATGCATATTTCATAATTCAACCACATTTTCAGACACTCCATCGGTTCACAAAAATCATTTCCAAAGCCAGTCAAAACATTTTAAGCACGCGATAAATTATGCTCATTTATCAAACTATTATAAATCAAAATTTACATATTAAACGAAAACATTGAAATAAAACCCACTCACTGTATACGGGAGGGTCAATCACTCCCTACAATGCACAAGTGTCGAAATCGTGCTCCCCTCGATCAGTCTCCAATCAAGTCACTACAATTATAACACATCATATATTTCTCACACCTCAACCTCAATTGTATCTATGTACATTTACAACATCACACTGTTCAATCCATATACACTTACATATACTTACAATTCAATCAATTAAAATTTTACTCGATCCTCGATTGACCTTCCTAATACAAAATCATAATTATGTCATCAATTTCCATTTTCTCTAATTTTTGTACAAGTCTCAATTCTTCAATTCATGAATACACTCTAATGTCATCAATTTCATTTCATTTATAATTAAGTAACACATTCAAAACCAAGTCTAATTCAACTCCAAAACCACTCAAAGTCGGAAACATGCGTAAATTAATAACTTGTTTACAAAATAGAAAAATCTTTGAAAAATCATATACTTTTCGATTCTCATCCGATTTCTTCAAACCTTATGTCATTTCCAAGGTATTGAAACCTATTTTCATAATATAGAGAGTGTATTTGACTTACCTATATGCAACACCAACTATAATGTAAAACACGCATCAATCCTTAGGCTCAAATCCCAAATTTCGACTAGTTTTCATACATTCGTCAAATTAAACTCTAAAAGCAACCATTCAAATCAAATCAACATGATTATCTCCTCCGGAACATTCCAATTATTCATATAAAATTTCTATAATTGACCTGAATAATTACTTATAATGTCACAAAAAGCATTAAAATCAAATCTAACATACTTCCAACACATATACAACACTTTTGATCATAATTTACCCTAATTGCATCCAAATAATTCGAATGAGTTAGAAATCCCTCACCTAGGGTTCACTGCGATCCAAAACCCTAACGTCCGTGCGACATTCGATTCATTCCAAAACCTGCAATGTCTCCAAATTGAAGCAAATTTTAGCAATTAGACTTAATCACTATGGAACTCAAACCCTAGAACTAAGATCTAACTCAACCCTTACCTATGCAGTGAAAGGGTCGCAGTGGGCTCTCGAAGGAGCGCAGAAGGCACACGAGCGTGTGAGCAAGGATGGAGCTGTAGCCGCGCGCGCTGAGAGCAGGGCAGTCGCGCGCGGGGTCACGCGCGCTGGGGCTGTCTTGCGCTGCAGAGGCGTGCACAGAGGAGTCGCGCGCAGGGTCACGCGCTGTTGCGCGCAGTCGTGAGCGTGCAGGAGAGGCAGTCTCGCGCGAGCAATTGTGCACTGCCGCACGAGCAGTCGTGCTCTGTTGCGCGGGGGAGAAAACAAGCGGCCGGAGGGAAAGGTTTTAGCCGCGGTGGTCGACGGGTTGGCGGTGGTTGCGGGTGGTTGCGGCGGCGGCGAATCCGCGAGAGGGAGAGAGAGAGAGTTGCGGAAAAGAGAGAGAAGCCGAGAGAGAGGAGAGGGATAGAGTGGTGGCGACGGCCGTGGCGGATGGCGGCTGTCGCGGTGGAGGCGGCGAGGCGCGGGAAGGGGAGGTGAAGCGGCGGTTCGCGGGAAAGGGAGAGGCGGAGAGATGGAGGGAGAGAAAAAGAGAAATTAGGGCTTTATGCCCTAATTTCGTTTTTTTTTTTTTATATATATAAATAATTAAATAATTATCAATATATATATATTATTATATCCACTTTTCTTTAGCGTATAAATTTAGTAGAATTGGGATTTATTGCGAATTACGAACGCAGCATTTTAAAATATATCAAAAATTTAAATTTAATACCCCAAAATCGAAAATCAATAAAATTAAAAATTTCTCAATATATATATAAATTGAAAAATATTTTATTAAATTTCATGTATAGGAACACTAGTACGGGCATCGCAGTTTCGGTGTTACACCCTGTTTTACAACATTTTGATAAATGAACATGATTTATCGTGTGCTTGAAATATTTTGACTGGTTTTGGAACTGACTTTTTGTGAACCGATGGAGTGTCCAAAAATTGTGTTGAATTATGAAATTATGCATCCATGTGGTTGAAATGTATAATGTGCCATTTTACGCTATATGTTGCATTTGGTTTGCGAACCTGATTTACGGCACATTCTTAATACGATATTGATTTTGGCCTTGAGGGCTTTAGTATGTATTGTTTCGTAGCTACGAAGGACACCGTGAGAGGCGCTTGGGTGGCGTCCGGATATGCCTAGGTCTGGGGTATCCCACAAGTTGTCTTGATTATATTAACGACACGGTACTAGCCAGGTTGAACCTGGAAAGGGGAGGATTTGGATACTCTCTCCAAATCTAGCACCTAGACGAGGTCCGTCACCAACGCTGGGGTAGAGAGCACTTTAAATAAATTTGCATATAATACCCCTGGTGCACCTATCATAGGTCGAGGTAGACCTCTGCCAGGACACTTTCGGCTGGCAGCTCTATGATTTTAATGACAGTGCTTTGGATGCATATTTGACTTGATAATGTGTGCTAATGATATATTGTTGAAATGAAAAGCACGATGATTTGAAATATGATTTGTATACTTACACTTAGACACTCCAGTTTCACACCCCATATTAGACGATTACATTGATCCACTCACTCACTGAGTATTCTTCCCCGAGTACTCACCCCTCCTCATTCCCTCCTCAGATAGGATTATTGTTGTGCCATAGCGACGTTTCAGATTTTGGAGATTTTGGTGGATTTGGGTGATTCACGACGGTGAGATCAAAGTTTAATTTAAAAGATGAATTCCGTAATTTATTTTCGACCTTGTGTGGTCTGGATATGGAGATTTGTAATTAATCATGTACTTAATTTGGGGATGACTGTATAATTTATGTATATTTATTTACAAAACTCTCACATTTCATTTGCATTGAGGCAATTGTACATATTTGAATAATACTTAGGAAAATTATTGTAAATTGTATAAAAACTTAGGCCCGCTCGGTATAGCGGCTGCTCATGCTCTAGTTGGGCATGACAGTAGAGGTTTGTGGTTAGGATTGCTGATAGTTTATTTAGTCTGGCGTTGTCCTGGATGTCTGCTGTGGTTGGTGGGTTGTTGTGAGGCCGGGATGACCCTTTTATTTTAATTGCAGGATGATTTTGAATTTTACAAGATTAAACAGATTTATTTGTACATGGGAGACCTCCAATTTATGGGGAGGTTCTACCCGATTTTCTGTAAAAATACAGTCGGCATCTAGGGCAATGGGTGGCTGTTCACGATCCCGGTTCGGGGCGTGACAAAATTTGTTTTTTCTTTCTCTCTTGTGGCTAAAGTAACCTAAGTGATCCAAGCATTCGTGTGCATTAAAGTTTGAAAATGAGAACAAGACTGATGTACCTCCCCAATTTCTCTAGTAGTAACACACTCAAACGAGAATGGACCTGTGCCGCCCCATTTTACTGTAGAGATTCGATCCCCCAAAGGGCCTTAGTCGCCCCACCCAACTGAAGGGACTATTGTTTGACTCGATTTACAAAGGGTTTGGCGGAACCGAACACCCTCAACCAATAGCCATCAAAGAGATTGAACACATTTGTCTCCCTTAATCACTAACATCCAATCGGTAACCAACTGAGTTTTCCACTTCGGCATGAAACATATCTTCCATATATGGAAGGAAATCTAATAGGTCTAATTGATAAGGGAAAGAATTTCCCTGTATAATTCAATTGCCTAAGTAGTCGTAACATCGAATCTTTCGTGATCATAAATCCAGAATCCCTGAACAAATTCTTAAGGAAACTAGGGTTTCACATGGTCCACAGCAGCACAGATCTAATAAGAGCATTATATAACATCAGTGGAGACATTAGTCCAGGTAAGTCCTCAAACCCGACATAAGGCACACAGAGTATAGAGGGAGATCGGTCCTCCCTCCTCTCTCAGTCTATTTATCTTTTCCTTTTGAAAATCGCTTTTTTTGCCTTAAGCGTCAGAGCCTCCCTTGTTAGAGTACCATCCAGTGGTCTTTTGCAGGTCTCAACCCTCACAACTAGCTATCTGATCGAGTTCAGGAAGAGCTGAATCTGTGAAGACGAAACCCATCTCCAATAGATTGGTGTCGTCTGTGGGAACGGGCTAGGCTAATCCCTAACCTTTCTCATCAACTTTTTATCTTCAAGTAAAACATGGTTACGGCAAAGAGAAAGTGCCCAGTCATTGGGTTCAATGACGACGATCTAGCTGGGGTTGACCCCAGTCGCAATGATCCCATAGTGGTCACCATCAGAATAGAATTTCATGTGGTAAAAACAGTCTTGATTGATCAAGATACAGATTGTGACCTCCTTACTTCGAATACCCTTTATCAAATGGGCCTAAACTCTTCGCACCTGCAACCTCCGACTAGATCCCTCAAGGGACTAACCGATGAATATATCTATCTGGAGGGAATTCTCCCCCTTACCATAAATATAAGGGATCCCCCTAACCGTGTAATTGCCAAAATCATCTTTCATGTGGTAAAACTGTACTCTCCATATAATGTCATTCTCAATCGGCCAAGTCCAGATAATTTGGAAGCATTACCCAGCAATCGACACATGAAGGTGTAGTTCAAAATGCCTGAGGGGGTCACAACTATTCACAGTGATCTAGATTCCTACATTCTTTTTGTCGATTATGATAGGCAAGAGAATTTTCCTATCGACACCCTAGATTTTAGCGGTAACATCGAACCGATGAGCAAACCAGAGTCGGGAGAAGAGGTGATCGAGCTTCTTTTAACAAATGATCCTAGCCAAACTGTCTAGATCGGGGCTGCTTTGCCCACGCCCCTCCGGGACGCTGTCATTAACTACCTATAATGGCATTCCAACTCTTCGCTTGGTCCCCTGAGGACATGCCTAGTATCAATCCCTCCGTCCTTTCTCACAAACTAATGGTAGATCTGGCCTATAAGCCAAACTAACAGAAGAAAAGGGTGTTCGCCTTCGAACGTCAATGTAGTCTCGATGAAAAAGCTTAACGATAAGTGGAGGATGTGTGTAGATTTCACAGATCTCAACAAAGCTTGTCCAAAAGACAGTTATCCTCTCCCGAACATTGATAAACTGGTGGACAACTCCTCGAGTCACTGACTTCTAAGTTTCATGGACGCCTACTCGGGGTACAATCAAATACGATTGGCAGTTGAAGACGAAGAAAAGATAATCTTTATCACTAAATTTGGCACATACTGCTATCGGGTCATGCCCTTCGATTTCAAGAACATGGGGGTAACTTTCCAACGATTGGTCAGTAAAGTTTTCAAAGACCAGCTCGACCGAAACGTAGAGGCATACGTGGACGACATACTTATCAAAAGCACTAAATCCGAAGATCACGTTGCTGATCTAGAAGAAACCTTTCAAACACTTGAACGCTACAACATGCAGCTGAACCCCACAAAGTGCACATTCGGTGTCTCATCGGGAAAAATTTTTGGGCTTCATGATCACCAAACATGGGATTGAAACAAATCTCAAAAAAATACAATCCATCTTAGACATGTTACCTCTTCGAACACTAAAAGAGCTACAAAGCCTCACAGGTTGAATAGCCTTACGTGAGCACTTAGATTTGCTCCCTGAACTACGGGAATCCGTATCAGTCCAAATGGCCACGTACTAACAGCAAATGGCATGGTACTATAATCGATGAGTCAGAGTTCGAACATTCAAGCCAGGTGACCTGGTACTAAGGAAGGTGGAAGCCACCGGTTAACTCCACCCCGAGGGCAAACTAGCTCCGTATTCGGAAGGTTCCTATCAGATACGTTCTGTCTTTCGCCGGGGGCTTATCGCCTCAATAACCTAGATAGATCGGCCATATCCAAAACTTCGAATTTAGAGAACCTGCAAACCTACTATTGGTGAATCACGTCGTCTATAGAGGAACCTCCTTTCGAGTAAGCCCCTCGTAGTTTTTCTTTTGATAGTTCCATCATTCAAATGTCTAACATTTTTGTCTTAGCTTATCAAAGGGATCTATCTCCCCAAAGGGCCTTAGTCACCCATCCAATCGAAGGGATCTATCTCCCCAAAAGGCCTTAGTCGCCCCATGCAATCGAAGGGATTTATCTCCCCGAAGGGCCTTAGTCGCCCTGTATAATCGAAGGGATCTGTCTCCTTGAAGGACCTTAGTCGCCTCATCCAATCAAAGGGATCTATCTCCCCGAAAGGCTTTAGTTGCCCCATCCAATCGAAGGGATCTATATCCCCAAATGGCCTTAGTCACCCCATCCAATCGAAGGGATCTATCTCCCCGAAGGGCCTTAGTTGCCCCGTCTAATTAAATAAATCTATCTCCGAATAGGCCTTAGTTGTCATTTCCTACCGATAGGATCTATCTTCCCGAAGGACCTTAGTCAGCCCGTCCAATCGAATGGATCTATCTCCCCGAACGGACCTTAACCGCCCTTTCCTACCGATGAGATCTATCTCCATGAACGGACCTTAGCCATCCTATTCTATCAAAGAAGTTTAACTGTCAGAACGAATCCTAGTAACCTGAACCTGGAAGGAGCCTAACATATCGAATGAAAGAGTTTGAATAGCACTCAAGCATTATTCACATAGATGATTCCATCAGACATAATAATGATCAATCTCTCAGTCGGACCAAAGAAACGACATTATTGTCTTTGTCGTTTAACAAAGTTGTAGAGTATAAATATAGTAACAGAAGAACAATGAAAAACAAATATGAATGCACAACATCGGAGACTACAGAAGCCACAAGAAGAACTTACGACAATTTGCAGCCCCAATGACGTGCCTGCAAAAAGGGGGACAAGCCAATCGGAAAGAAACCTAGGGGATGCATCAAAAAATCATCACATTTTCTACCATCACCCGGTCTCTGCGTACGATCGACCTCCTGCACCACCTGACTTGAAAAGAGACTCTTTTCTTAAATTCGAGCCAGGGGCCCCTAATAAAAATGCTGACGGAGCTAATTGCGACATTCGAACTACGAACGCCATAATGAGACCTCATACCAGTAGTATCCATTTTTGATTAGATCTCATACCAACAGAAGCGACTCAAGCTACAAAGCTCACAAAGGCTGGAATATCTTTCTTAAAACTCCTCACAAGTAACGACCCTCATGAAATAATAACCTTCAATCATGGAAACGTTTACTAAAACAAAAAGAGATCCCACGACCCCTACTTATAGGTAAAAGGAGATCTTTATGAAATCTCATGGTAGTTGAAACACCGCTTTGATAAGTGTGTGAATTAAAAATGCACGTGCCACTTCGTAATCCCCGACTGCATTAATTGAACCCAAGAAAAGATGAAACGTCCCATGTGTAGTAGTTGAGTTGACGAAGAGATCCATATCCCGCCTACACTGATTCCATATCAGTTATAGGTGATTTGGTTGACCTCAGGAGACATGTGTCACCATCACACTCGTATCTTTTGATTTCTTGAGAAGCAAACTCTACTCATGATACCTTTTCTGTGAATCGACACCATGAGTGAGGGGAAAATGATGGACCTCCCTAATTTCTTTAGTAGCAACACACTAAAATGAAAATAGTCCTGTATCGTCCCAGTTTACTGAAGAGATCCGATCCCCCGAAGGGCCTTAGTTGCCTCGCCCAACCAAAGGGTTTATTATTCGACTCAATTTACAAAGGGTTTGGTAGAATCGAACACCCTCAGTCGATAGCCATCAAAGAGACCAAACACGTTCGTCTCCCTCAATCGCTAACATCCAATCGGTAACCAACTGAGTTCCCCATTTTGGCATGGAACATATCTTCCATATATGAAAGGAAGCCTAACAAGTCTAATTGATAAGGGAAAGAATTTGCCCGTATAATTCAGTTGCCTAAATAGTCACAACATTGAATCTTTCGTAATCATAGCTCTAGAATCCCCAGACGAATTCTTAGGGAAACTAGGGTTTCACAAGGCCCATAGCGACAAAGATATAAGAAGAGCATTATATAAGATTAATAGGGGTATCAATCCAGGTAAGTCCTCTAACCCTACACAAGGCACACAGAGTACAGAGGGAGATCAGTCTTCCCTCCTCTCTCAGTTTGCTTATCTTTTCCTTTCAAAAACCGCTCTTTCTAAATTGAGCGTCGAAGCCTCCCCCACTAGGGCACCCTCTTGTGGTCTTTTGCAGGTCTCAAACCTCATAACCAGTTATCCGATCGAGTCTAGGAAGAGTCGAATTTGTGGAAACAAAACTCACCTCTAACAAAGACAAGCATTAAAGTTTGAAATGGCAGTCACCTAGAAAACTCATGAATTCTGGGAACTACAACCCGTGTCGATAGCGGTGGAGGTGAATGAATTAATGAACAACTTTTCAACTTACAATTCATGGTTAAATCTTAATAAATTACACACTTTGCAATCGTAGGATGTTAAAAGGGCAATAAACAAGGCCAATAAGGTAAAGTTACCTACTTAGGATTACCGAGTTTAGCTAACAAGGCAGTATGTTTTGAGTATTTTGAATTTTGGGGTTAATTACATTTTTTCCCCTGTAATTTAGCAAAAATCTACATACTACCTCTATGGTGAAAAAAATACAATTATACCCCTGTGATTTTCAAAAAATTGAAAAGTGACGAAAATAATCGGAATTTAACAGAGTTTGAATAACACGTGAGGAAAATGTGGAATCAACTTATAAAATTAATTTTTTTTTCAAAATTACCCCAAATCTCATTTTCTCTCTTATCTTCTCTCTCCTTCCCTCTCTCTCCTCTCCTCTGTGGCCGGTAGTAGCCATGGCAGCCATTGAATCAAGTTTCAAATACATTCTCTCTCTTTCTCTGATGATAACTAAATCTCTTTTTTACAAGCTATTTGACTACATCCAATGGAAGAACAAGCATAAAAAGATCACCCAAGTCATCCCAAGTGATAGGCCCTTCTGCAAACCCATTTTGAACAAAAGAAAATGAACAAACCCATTTTAAACAAACCAATGACAGCACCAGTGATCACCCAATATAACAAGCTAAAAATAGCCCCAACACCCATTTTAAACAAACCGATGACAACCCCAACACCCATTTTGAACAAACCCATTTTGAACAAAAGAAAATAGGGATGATAGCGCCAGTGATCACCTAAGTCATCCCAAGCGATGGACCCTTCTGTAAACCCATTTTGAATAAAAGAAAATGAAAGTTCTGCAAGTCTCTTCTGCAAACCCTTTTGCATGCTATGTAAGAAAATGAACAACTTAATTTGGACCCTTCTGCAAACCCTTTTACGAGTCTCTCTCTCTCTCTATCTCTCTCTCTTTCCCCCTTTCCTCTCCCACTGCAACAAAGCCATTTTGAACAAAACCATTTAATTCCTCTCCTCTCACAAAGCCGCGGAATTGAAGGATGAATCGTCACCGCCACTATGATAAAAAAAGACGGCCGATCATGGATCCATCACCATCATTGTTTCTTCTATCCTCACTCGCATCAAATTAAGGTATCAGAGGACCTATCGGTTGCCTTGAACTGAATGGCTCCTATAAGACATGTGAGAGAGAGACAAAGTGAGTGAGGGTTAGATTTTTTTCCCTTTTTCTTTTCTAGGTGTAGGCTTTTTTCTAAAAAAAAAAAAATATATGAGAGATAGAACAGACATTTTACACACCTCCATTAATTTTTTGTTAATTTTTCATGGTTTTGTTGACTTGCCATATTTTTTAAAACTATAAGGATATAATTATATAATTTTTTATCATAAGGGAAGTATGTGGATTTTGACCAAACTACAGGAGGAAAAATATAATTAATCCTTAATCATAATTAATCCTTAATTTTGTTTCTTTTATAAAAATTAATATTAAACTTCACCTAGTAAATTCAAAAGAGGAACTCAATTCACTCCACAAAATGACAAAACACACAAATGACTTTCTCTCCTCAAGGTGAAGAACGTTGACAAAAAATAGATAAATAAATAACACTCAATAAGGACAAAGAAGACTTACACACTCAACCTCACACCAGTCCAGTATAATCAAAGCTCTCTTCTTAATCGTGTGAACTCTCTGTCCGGTTCATTTCCAAATGAAGATCATATTGGAAATAATAATTTGAAAATTCTAGAATATGACTTATTAAACAGATCTATATGTCTCTTAGATTAAACATATGTATATGTCTTTCAAATTTCACACGTGTATATGTATTTAGCATTTGGATGCAATGTGTAACTTGTTGTAACCTAGAAATGTTTCAAAAATCTAATATAGGTAATTATTGGATGTGTCTTTTTTTGAATTAATCTTTGTGCATCTATAAAAGCCAATACAACAAGACCAGAATACAAAATGACTCGTAGAAGAGCCAACCCATGAGCAGTCAATCAACTCATGTAGATTTTTGCTGAATTTGCATATACATTAGGCAACTCTCCCTCAGCAAAGTCAACTTAATGAGTGACTCAGGTGACTTTGATTATACGCCAACCGACTATCCCTGAGACTAGCTTAAGAAATAGTCATCTCACCCTATACTTCTATTGATTGAACCATATATACACATCCTAGTTGACACATTGAAAATTTTAGTCGACCGATAGCTTAAGAAGTACACTTCAAAGTTGACACCCTAAATATTTCAATTGAACATTGTGTGAGTCAGTTAACACAAATATAGATTTGTTAACCAAATTTAAACAAGTTACATTACAGATACACATATCAGTCGACTATTGTATGCACAGTTGACTATTCCATTGCTTAAGTAAAATCAATCGACTTTGTGAGTAACTTAGTTGACTGATAGGTTGGAAATTGCACATTTGCATATACATTTATAGACTCAAGCATAACTTAGTCGACTAAACCCATACCATTACTTTTTAATCAGTCAACAAAATCTAGGCAAAACATAAGCATAAGTCGACTCAATCATAATTTCAGACTTAACTAAAAATCACTAAACTTCAAATTCTAGAGAGTCAAGTCATTAGTGGAAAATTAGTTCAACATGATTGAGCTTTAACATTTATTTTATGCAGCAAAGCAAAATAAAGTTTTTTTGTTGGCTATGTATAGCAATGGTTAAAAGCATTTAATGAAAAGGTTGAAAGCATTCAATGTGGTGGATGGAGCATTAAAGAAGAGTATTCAAATTTGAATCTACCACAATAACTCTCAGCAACTCTCAATAAATACTTCATGTAGAAGAGAAGAAAGAGGAAAACTAAATATTTGAATATCCTAAATTCTCAGAACTTCAACGATATACTCTGTTTTTCTTCTATAAATTCTTTCTTCTATAAATTCCGTCTATAAGTTTCAAATCTATTACATCCAAAATGATAGCTTCATTTATTGTAACATTTCTTTTCCTCCTGTGCTAAAAATTTGAAGACCAGAGTGAGTTTTCTAGGTCAAAGGCTTAGAAAGACGAAAAATCAACTTGTGAGAGTTTATAAGTGTTTCGTGAGGAAATACTTGTAAAGGCATTACTTGCATCATAAAGCAAGTGAATAGTACTATGTGGGAGAAATAATGGAAATCGAAGAGGTGACTGGGAGTGGAGGTATACCAAGTTTGGTGAAATCAAAAGCTGTCGTACAACATATTCATTTCACACCTTGTTTTATAAAATCAAAAAGTGTCATACAACATATTCACCCCCAGTTGAATTTCAAGAGATTTTGGCAAAGTTCATCCCAAGGGTTGATAAAATGAAGAAGGTGAGACTTCAATCACTAAGAGATCATTTTGAAACTTTGAAGATGAAAGAATTTGAATCCATTTCCGATTATTGTCCAAGGGTGAAAGTAGTGTGGATCAATGGAGGAGATATAGAGATAAAATTGAAGATGTATGGAGTAATAAGAGGGTTCTCTACAAACCTATGAAGAAAAGATCAATAAAAGACAAGAATAGCCATTGGAGCAAATTCTCAAAGCCAAGACTACATTGAAGAATAACTAAGGAGAAAAAAGCTAATCAATAGGATGAGGAAGAGAAAGAGATAATATAGATAACTCAAACAATGAGGAGAGAAGCCAACCATCATTAAGGGATTGTGGAAGAGATGAGGAAGAAAATGAGGCTATTACAAAAATTAGATTGACAGAAGATACCACAAGTCTAATGTTGAATGTTATAATTGTCATAAACTTGGCCACTATGCTTTAGAATGTTCTATTGTAGCAAATCATGTTAAAGAAAAAGCTAATCTTGTTTGTGACAACCAAGAAATTGAAGAGTCAATTTTGTAGTTACCAACCATCGAAGAAGAGAAAGATGTTAAATTTTTGTGGAATTTGGATAATTATGCAAGCAATGTTAAATTTGATTACTTTTCTCTTCAATTTAGTTTTTAAATTCAATATTTCAAATTTTCAAAATTAATCAAATGAGATTTAATGTTATGAGCAAGGGCTATCTGTATCTCACTCTGTATTATTAATTAACTATTTACATAACACGTATCACCATTCTTACTTTTAATTTTTAATTTATTTATTCTCATTTAACTTTTTTTCCCCTTCTTTGTTCTAATCAAAATTTTTACATACTTATTCTATTTTAAATCTTCTAACCATGGAAACAAACATAATTATTTATATCTTATAGTATGTCATATAGGGTTGTACTCATCTTTTTCAAGATTTAATTTCATAAAAAGTCTGACATGTCGGATTCGAACTAGCGACCTAAGAATTTCGGCAATCATACTATAGTCCTCCACTCTACCAACTGAGCTAAGGTTGGACACAGAATAGTTTGAATATAATAATATACTTCTTTTATTTAGTTTACCATTGTTTGATATATTTCTAATTTCAAGGGCATGGGTTCTAGGTTTTAACTCAAAAATTCTAGAATATGACATTTCGACTTAGCACATGTGTATGTATCTCAAATAAAACATATGTATGCCTTTCAAATAAAACTTATGTGTGTATCTCAATGCTTGGGGGAAGTAGGAGTAGCAATGTTAACAAACATTTTTAACAAAATTAGGCAAACCAAAAAGATGCCCAAAGCATGGAGGGAGAGTACACTTATACCAGTATATAAAAATAAAGGGGATATACAAAACTGCTCTAATTATAGGGGAATTAAACTTATGAGTCATACTATGAAATTGTGGGAAAGAGTGATTGAATATAGATTGAGATTGGAGATAAACGTGTCTCAGAATCAATTTAGATGTATGCCAGGAAGATCTACAACTGAAGCAATCCACTTGCTAAGAAATCTGATGGAAATATTTAGGGCACAGAAGAGAAACTTACATATGGTATTCATTGATTTAGAAAAAGCGTATGATAGAGTGCCAAGAGATATATTGTAGTGGGCGTTAATGAAAAAAGGAGATTTCTATCAAATAAATCAATCTTATTAAAGATATGTATAAGGGAGCTGTCACTAATGTTAAAACTTGCGAAGGGGTAAGTGATAGCTTTCCAATAAACATTAGACTCAACCAATGATCGACATTAAGTCCAATTCTATTTGCGATAGTGATAAATGAAATTATAAAGAGCATCCAAAATGAAATATCATGTTGTATGCTCTTTGTAGATGATATAATATTGATAGATGAAACTAGTGAAGGTATTAATACTAAATTAGAGTTATGGAGGGACACACTAGAGTATAAAGAATTTAGATTGAGAAGAATTAAAATAGAGTACATGAAACGCACATTCAGTGATGGTCATCAAAACGATGAAGAAACAATTAGGTTAGGAGGACATGAGGTAACAAAAAGTGAACATTTTAGATATTTTGGATCCATTATCCAAAATGATGACAACATAGATGGGGATATAAATCATAGGATATAGGCGGGTTGGATGAAATGGAAAAGAGCATCTGGAGTTCTTTGCGATCGTATGATACCACTCTCTCTGAAAGGAAAGTTTTATAAAAAGACAGTAAGACCTGCATTACTATATAGTCGAGAGGAGAATACTAAGATGGATGTGTGGTAAAACTAGGAATAATAGGATTAGAAATGAAGAGATACGTAGTAAATTAGGAGTGTATTTAATTGTAGATAAGATGCAAGAGTATTACTTGAGATGATTTGGACATGTGCAATGAAGGCCAAAAGATGCACCAGTTAGGAGAATCGAGAGTTTAAATGTAGGAAATCTAGTAAAACGATGAGGTAGACCATTAAAAATCTGGATGCAATGTATTCGTAAAGATATGACAACTTAAGGGGTTAACTAAAGAGATGATTTCAGACAGAAATAAATGCCGTAAGAGAATTAGAGAGTTAAATCATCACTTTTTGTATTTTTTATGTATTTGAATGGTATGTGTGCTTCTTCTCTTTTTTTTTTTAATATATATATATTTGTCTCTCAAATGGTTGACCCCAAATTTTGGGATTAAGGTTCAAGTTGTTGTTGTTGTTGTTATGCCTTTCAAATTAAATACGTGTATGTGATTTTTGCATTTGGATACAATGTGTAACATGTGATAATCTAGAAAAGTTTCAAAAATCTATTATAGGTTATTACTAGAATTGTTGTTTCGAATTAGTCTTTTTGTATCTATGAACACCCCTTTTACTTGGATTTTGAAATCATGAAAGTGAGATAGTTCTCTGCTCTAGAAAATAGCCCTCTTTCTCTATTTGATTAGTCTCTAGAAGTAACCTTCTCTTCTATCAAAGTGGTATTAGAGCCAATTTTTTAGTGTTGAGAAAAATTATGAGAGGCAAATAATGGAATTACACCCTTCCAATACAAACATCTCACAAATGAGATTTATAAGAGTTAGCGTCTATGCATAAAAGAGTTACTTGACTTTCAAAATATAAGGGAAGTATTAGAAAATGGCTACCATAAGTCTCACATGAAGATAAATTATTTGAAAATGAGAAAATGTTTTGTGATTGATAGCAAGAAAAGACTAACAAGCCCTCACCCTCATTATCAAGGTTTAGATGATTCAATGTTTGAAAAGATGTTTAATGTCGCTATTTTAAAAGATGTTCAAGAGATTTTAGAAAAGTCTTTCTAAGTATCATGCCTTGACCCTCGAGTTAAGCATGTAACAACCGTCATGTTATCTCGGAATACGGGTAAGCCTAAACTGTACTCCCAGTTACCGCAAGACATTTATCAATATTTATCCATTTTTCAAAAAATTTGACAAATCCAAATAAACCAACATACGTTTATTGGACAAACAAAGAACCAACCCAATTTGTCCCTATTCAAAACATGCATGCATATGGGCTATCTCAGCCATTTCAAACCAATTTTCCAATTTATCACAAATCATTCTAGTAAAAACAATTTCCACGAAATTTCAAAAATAATGGAGGTCCTCAATTTAAGTATACAAACCATAGCCAAATTCCAAAACAATAGACATAGTATAAAATAGGTTTTCAAAATAATTATATAGTGTACCTCTACTTGGATCCACTAATATCACAATTTCAAAGAAGAATATTACCCAAAAAAGTCAAACAAAACAAGCTTCTTCAAAACCCGACACTTAGCATCCATAAGTCTCAACTAAGTTTCCTTTAAAAAAATGGACATTGGAGGGTTGAGTATATACTATACCTAGTGAGTGATATATAAGTTCAACATAAATAAAATTTATGTGGTGGACATGTCAAATGTATATTTT
Organism: Dillenia turbinata; assembly: GCA_037126225.1. NCBI lineage: Eukaryota > Viridiplantae > Streptophyta > Magnoliopsida > Dilleniales > Dilleniaceae > Dillenia > Dillenia turbinata. The sequence continues at coordinate 16,980,250 of JBAMMX010000016.1, read as the reverse complement.
TCAAATTATCATGTCGTTTTCAATTTCATTCAATAAAATAAATTCAAGTCATTGTTTTCAAAATTATCATAATTTACAATCATCATTATTCAATCTCATATGCATCTAACTATTTCGTATTTTCAAACATGGGACAATCCAAAATCATTGTTCTTAACAAAGGTCTACCACGACCTAGGGTGGGACTGTCAAAAGTTTAAATAATTTACGTTCTAAAATGCCCACATCCATGGCATTGGTTATAATATTTCATTGGTGGTGCAACCATCTATCTAACGCCTTTTAAGCTGCGTGTTATTTTACCATGAATGTACCATCACACTTGGCTACATACCATATCTATTAAGTCCATCAGGTCGCTTCGTAGAGGGAAATGACTAGTCATTTTTTAGGATCAGGCTTTTCCCCCAAGCCAATCAATGCACTAATTCACAAAATCATAAGTTCATTTCATGTGTCATATTTTAACAATTTTTCAATAGTAGTTAATATACTAATATGTTCAATATCAATAAATTTACATAGCACATTTATTCATTCCAAACATATAGGATGTATAAGAGATCAAAATTCAATCTTAAGGAGATTCTATACACACTAAAACATATAAATCCAAGTTTTGAAAATCATTTAGAAAATTCAATAAAAGCATTTTTCTTATTTAAGTACAAACATGAAATCACTCATCTCTTGAGAGGATGAAGACTCCCAATTCACAATCAATTCCAAGGGTAATCCCTTCTCAGATTCTAATTGTTTTATCATGAGGTAATAAACATAATTTTGACATTAAATCACACCTATGACTAGGGTTTATGAGTTTTCCCGACATAACACCAACCCTAATTTTTAAAATCCATGAATCTATGTTTTTATTTCATTAACTACATGCTATTTGCATTTATATATTATTATGATTCAAAATTTTTCCCAAATTTTATCATTTACAAGCCCTAGATCCATGTTCTCCAAACTAATTCCTTAAATCTCAACAACAAATTTCAATCTAGTAATAAGGTAGTTAAATCCAAATTTCGAATGAAGAAATTACCTCAATTTCATAGTTGGATCAAGCCTTAGATGTTGGGTCTCCAAAAACCTTATATTCTCCCCTTTTTGAGCAAATGCTTGGTTTCTTTCCCAGATCTTTCTTTATCTAAGGGTTTGACTATGGATTTAGAAGCTTGATGTAGTTGGTTTAGTGAGGATATGGTTAATTTCAAGAGAGATATTGAGAGAGAAGTATGAGAGAGAAAGAGAGTCGAGAGTGTCAAAGAAGAGAGTGAGTTGAGGGAGGGAGAGAAGATCATGAGTGTTCAATGGGGTTGAGAGAGAATAATGAGAGTGAAGGCTTGTTTAAGCCTTTTTATAATGTGGAGTGAAATTCTCATCTTTTCCCTCACTATTTTTAAGTTCCAATCAAGTTTGGATGTTCCTTTTCATCATTTTGTAACTTTTCCTTGCTTATGAGTCGACTTGAAAACAACTCAAGTAGGCTTATATGTCTAATTCCCTTTGGGGTCAAGTCAACTTGGTATTTATTTTTCGTGGATTCAAGTCGGCTTGGATAGTGATTAAGTCAACCCAAAGGTACCCTTGTATAAGTCTCAGGTCAACTCAATTTTTTTGTAAGTCAACTTACTTAAGTTGCAAACATGTTTTCTGAGACTTATATTTGATAAGACGACTTGTTCTCAGTGCAAGTCGACTTATAGAGTCATAGTCTTAAAGCTTAAGTCGACTTGTGATTGGGCAAGTTGACTTGCTTATGTGCAGGGTCAAGAATTTTAAGACCTAAGTTCCTTAAGTCGACTTGGCATTTGCTCATGTCGACTTGGTGAGTTCCATACTTAACCAAAATTCCATTTTCCAACTCTAAGCTGACTTATCAAGGGAGAAGTTGATGTATTATCAATGAATTAATTGCAAATAAATTTTTAATTATCCCAAATTATCACCAAAACCTATTCTTCTTAACAAAAGTTTATAAAACTTTCATTTATGAGTCAAAATCAATTACCTAGCCAAAAATTAAATATAAAATTTCTAATACTAAATTTTCAGTGTTATACCACGTGTTGATAATGTGAAAAATGTGAGACTTCATCTCTACAAGATCATTTCAAAATTTTAAAGATAAAAGAATTCGATTCCATATTGTATTGTTATCTAAGGGTGAAGGAAGTTGGGAATCAATCGAGGAAATATAGAGACAAAATAGAAGATATATGGAGAAGATTGTTCATTTGTCGAAGATTAAGAGGCTTTTGTACAAGCCCATGAAGAAAAGGTCAAGAAAAGACAAGAAGAGTCATCAGCGCAAATTCTCGAAGCTAAGGCTACTTTAAAGAATAAAGAAGGAGAAAAGTGATAATCAAAATGATGAGGAAGGGGAGAAGATAAAACAAACAACTCAAACAATGAGGAGAGAAGCCAGTTGTAGTTGAGGGGTTTGTGGTAGGGAAAAGGAAGAAAACAAGGCTATTTTGAAAATTGGAATGAAAGAAGTCACCGCAAGTCTAATGTTGAGTGTTCTAATTGTCATAATCTTGACCGCTATGCTTCAAAATGTTCTAATGAAGCAAATAATGTTAAAGAAATTGCTAGTCTTGTTAGTGACAACCTAGGAGTTAAAGAGTCAATTTTGTTGTTCCTAACCAAGGACGAAGAGAAAGATGTTAATATTTCGTTTTATTTGGGTACTTATGCAAATAATGTTAAATTTGATAATTTTTCTCTTCAATTTAGTTTTTAAATTCAACCTTTTAAATTTTGAATCTTAATAGATCGAGATTTAATATCATAAGCAAAAGCTATTTGTATCTTATTTTGGACACTTAATTAACTATTTATATAACACATTTCGCCATAATCATTTTTACTTTTTAATTTCTTTATTTTCATTTCACTTTTTTCCCTTCTTTTTCTAATCAAATTTTTTACTATTCTTATTCGATTTTAAGTCTTCTAACCATGGGAACAAATCTAATTTTTTAGATCTTATAGTATATCATCTGGAGTTTCTTTTTATTTTAAATTTAAAAATCAAGGTCATTCTCAGAAAAAGAGAGAAATACATTTGAGAGTTTCTCCAAGCTTACATATTCCTCTTCTTCAAGATTTAATTTCACAAAAATTCCAACCTACCGGAGTCGAACCAGTGACCTAAGGATTTCAACAATCTTGCTACAATTCTTGGCTCAACCAACTAAGCTAAGGTCAGACACAGAGTAGTTTGAATACAATAATATAATTCTTTTATTTAATTTATCATTATTTGATATTTGTTTACATTCTACGACATGGGTCTAAATGTTAACTTGAAAATTCTAGAATATAACTTTTGGACTAAACACATGTATATGTCTATTAGATTATAAATATGTATGTCATTCAAATTAAAGACGTGTGTGTTTTTTTAGTATTTGGATACAATATGTAACATGTGGTAATCTAGAAAAGTCTAAAAAATCTATTATAGGTTTTTACTAGTAGTGTTTTTTTAAATTTATCTTTCTATGTCTGCAAATACTCCTTTTACTGGCATTTGAAATCATTAAAGTGAGATTGTTCTCTTCTCTAGAAAATAGTCCTCTTTCGCTATTTGATTAGTCTCTAGAAGTATTCTTCTATTCTATCAAAGTGGTATTAGAGTCGATTTCGTAGTGTTGAGAAACATTAAGAGAGGGCAAATAATGGAATTACTTCCTTCCAATATGATCATCTCACAAATAAAAATTATAAGAGTTAGCGTCTGTGCATAAAAGAGTTGCTTAGCTTTCAAAACATATTGGAAGTTTTAGAAAATGGATATGATAAGCCTCATATTGAAGACAAAATAACTCAAATGAGAAAGAAGTTTTGTCAATAGTAAGGTGGAAAGACTAACAAGCCCTCACCCTTATCCTTCATGGTTTAGATTATTCAAGGTTCGAGATGATGGTTGACGCTACTATTTTAAAGGAAGTTTGGGACATTTTGGCAAAATCTTTCCAAAGTGTTGATGATGTGAAGAAGGTGAGACTTTGTCACTAAGAGATCATTTTGAATCTTTAAAGATGATATTAAAGAAAAAGCTTATGTTGTTAGTGACAACCAAGAAGTTAGAGAGTCAATCTTGTTGCTACCAACCAGAACAAAGAGAAAGATATTAATATTTCATGGTAGTTGAATAATTATGCAAGCAATGCTAAATTCGATTAATTTTCTCTTCAATTTAGCTTTTGAATTCAATCTCTCAAATTTTGAAAACTAATCAAATGAGATTAATGCCATGAGCAAAGGCTATATGTATCTCATTCTGTGCAATTGATTAACAATTTATACTACAAGTACTACCATTTTTACTTTTACATTTTAATTTCTTTATTTTCATTTCACTTCTTTCCTCTTCTCCTTTATAATCAAAATTTTTACCATTCTTATTCTATTTCAAATCTTCTAACCATAGGAACAAATATAATTTGTTAGATCTTACAGCATATCATATAGGGGTCCTTTTTACTTTAAAATTAAAAATCAAGATATTTTTCCAGAAAAAGAAAGAAATACATTTGAGAGTTTCCCTGAGCTTAAATTTTCATCCTCTTCAAGATTTAATTTTATAAAAATTTTGACTTGCCGGATTCAAACCAACGACCTAAGGATTTCAGTAGTCACACTATAGTCCTCCGCTCTACCAACTGAGCTAAGGTCAGACACAGAGTAATTTGAATACAATAATATAATTCTTTTATTTAATTTACCGTTATTTGATATTTGTCTAATTTTCGAGACATGGGGTCTAGGTTTTAATTTGAAATTCTAGAATATGACTTTTAGACTAAACACATGTATATGTTTCTTAGATTTATCATATGTACGTCATTCAAATTAAACACATGTTTGTGTTTTCGGTACATGGATACAATATGTAACATGAGGTAATCTAGAAAAGTCTCAAAAATCTATTATCGATTATTACTAGAAGTTTTTTTTTTTTTGGGAATGAATCTTTCTATATCTATGAGTACCCCTTTTACTTGGCATTTGAAATTAACAAAGTGAGATAGTTCTCCTCTTTAGAAAATAGTCCTCTTTCACTATTTGATTAGTCCCTAGAAGTATTCTTTTGTTCTATCAAAGTGGTATTAGAGTCAATTTTTTAGTGTTGAGAAAAATAACAAGATGGCAAATAATAGAATTACTTCCTTCGAACACAATCATCTCACAGACGAGAATTATATGACTTAACGTCTATGCTTAAAAGAATTGCTGGGCTTTCAAAATATATGGGAAGTTTTAGAAAATGGCTGCCATAAGTCTCAAAATGAAGACAAATTACCTCAAAATGAGACAGATGTTTTGTCATTGATAAGGAGGAAAGACAAACTAGCCCTTACCCTCATCCATCAAGGTTTAGATGATTCAATGTTTGAAAAGATGTTTGATGCTACTATTTAAAAGGATGTTTGGGAGATTTTGGCAAAGACTCTCCCTGGTGTTGATAATGTAAAGAAAGTAAGACTTTACCACTATGATATCATTTTGAAGCTTTGAAGATATTATTAAAGAAAAAGTTTTTCTTCTTAGTGATAATTAAGAAATTAAAGAGTCATTTTTGTTGTTACCAACCATGATGAAGAGCAAGATGTTAATATTTTGTAGTATTTGAATAATCATGCAAGCAATGTTAAATTTTATATTTTTCATGAATATTGCTTTAGTTAATCAACTAGTCATATCAAGCACTGAGAGGGTGTTAGAGCCGATCAACAAACTAGCCAAAAAGGATCATGTCAATAAGTACTGAGAGAGCAGGTAGTGCTTGCCCATCCGAGAGATACTTCAAATCGTGTCTCCCTCACCAGAGCACCCTGCCATTGTGCCCACAGTTCGACGAGGCATGACACTTCAAATTGTGTCGTCAATATGGCTTGTATCTCCTGGATGGGTAGGCATGGCACATTCTCTCGATACTTATCGACACGATCCTTCTTGGTGATTCGGCTGATCAGCTCCAACACCCTCTCGGTGCTTAGTATGAATATTTGATCAGCTAAAATAGTATTCATTTTTTACTAAATTACAAAAATGATCTCTTGTAACCAGGAACGAGATATTTAACTATTATCGATAAGGAAAAAATCTCTACGACAATTCAGACTTCCCAAACTTGCAGGATTCTGAATCTCTTGAAATCTTTCGCTAAGAATCCCATAATCTCATGATACTTTCATAAGGAAATTAGGGTTAAAACACTCTGGAGGCATACGAGACTAACTATGAAAGCAGACTATATCTACTTCATGAAGGCCATCAGCCAAGTATATTTTCTTGACTCTACACTTATCACACAGAAAGCAATACATAGTTGTCTCTTTTTCTTTCAGTCTGTTTCTCTTCTGAAAACTACACTCTGGAGGTTCTTAGACTCTGTCCTCAGACCAAAAGCATAATCCTCCTTCCAAGAGTCGGGCCACATGCGTACTCGAAGACTTCAACCCATGGCCCACCGAGAGCCCTTAGTAAGTAATGTTAAAGTCACCTAATATGCTACCGACCTCTCACCATTCAACTCCAAAGTTTGTATAGTGCCAATGCACAGTGACCTGCTTCTTCCCCCTTATGGAAAGATATGATTGCACTACTAAGCCCTAGGACCACGCAACCCACTTGCTGACTATGATGATCTTGAGAGACATGCCAAATGCACCTATCTGTAAGCACTTTCCTACGATTTAAAAGGGTAATGCATTGATATGGTTCAATTCGCTCCTACCAATTAGCATCAAGAGTTTCTCCTAGCTTTAATAGCTTTTGGAAGCCTATTTTGCAATCAGCAGAGGGACCAAAAGGAAGTACCCTCCCTCCTCTCCTTGTGATAGTGGGATGATGAGCTATTGAGGGAGTTCCTCGATAAATTTAAAACTAAAATTATTTGGGTTTGGACCATTCTGTTGTGTTGGTAGCATTACTTATTGGAATGCGACCATTGGGAATGGAGACATCTATAATAAAGAATCCTCCATCTACTATTCAGGAATCTTATGCTCATGCAAAGAAGTACATTATTATAGAAGACATTGAAGTATTCAACAAATGATGGAATCGACTAGGTCGAAATAAATGAGTTGATCACCCGTCAAAACTTGCATAAGAGGGGGTAATACAGACCTTTGCCATAATAAAAGTTCACTACCTATACTCCTCTGAATGAAATATCTAATCAAGTTTTACTAAAAATCAAGAGCAAACCATATATCAAGTGGTAAGATGACTTAAAGAAGGATAAAACATGGTATTGCCACTTCGATCGGGAGTACGGCCATCTGACGGATGAATATAGAAAGCTAAAAGACAAACTTGAGTTCCTAGTCTAAAGTGGCTGACTCCAAAAGTTTATAAGCATAGAGGTAAAAGGTCCTCCCCTTAAAGCCAGCATACCGGGCCCCGCCCGTAACTAACCAGATGGGGTAATTCTTTAGGTGCAAAATGAGCTTCCTCTCTTGGCACCGTTCCTTCCAACTCATATTCTCATGGTCAAGCACCATGCTAGTCAATCACACATTCAAAAGAACGAGACAGAACGAACGGTGGCCCCAATATTTCAAATTATTGAGACATCTATTTTAGGCTCTAAAGAAGTTCTTGCCACCCATACTGTAAAGCAACCCAAGAAAAAAAGATCAATAATCAATTTCAATAATGATGATCTAATAGGAGTCGACCTAGACCATCACAACCGTCTCCTTGTCATCAACAAGATTGGACAGTACAAGGTAAGGAGAATTTTTGTTAATAAGTGGGTAGTTTGTAATCTTCTTTATTGGGATCCTTTCCAACATATGACTTCAATCAAGCACACCTTCAATCTCACGCTGGGTTAATCAAGGATCTTTTAGGCAAATGGGTATATCCCAAAGGCACTATCTCTCTCTCGATCACCTTTGCAATGTACCTAATTATGCAACAGCTACAATGGCATTCAACATAGTCAACTTACCTTCACTCTACAATGTCATACTAGGCAGGCCTGGCTTGAATGCTTGGAGGCACTGTCGAGCACAAAGCATGTGAAGATAAAATTTAGAACCTCTATTGGCATTGAGACATTATCCTGTGATCCGAAATCTCTATTATTCTTTCCTAAGTAATCTTTAACTTTTCCACACTACTATTAAGTCTGCGACCATAAGTCGCCCACTAGATACTCTAGATTGAGCATTTGCATTACAGTTATCGTTTTAATTATACTTTGTTTTATTATGTCTCTACCATAAGTTGATCTTATCAAATGCATACAACCGAGTTTTACTCTCGATCGAAGAAACATGTCATCGATAAAAGATTTATCTCTCTGATGGATTAAACATGACCTCTTCCCTTAACCGAATGAAAGTGCCATCAATAAGGGATCTACGTCCTAGACAGGCATGCACGGCCTACTCTCTAGACTGAATGAACATGTCATCAATAAGGGATCTATCTCCCAAATGGGTAGGCACTGTCTACTCCCTCTGTCACGCCCCGAACCGGGATCGTGAACAGCCGCCCGTTGCCCTGGATGCCGGCTGTATTTTTATAGAAAATCGGACAGAATCTCCTCATAAATCGGAGGTCTCCCATGTACAAATAAACCTGTTTAATCCTGTAAAATTCAAAATCATCCTGTAATTAAAATAAAAGGGTCATCCCGACCTTACAACAACCCACTAACCACAGCAGACATCCAAGACAACGCCAGGCTAAATAAACTATCAGCAATCCTAGCCACAGACCTCTACTGTCATGCCCAACTAGAGCATGAGTAGCCGCTACACCGAGCGGGTATAAGTTTTTATAAAATTTACAATAATTTTCCCAAGTATTATTTAAATACGTACAATTGCCTCAATGCAAATGAAATGTGAGAGTTTCGCAAATAAATATACATAAATTATACAGTCATCCCTAAATTAAGTACACACTTAACTACAAATCTCAATATCCAGACCACGTAGGGTCGAAAATAAATTACGGAATTCATCTTTTAAATTAAACTTTGATCTCACCGTCGTGAATCACCCAAATCCACCAAAATCTCCAAAATCTGAAGCGTCACTCCGGCATAATAATAATCCTGTCTGAGGAGGGAGAGAGGAGGGGTGAGTACTCAGGGAAGAATACTCAGTGAGTGAGTGGTCAATGTAATCGTCTAATATGGGGTGTGAAACTGGAGTGTCAAAGCGTAAGTATATAAATCATATTTCAAATCATCATGCTTTTCATTTCAACAATATATCATTAGCACGCATTATCAAGTCAAATATGCATCCAAAGCACTGTCATTAAAATCATAGAGCTGCCAGCTGAAAGTGTCCAGGCAGAGGTCTACCTCGACCTATGACAGGCGCACCGGGGATGTTATATGCAAATTTATTTAAAGTGCTTTCTACCCCTGCATTGGCGACGGACCTCGTCCAGGTGCTAGACTTGGAGAGAGTATCCAAATCCTCCCCCTTTCGGGTTCAACCTGGTTAGTACCGTGTCGTAAATATAATCAAGACAACTCGTGGGAAACCCCAGGCCTAGGCATATCCGGACGCCACCCAAGCGCCTCTCACGGTGTCCTTCGTAACTACGGAACAATACATACCAAAGCCCTCAAGGGCAAAATTAATATCATATCAAGAATGTGCCGTAAATCAGGTTCGCAAACCAAATGCAACATATAGCGTAAAATGACACATTATACATTTCAACCACATAGATGCATAATTTCATAATTCAACCCAATTTTTGGACACTCCATCGGTTCACAAAAAGTCAGTTCCAAAACCAATCAAAACATTTCAAGCACACGATAAATCATGCTCATTTATCAAAATGTTGTAAAACAGGGTTTACATATTAAACAAAAACATTGAAATAAATCCCACTCACAGTATACGGGAGGGTACGTCACTCCCTAAAATGCTCCACGACAAGCAGAAAGAGTTCTCCTCGTTTGATCAATCAATGTATCACTACAATGACAAAAATGTAATATATATATATATATATGTAAGTATCATGCCTTTGACAAGTTCAATATTACATTTTATTTTTTTTTTAACAAATTTTTCACTTAGGATTAAAGTCTAGGGTATCTCAACTAGGCTCCCAATGACTTATATACACCAATCCCATTTTAAATCACCAAAACTACTTCAATCACTTCAAAATTTCCAAAGGTACACATGTCCTTACACATTCCTTTCCATTTCATATTTTTCATAACACTTTGGTACATTAAAGTATATCTTAAAATTCACATTGTCACTCATTTCCAAATCTCATTAATACTCTCGGTCAATGCATATACACATACCCTCATTCATAATTTTTTATTAAATTTTCTCCTTCAACATACAAATATAATACATATACCTTGATCATACATACACATACATATATTCCTCACACTTCGACCTCAATTATATCCATTCACATTCACCATTGCATCACAAAAATTCTGCACACTTTCTACCATTCTCCTTGGCCTTTAAGGTGATTTTAGCACACAATAACATCCCATTATACTCAACCAACAACACCACACTTTTCAGCCCATATGCACTTGCATATACTCACAATTCAATCATATGAAATCTTACTCGATCCTCAATTAATCTTTCCTTATACACAATCGCAATTACGTCATCAATTTCCATTTTCTCTAATTTTTGTACAAATCTCAATTCTTCAATTCATTAATACACTCTAATATCATCAATTGCATTTCATTTATAAATAAGTAACACATTGAAAGTCAAGTCTAATGCAATCCTAAAGATCATTCGAGATCGGAAACAACCATGAAATAATAAATCTTCTCCCAAAATAGAAATTCTTTGAAAAATCAAAAACTTTCCGATTCTCATCCAAATGTTTCAAGTATATATCATTTTCAACGTAAGGAAGTCTATTTTCATAATATAGGGATTGTATTTGAATTACCTATATGCAAAACAACCTATAATGTAAAAGAATGCATCAATCTTTAAGCTCCAACCCTAAATCCAAATACTTTCATGCATATTTCGAATTAAACTCTAGAGAAACCATTCAAATCAATTCAATTCGATTCTATTATCCCTTAGCACTCTTTTTCCGTATCAAACAACCTAATTTACGTAAATAAATAAACTCAATCCTAACATTCAATTATAGAACTTCTAAATTTATTCAATTACTGAAAAGATCAGAAATCTCCTTACCTAGGGTTTTTCGATTCATAGATTTAACTTTCGAATGTACTTTGTTCAATCCAAGACCTGCAGTATTCCAAACCGACGCATTTTAACAGTAAGGCTAAATTACTTAGAGATCAAACCCTAGGACTATTAATCAAAAACCAGCCCTTACCTACACAGAATGGGATCGCAGTAAATTGCAGCCTAGGGTTTTCTTTTCTGAAGATTGCAGGGGCTCTCGAAGGAGAGAGCAGAGCGCTCGAGCATGCGAGCAAGGAAGAGAAGCCACTTGCAGCCACGTATACTAAGAGCTGTCACGCACAGGAAAGGAAGGTGAGCGCTGCAGTCGTGCGCACAAGGGAGCTGTCACGCACTACAGTCGCGCACGCGCAGGGAGAGAGAGATAGGGAGAAACAGAGAGAGAGAGCCGAGGGTAGAGAGAGAAGGCAGCAGAGAGAGAAAACTGAAAGGGAAAGGTATAGAGGGAATGGTGGTCGGTGGTGGCAGTGGGTGGCGGTTCACGGTTGAGAACCGCGGAAGGGGGAGATCGGGAGAGGGTGAATCGCGAGAGAGAACCCGTGACGGAGTGAGAGACGAAGAGAAAGAGCGACTGTGAGATGTAGAGAGAGAAACGATGGTGGAGATGGCAGCGGCAGAGAGGGAAAGAGTGGCGGTGGAGAGAGAGCGACAGTGAGAGGTAGAGAGGGAGAGAGGGAGAACCGAGAGTGGGAAATCAGAAGGGGTGGAACGAAAGGTGGTCGGAGGCGGTTGACGGTGGTAGATGGCAGAGGAAGGTGGCGGAGAGCAGCGACGATGGAGATGGGCCGCGGGAGAGGGAGATGAAGGGGCGGAGGAGGGAGAGAGGAGAGGGGAAAAGGGGAAATTAGGGTTTCATACCCTAATTCGAATTTCCCATTTCCTTTTTTTTTTTATAATTATTATTAATATTATATATATTTTTATTTAGATAAATAGATTTATAAATAAATAATTGAGTAAATAATTAAATTAATAAATGAAAAATATGTTCTTCACATCATGAATTGGAATACGGATACTTTTAAATATACTAAAAATTAAATTTAGAAACCCCAAAATCAAAAATCAATAAAATTAAATATTTTACTCTATATATATATATAAATTGAGAATTATTTTATTTAAATCTAGGAATGGAAGTACAACAATACGAATACCGCAGTGTCGGCGTTACACCCTCCACTATGCAGCACAAAATATATTGCCAATATGATGATTGATACCTAAACAAGTGTTCATATCCAATATTTGAGGGTAAGCCTTATCAAAAGATTTCTCAACCACCCTTGATGGGGTTATGATGTTCACTCCAAAATGTTCATTGATTCCTCCAAGTACTAATGCCTACAAATGAAAACAAGAAACAAGGAGAATCCCTTGATGAACAAGAAAAGAGGCAGAACATAAACAAAAAGAGAATAGAATTAGAGATCATCATTAAGGAGGAGTAGGATATGGAAGGTTTTTTTGACATAGAGACTCGAAGTTGGCCAAAAGGGAAATGACAACAAATTTTCATCTACTACTTTAGAAGCTGCTTCACTCACACGAGCGACTGCAAGGCTTGAGTTCAATATCTCAAAATTGGTTTCCTTGCATTTGGAGGCAATGCATCGATTAATTTCACTCGACTGATAATCTCCACAATGCAATTTAACGTTCAAACAACTAATGCTGCACATGCTTATGATGATCAATATTCTTCATGATAGTTTCTCCCAACTTGACAATCTTTTGCTCGACAACCAAAAGAGACTGCTCACACGTTTCGCCCAGTTTCTCCCTGTCCTACAATCGCACCACATATACCTTAGATACTGCATCCATCTCCTCAAAACACTTTAGGACCACCTCATAATGTTAAAACATTGTGTTTAGGTCAGTCCTTAGATGCTCCGGTTCATCATTTTTAACATTCAGAGTAGCCACACATGCTCTCTCCTCATCTATCTCTCTCTCCCTCTATACAAGAACATATTGTAACAGAGAAACCTCATCACCCATCTGATCTGCTCGGTGCCTCAAATGACTAATCTTTTACTCCCTCCTCGACTTTTGAAACTCTAGTAGAATAATGGTCTACACGAAACAAATAGTGATGATTAATGAGAATTAGAAAAAAAAAAGATGAACATAAACTTTCGAAATCATGCTAAAAGCCCATGAGACATGACGGTCCTATTGCCCAGCTCAAGGGATAACTTGTTCAGCTCCAACTCAAAATGATGAATATTTACTCAGTCCGCTATTGGCCTGGTCTTGCTACTATTGTTGTAACTATATCGGTGGTCACCTATGATGATCGCTACATTCCTCCTTTCCCTTTGCCCCTTATGTCCATTATAAGACTGAATAGGAATGGAGTGGGAAGAGCAGTCCCCCTAGGCACTTTTTACTTGCCCTTCCTCAGTGTTAAAGAAACAGCAGAAGATCGCTTTACACCAAGCACCTCCACCAAGTCAGGACAAGTACCCTCACGGTTGCCAAGAGTAAATCTCTCAGCCTTGCCCTCTTCTCTTTTTATCTCAATCTCTACAATCTCGACATCCTCCCCTTCCTCTTTGATCCTTGTACTATCTGCCTCGGATTCTCCAATCCCTTTCCTCTAGCATTAACCTCTCTCTCTTCTCTATCCGTAAAACCCAGTGTAGAATGGTGAAGATGTTCCCAAGACTCATGTTCATCGACCTATACTACCCCAGATATGCCTAGGAAGCCCAGTACCCTGTTCTCCCTCACATCCTTGCCTAACGAATTTGATAGTTGAACTTTTCTTCTTTTTTGCCTTAAAAATGAAATAGGAACAGTATCAGCCGATGGAACACCAATGTCCAATATACTTTCCACTTCCGTCATCTCCCTCTTCAACCCTAGTCTCATTTATTTATCAGTAGTTATCTCTTTAAGTTCTTTTTCCATGGGAGAAGTGATGACATCCACGAGCTTCTTACTTTTCTTCACCGCTAGAAGGGGCCTTTTGATCTTTCTTTTCTCCCCCAACAGTAAACCAGCCAACGATAGCATCTCATCATCTAAGAGGGTCTCCATCTAAATATATCTCCCTTCAGCCCTGCAAAAACCTCCAATAGAATGGATAAATCACAAATGATGAAAATGCTACGGGGTCCTCAACCCAACAAGTGGTTCCTCATCAGTTTCTGGTAACGAGGGCATCAAATCCTATTCAAAAACTCTATGAAAAAAATGGTTGTACATTCAAGTTTTATCATTAGTCTCCTCGTAAAAGAATTTCCAATTCGACTTTGGTTTGGTTCGTAAGTAGAATAACCCTTCTGTAGAGCCCCTATGACCATACCTCTTGAGTGAAAACATAAATGCTAGAATCTCATAGTCAAAACAGAGACAACAAAAACTCATCAATAACATTACAACCACCTCCAAAAACCAAGAGTTGGAAATCAGCATCATCAAAAATATGTTCCAACGAAACAAAACTTAGGCAATAAGACTCATTTATGACATATTCAAATTATTGTTGACATACTATTTGTACTTTAAAATACGACAATCTAATCCCCTATTAACCCTACTCTCATCGATGGCTAACAAGATAGCGTAGTCATCCCCTAGCAACACATCATTTGGGACACCACATAATTCCTCCTGTGACATGGTGCTTCTAATATCATTAATACTCTATTGAACACATAACGATAAACCTTTAGCCATTTCCGATCTGCCTTTAGTGTTCCTTACAAATTTTGCAAAACCTAACCCCAAGTTTGCCTCTTTGTACAAAAGGTAAAACTGTCAAAAAGTAAACATGATAGTGCAAAAACAATCAAATTCCACACCATATAAAGCCTATTGGAGATGATTTGTGAAAACCAAAGTAAAATTGTAGCATTTAATGCTCTGCACTAACATCCTTTTGAATTCCTATCAATTTAATACTACTCCTAAAGCCCTTCTTTTAGAATGGCATAGGAGTTGAGGGCAAGTGATGAAGCATGGCCCAAGGGCCTATTATCATAAGATTTGAGATATATCTCTCAGACAGGTTGGTACGGCCCACTCTCTCAGTACTTATTGAAATGATCCTTCTTGGTTAGTTGGCTAATTAGCTCCGACACCCCCTCAGTGCTTGGTATGACTATTTACCATAGAAACAACCTCTGTGATTAGGAAGGGGATATTTAACTGCTATCGATACGGAAAGGAATCTCTATATAAACTAGGACTTCCCAAACTAGTTGGATTTTAAATCTCTTGAAAATTTTTCGCTAAGAATTTCATAATTTCGTGACACTTTTATAAGAAAATTACGGTTTAAACACCCCAGAGGCATACGAGACTAACTATGCAAGCAGACTGCATATACGTCATAAAGGCCATCAGTCGAGTTTGTCTTCTTGTTTTTATACTTATCAAACAAAAAGCAATTTAGAGTTCTCTCTCTTTCTTTTAGTTTATTTCTCTTCCGAAAATCACTCTCTGACTATCTATTAGAGTCTCCCTAGAAACGGCACAAATCTGTTGGAAACCAAAATTTGAATGTTTAGCTACCTAGAACGTATCTCTATTTGTACACATTATGTGGAACATAAATCCAATGGTGGAAGAGTATGAAAAATTACAGCATACAATGATTATTGTTGTATAGAGAAAATGTTTAAATTGAAGATATGTATATATATATGGCTAAAGAATTGCAGTTAGATGCTAAAAATTATAATTTTTGGTTGTTGACATTGAAAGCTAAGCACAGAAGATGTAAGCTAGTGAAATTAGAGAACAATGTAGATGTATTAGATCTGGCTTTAGCTATTGATAAGATGAAGATAATCAATGCATATGCTAGGATTGTGATGCATTGGATCTAGTGAATGACAAAGTACAAGGTGAAAGGCAACTAAAAAGAAAAGATTGTAGTTAGTCTAGTCCATTACAAGGTCAAGTAAAGGGACAGAATAATAAGGAATGTGGTGCTATGTTAGTGTACTAGGAATATAGATAGGTGGGGTTCCTCCTACCATTGGGAATGAGACAGAATTTGAAGAAGAGGAACTGAGTATAGATATTGATTTAGAAGTACAATTCCTTATCATTCTATTCCTCTAATTATGTGTTTGTTATATTCTTCTTCTTATTGAAGAAGAGGAATAGGAATAGGATCTAGTTAATGATGTTTGTCTTGTAAGGGTTCTTAGAATTTAATACCCATAAAGTCACTATACAATGTAATGCATGAAACATAACATCAATATAAGTTCATCTGTGGTGTGCTTCTTTTTTCATTTTTTCTTTTCTACTTTTAATTCTATCTTGAGATATGATTTCTAATTCTATATGAGATGATTCCTTTTATGTCCAGCAATCTAACATGCTTAAGAAAGTGGATACAATACATGCTCAAGAAACTTGGCAAATATTCAACTGATATTCATGACATGCACAAGTTTTATTGATTTTTTACGGTCAAGCTTAACTATAAACCTTTCATTGAAAAAAAAATGTATACTAGAACTAAAAAGCATAGAATTCTTAGAAATGCCTGACTTCCATTTTTTTTTTTTTTGAAAACATTTACGTCCTAATAACTATGTAAACAAAAGTGAAGCATGTATTACCATCAAAATCTTGTAACCAAGATAGTTTCTTTGAATAACTTTTCAATAATGGTCATAATTTATGTCTTATGTATCCATGGTCTATACCATATAAATGGATATCAATATAGAAAGTGAAAAAGTATGGATGATTAATGGAATCAAATAATTATAATGGATGTTTACACTACAAAATCAAAACCCTATGTTAAAGGTAATTTGTATTATCAGTGACCTTTAGTGACGGTTTTTTATGCCCTATAGAGACGTTTTTTATGAAACTGTCAGGAAAAATATACATTTTTCAACGATATAAATTGTCCAGCAAGAAAAGTTTATCAACTATTAGTAAAGGTAGCACAACCATCTGTAAAAGCTATATTCTATCTTAATAGTCATCATTTGTGTTCAGTAGATGTGGCAGTCTTTAGGAACGGTTTGAAATCAGTCTCTATATGAATCTTTTTTATTGTCTACTTAGGCATACCATTTGCATAAGTTCTATATCTATACTAACCCATATATTGCACCATCTTTAAAAGCTATGTTTAATTCTAACGGTTATCACCCATGGTAAGTAAATGTGAAAGTTTTTATAGAAGGTTTGAAAACAATCTCTATATGACTTTTCTTTATTATCTACTTAGCCATACTATCTATAAATGTTCTACGTCCATGTTAACCGATATATTTCACCGTCTGTAAATGTTATCCATTATTCATATGGTTATCACTTGTCATCAATAAATGTGGCCACCTTTAATGACGATTCGAAAAGAGTCTATATATGAGTCTTCTTTACTGATTGATAAACCACACCGTCTGCATAAAAATTTTATACTCATACTAACCTATATGTTGCACCATCTATAAAAATGATGCTCAATTAAGATGGTTATCAGTTGTCGTCAGTAAATGTGACACTCTTTTATAGGACAATTTGAAAACAATCTCTATCTGAGTGTTCTTTACTAACCACTGAATCATACCATCTATATAAGTGTTATGACTATGCTAACCTATATATTATACCGTATATAAATACTATCTACAATTCTGACTGCTATTACTTTTTGTTAATAAATATGTTAACCATTAGGGATGGTTTCAAAATAGACTCTATATGGGTAATTTATACTATCCGCTTAACCATACCATTTGTATAAATATATGACAATGCTAACTGATATATTATACCACTTATAAATGCTATATACTATTTTAACAGTTATCAATTCCATCGGTAAATATAGTACTCTTTAGGGACTATTTGAAAATAATTTCTATATGTGTTATTTATACTAACTACAGAGCCTTACTATCTATATAGTCTTTATGGATGGTGTAAAAATTTAAGGGTAAAGATATCAACCATCTGCAATACTTGGTGGTAAGTTACAATAATAGGGGATAATTTGTGATAACAGGTGTTGCGTTGCTATAACAGGTGGTAAGTTTGCAATAAAAGATAGTAATTTTGCGATAGATTGTGGCAAGTTTGAGATAACAAGTGGTAATATAGTGTGATAATATTACTATACATTGGAGTGAAATACTGTGAAGTGATTAAATGATAACAGGTACAAAATTACCACCTACAGGTAGTAAAGTGCGATAATATTATTATACAATGGAGTTATGAAACTTAGGGATAAAATTACGATAGCAAGTAATAAGTCTATGATCAAAGGCAATAAGACTACGATAACTTGTTGTAAGTCAATGATAAGTTGAGCACACTATGTGCTTGTGGAAGACCATGCATGTGCATGGTCAGCTACGTGAGTGCATAAGGCACTAGCAGCAGATTGTGCATGTGTGCAGTAAACATGTAGATGTGCATGGCAGATCGCATAGGCAAGTGGTAGACCGCGCTAGTGTGCGTGGTAGATCGCATTGCGGTCTGCAGTAGACCATGCAAGTGTGCATGGTAGACCGCATAGGTATGCGATAGATAGTGCTGAGGCGTGCAGTAAACTGTGCTAAGGCGAACAGCAGGTCACAATACAGTTTGCGATAGACTATTGAAGCACATGGTAGACTACACATGTGGGTGGTAAACCACATTGCGGTCTGCGATAGACCACGCATGTTCATAGTAGACCATGCAAGCGTGCGCGGTAGACCGCACAAGTACGTAATCGACCACACTAGTGCACTTAGTATAACACACTATGGCATGGTGGACCACACTGAAAGGCATGGTAGACCTCGCTGAAGGGCATGGTAAACTGTCCGTGTGTGTGGTAGACCACATTGCAATTTGCGATAGACTGCACTGGCTCACTATTGGCCGTTGAGGCCAACCGGGCTGGCTGCTTGGGTTAGGCAGTTGGCCGTTAGGTTCTATAGGATGACAGATCACTTGATGATTTAGTTTTGACCATATTTACTTTGTTATAATCATTAAAGTAAATGTCCTAATGTTACATTTGACATTTTATATTTTCATTTACTTAAGATATTTTATGTAAATAAGGAAACACCCCTCATTTTAATTCACTAAAAATAGTTTCAATACCTAATTCATTGAGGACAAAAAGTCAACTCTCCCTTCCAAGAACAAAATTCTGGTTTTGATTTTTACGATGATTTTAGTTCGAAAGGTTAATTAGTTAGAAAAATTATAGAAAAATTGGTTTTAACATAATTGATACATGGGTAATAAATAAGGGGAATTTGTTCTCATTTTATTGATATTTTAAAAACTCATATTTTTGTGTGGTGGGTTTGTCAAGCCTGTGTTTTCAATATTCTAAAGTGCATTATTTTTATTAGACTTCCTTGCTTGAGTAGCATTATTATTCACTATCAGTAATGAATCAATTCCTTTTGTTGTGAACTTGTTATTCAATGATATAAACCATTAAATTTTGTTACTCATAATAATGTAAAATGGTTTAAGAAAATCATAAATTAATAAGATCATCACATTAATATCTTTTTTAAAATTTTGTTCAAATTAATCAAAATATGTTAATAATTTAATTAAAAATACATGTTAGATTGAATTGTTATATAAAATTTGATCATAATTTTATTTAATTCATCTAACATTGCTGTTTTGTTTTCATCATTTGGTAACATAATTTACAATCATTAAAGTGTAGAGAGAACTTTCATAGAAATGAAGAAAATCGAATTACTTATTGGACTCACTTTTTTTGGGAGAGACTAGAGTAGTTATAAAATTTTTGTGGATCTGAAAACAATTAACAATATTCTCCGGACAAACCTTTTGAGCCACAACAAGTTCAATTTTTTTTTTCACTCTTTTGAGAAGAAAACCAAGTGCTAGAGGTGATGTGAAATTTCCCAAATGGTATAGTAATTTTTATAAATCGGATTGTCGATCCCCGAGAATTATTCACTTTTTCACTTAATAATCTATTTAATTTAATTAAATAAATTATTTTATCAATTTTAAATTCCAAAACGTTACTTAGGGGGTATTTGTGTCCAACGGCTAGACCAACTAGGTGATTTTTCTAAACTTCTTAAAGTACAATTTAGATATTATTGGAGTTCCCCGAATGTATTTTATTTTATTCTACATTTAATGTTTTACAATTAAAATTAAATTTTTCATAAAATATACAATTTTGTAACTACGAATCAAATTTTCTTTCAAAACAAACTAAACATTATCACTGTACTGATAATTTTCGTTAAAAAACTCACCTAATTTTAATTGAGTAATTTTTTATTTTTTTTTTTAATATTACCTATCTTTGATGTCTAACTGCTTGCTTCACCTTAGTTCTTCAAGTACCTAATTCTCAAATAAAAAATAAAATGCTCAATAAAAAAATGGAGATTTCCATTCGCTAATGTTTGCACTCACGATGCATGAGATCGTACATTATTTCGTCTGAAATGTAAAATTTCTAAGTCAAAGAAAAAAATTATTTCAAGATAAAGCCCAAAATAATCCGGGACGTTCAAAAAAAGTGAACAACTTGCATGATTCATTAGAAGATGGAAATATCTTCCCCTTGCCTCCTTTGTAGCAAGAAATTTTAAATCAAAAATTCTCATTAGTCAAAATTTTTCACTGACAAGAATAGAAACTAAATGTGGAAATTGTTAGCAAATCAATTATATGAAGATCTTGTGTACTAAATCTTCATAATTTTGTTTAGGTATATTATTTATGCAATTTGTAAATGTTTCCTTAAATAACTTAAATAAAGCGTGTGATATTTTTCAAAGCATTATAGCCAAACGGGGAAGGTTTATTCATAACTCATATATGGCAAAAGGGTTATATATATGTATATAAGCATGTATATTATACACACAAAAAAGCTAGAGGTTGGTGAATGAGAGGAAAGAGCAAGAAATAGAGAATGGGTAGATTAATTCAAGAAACGCGATGTTTGACTATTTTTATCATCCTTATTTTAGGTCTCGAGATTTGCTTTTCGAAAACAGAGGAGAGTATTGACTTCGGAGTGCATTCAAAGGAGCCTCTGGTTCCTCCTTCGGGTCCGTCCCACGGGACCTCAGATCCTCCACCTCCACCGCTGCTCCTAAATTTTGGGAGCTATCCAAAAGGGGATCATATTCCTCCTTCTGGGCCATCGCACAGGACATCGGATCCTCCCCCGCCACCACCACGGCTAAATTTCGGGAGATACCCAAAAGGGGATCATATTCCTCCTTCTGGGCCGTCACATAGGACCTCCGATCCTCCTCCACCACCACCGCTACTAAATTTTGGGAGTTACCCAAAAGGGGATCATATTCCTCCATCTGGGCCGTCACATAGGACTTCGGATCCCCCTCCACCACCTCATAGCCCAAAAATGTAGGTGGCAGTTTTTATCTCTACCCAAGAGGCTTTTGGTCCGGGTGTTTGTTTGCTCATAAATGCATTATTGAATAAGAATGTTGTCCGGCATTAATGCTACTAAAAGGTCTTGTATGTCGTATTTTTTCCATTCGATTATAATGCACATTTATGTGTTCCTGATTTTATTATATTTCTTCCTTACTCAAATGAGAAGCGGGAGGTCATCAAAATTGCTTTTCCAGTGGACCTAACTAATGAGTTCCTCCCATTATAACTGTTATCATTAAGAACAAAAGCTTTTACACATTTATGTATCTTATTGGATTAGATAGTTGGAAAATTTCAGTATAACTCTAACATGTCACAGTTAGAATATATTTAACTCAGTGAGCACACTAACTTCATGTTTAACTATTCGGCTCATATGTGCTTTTGAGGAAGAAATAGGGAAGAAAAAAGCATTTTAGTAGTGGCCCAAAATCAAATTTTTAACATGTGAAAGTGAAACTAAGTGGCTCAAGCAAAAATTATTCTAAAAAAATAAAAAATAAAAATAACTTGCTTATTATTAAAACAAGGGTTATACTTCAAATTTGATATTATGTTTATGGTCGCATAATATATATTGAGGCTCACAAATTACAGAGGATATTAAAAAACCGAACTTGATATCATTCTGAAAATGAGTTTAAGAAATAAATATAACCTACTATAAAGTGATTGATTTAAACTATAGTTATTGTTCTAAAATGAGCGATCACCTTCGCCGAGAGATATTCTACGTTTTGAAATAGTGCAGCCTTGTGATGCGTCTAAGCAAGGAGCAGACCTGGGACTAATCCTTGTTCAAATGCTAATATTCTTCATATCCATAGCAAAGTATGGACCGATAAATAGAAGTTTAGACCGGCCCAGTAGATCCATCAAGAAACCGACATGGTTATCGATCTTTGCAAATTATGTTATTTGAATATTTAAGATTACTCCTCGCTTGCTTCTCCACAAAAGTAGAGGGACATTGGCAATTATTTTGCATTAATGCTTTAATAGCAGTTCCTCGAGGCTCCTTTTGCTGTCTCTGCCATTAATATTCAACGGAAATAAAATATAGCACCTTTTGAGTCAAATGATAGATCAAAAGAGAGTTACTAAGGAGTCTAATGGAGAGTTGATTAGTCGAAAATTTAAATCTAATTAAAATATAAATTTTTTTAGACATAATAATGTAAAATGGTTTAAGAAAATCATAAATTAACAACATCACCTCATTAATATCTTTTTTAAAAATTTTGTTCGAATTAATCAAAATATGTAAATAATTTAATTAAAAATAAATGATAGATTGACTTGTAATATAAAATTTCATCATAATTTTCACCATTTGGTAACATAATTTGCAATCATTAAAGTGTAGATAGAACTTTCATAAAAATGAAGAAAATTACATTACTTATTGGACTCACATTTTTTTGGCACAGACTAGAGTAGTTCTATAAAATTTTTTGTGGATGTAAAAACAATTGACAGGATTCTCTTGACCAACATTTTGAATCGCAACAAGTTCAATTTTTTTTTCACTCTTTTGACAAGAAAATCAAGTGCTTGAGGTGATGTGAAGTTTTCCAAATGGTATAGTAATTTTTAAAAATCGGGTTGTCGATCCCCCCGGAATTACTTGCTTTTTCTCTTAATAATCTGCTTAGTTTAATTAAATAAAATTATTTTATCAATTTTTAATTCCAAAACCTTACTTAGGGGGTATTTGTGCGTAGCCACTAGACCAACTAGGTGAATTTTCTAAACTTCTAAAAGTACTGCTGAGATATTACTGAGGTTCCCCAAATGTATTTTATTATTCTACATATAATGCCTTACAATTAAAATTAAATTTTTCATAAAATATACAATTTTGTAACTACGAATCAAATTTTCTTTCAAAACAAACTAAACATTATCACTGTACTGATAATTTTCGTTAAAAAACTCACCTAATTTTAATTGAGTAATTTTTTATTTTTTTTTTTAATATTACCTATCTTTGATGTCTAACTGCTTGCTTCACCTTAGTTCTTCAAGTACCTAATTCTCAAATAAAAAATAAAATGCTCAATAAAAAAATGGAGATTTCCATTCGCTAATGTTTGCACTCACGATGCATGAGATCGTACATTATTTCGTCTGAAATGTAAAATTTCTGAGTCAAAGAAAAATATTATTTCAAAATAAAGCCCAAAATAATCCGGGATGTTAATAAAAAGTGAACAACTTGCATGATTCATTAGAAGATGGAAATATCTTCCCCTTGCCTCCTTTGTAGCAAGAAATTTTAAATCAAAAATTCTCATTAGTCAAAATTTTTCACCGACAAGAATAGAAACTAAATGTGGAAATTGTTAGCAAATCAATTATATGAAGATCTTGTGTACTAAATCTTCATAATTTTGTTTAGGTATATTATTTATGCAATTTGTAAATGTTTCCTTAAATAACTTAAATAAAGCGCGTGATATTTTTCAAAGCATTATAGCCAAACGGGGAAGGTTTATTCATAACTCATATATGGCAAAAGGGGTATATATATGTATATAAGCATGTATATTATACACACAACAAAGCTAGAGGTTGGTGAATGAGAGGAAAGAGCAAGAAATAGAGAATGGGTAGATTAATTCAAGAAACGCGATGTTTGACTATTTTTATCATCCTTATTTTAGGTCTCGAGATTTGCTTTTCGAAAACAGAGGAGAGTATTGACTTCGGAGTGCATTCAAAGGAGCCTCTGGTTCCTCCTTGGGGTCCGTCCCACGGGACCTCAGATCCTCCACCTCCACCGCTGCTCCTAAATTTTGGGAGCTATCCAAAAGGGGATCATATTCCTCCTTCTGGGCCATCGCACAGGACATCGGATCCTCCCCGCCACCACCACGGCTAAATTTCGGGAGATACCCAAAAGGGGATCATATTCCTCCTTCTGGGCCGTCACATAGGACCTCCGATCCTCCTCCACCACCACCGCTACTAAATTTTGGGAGTTACCCAAAAGGGGATCATATTCCTCCATCTGGGCCGTCACATAGGACTTCGGATCCCCCTCCACCACCTCATAGCCCAAAAATGTAGGTGGCAGTTTTTATCTCTACCCAAGAGGCTTTTGGTCCGGGTGTTTGTTTGCTCATAAATGCATTATTGAATAAGAATGTTGTCCGGCATTAATGCTACTAAAAGGTCTTGTATGTCGTATTTTTTCCATTCGATTATAATGCACATTTATGTGTTCCTGATTTTATTATATTTCTTCCTTACTCAAATGAGAAGCGGGAGGTCATCAAAATTGCTTTTCCAGTGGACCTAACTAATGAGTTCCTCCCATTATAACTGTTATCATTAAGAACAAAAGCTTTTACACATTTATGTATCTTATTGGATTAGATAGTTGGAAAATTTCAGTATAACTCTAACATGTCACAGTTAGAATATATTTAACTCAGTGAGCACACTAACTTCATGTTTAACTATTCGGCTCATATGTGCTTTTGAGGAAGAAATAGGGAAGAAAAAAGCATTTTAGTAGTGGCCCAAAATCAAATTTTTAACATGTGAAAGTGAAACTAAGTGGCTCAAGCAAAAATTATTCTAAAAAAATAAAAAATAAAAATAACTTGCTTATTATTAAAACAAGGGTTATACTTCAAATTTGATATTATGTTTATGGTCGCATAATATATATTGAGGCTCACAAATTACAGAGGATATTAAAAAACCGAACTTGATATCATTCTGAAAATGAGTTTAAGAAATAAATATAACCTACTATAAAGTGATTGATTTAAACTATAGTTATTGTTCTAAAATGAGCGATCACCTTCGCCGGGAGATATTCTACGTTTTGAAATAGTGCAGCCTTGTGATGCGTCTAAGCAAGGAGCAGACCTGGGACTAATCCTTGTTCAAATGCTAATATTCTTCATATCCATAGCAAAGTATGGACCGATAAATAGAAGTTTAGACCGGCCCAGTAGATCCATCAAGAAACCGACATGGTTATCGATCTTTGCAAATTATGTTATTTGAATATTTAAGATTACTCCTCGCTTGCTTCTCCACAAAAGTAGAGGGACATTGGCAATTATTTTGCATTAATGCTTTAATAGCAGTTCCTCGAGGCTCCTTTTGCTGTCTCTGCCATTAATATTCAACGGAAATAAAATATAGCACCTTTTGAGTCAAATGATAGATCAAAAGAGAGTTACTAAGGAGTCTAATGGAGAGTTGATTAGTCGAAAATTTAAATCTAATTAAAATATAAATTTTTTTAGACATAATAATGTAAAATGGTTTAAGAAAATCATAAATTAACAACATCACCTCATTAATATCTTTTTTAAAAATTTTGTTCGAATTAATCAAAATATGTTAATAATTTAATTAAAAATAAATGACAGATTGACTTGTAATATAAAATTTCGTCATAATTTTATTTAGTTCATCTAACATTGCTGTTCTATTTTCACCATTTGGTAACATAATTTGCAATCACTAAAGTGTAGATAGAACTTTCATAGAAATGAAGAAAATTACATTACTTATTGGACCCACATTTTTTTGGCACAGACTAGAGTAGTTCTATAAAATTTTTTGTGGATGTAAAATCAATTGACAGGATTCTCTTGACCAACATTTTTAATCGCAACAAGTTTAATTTTTTTTTTCACTCTTTTGACAAGAAAATCAAGTGCTTGACGTGATGTGAAGTTTTCCAAATGGTATAGTAATTTTTAAAAATCGGGTTGTCGATCCCCCCGGAATTACTTGCTTTTTCTCTTAATAATCTGCTTAGTTTAATTAAATAAAATTATTTTATCAATTTTTAATTCCAAAACCTTACTTAGGGGGTATTTGTGCGTAGCCACTAGACCAACTAGGTGAATTTTCTAAACTTCTTAAAGTACTGTTGAGATATTACTGAGGTTCCCCAAATGCATTTTATTATTCTACATTTAATGCCTTACAATTAAAATTAAATTTTTCATAAAATATACAATTTTGTAAGTACGAATCAAATTTTCTTTCGAAACAAACTAAACATTATCACTGTATTGATAATTTTCGTTAAAGAACTCACCTAATTTTAATCGAGTAATTTTTTTTTTTTTTTTTTTTTTAATATTACCTATCTTTGATGTCTAACTGCTTGCTTCACCTTAGTTCTTCAAGTACCTAATTCTCAAATAAAAAATAAAATGCTCAATAAAAAAATGGAGATTTCCATTCGCTAATGTTTGCACTCACGATGCATGAGATCGTACATTATTTCGTCTGAAATGTAAAATTTCTAAGTCAAAGAAAAAAATTATTTCAAGATAAAGCCCAAAATAATCTGGGACATTCAAATAAAGAAAACCTCTTGCATGATTCGTTAGAAGATGGAAATATCTTCCCCTTGCCTCCTTTATAGCAAGAAATTTTAAATCAAAAATTCTCATTAGTCAAAATTTTTCACCGACAAGAATAGAAACTAAATGTGGAAATTGTTAGCAAATCAATTATATGAAGATCTTGTGTACTAAATCTTCATAATTTTGTTTAGGTATATTATTTATGCAATTTGTAAATGTTTCCTTAAATAACTTAAATAAAGCGCGTGATATTTTTCAAAGCATTATAGCCAAACGGGGAAGGTTTATTCATAACTCATATATGGCAAAAGGGGTATATATATGTATATAAGCATGTATATTATACACACAACAAAGCTAGAGGTTGGTGAATGAGAGGAAAGAGCAAGAAATAGAGAATGGGTAGATTAATTCAAGAAACGCGATGTTTGACTATTTTTATCATCCTTATTTTAGGTCTCGAGATTTGCTTTTCGAAAACAGAGGAGAGTATTGACTTCGGAGTGCATTCAAAGGAGCCTCTGGTTCCTCCTTCGGGTCCGTCCCACGGGACCTCAGATCCTCCACCTCCACCGCTGCTCCTAAATTTTGGGAGCTATCCAAAAGGGGATCATATTCCTCCTTCTGGGCCATCGCACAGGACATCGGATCCTCCCCCGCCACCACCACGGCTAAATTTCGGGAGATACCCAAAAGGGGATCATATTCCTCCTTCTGGGCCGTCACATAGGACCTCCGATCCTCCTCCACCACCACCGCTACTAAATTTTGGGAGTTACCCAAAAGGGGATCATATTCCTCCATCTGGGCCGTCACATAGGACTTCGGATCCCCCTCCACCACCTCATAGCCCAAAAATGTAGGTGGCAGTTTTTATCTCTACCCAAGAGGCTTTTGGTCCGGGTGTTTGTTTGCTCATAAATGCATTATTGAATAAGAATGTTGTCCGGCATTAATGCTACTAAAAGGTCTTGTATGTCGTATTTTTTCCATTCGATTATAATGCACATTTATGTGTTCCTGATTTTATTATATTTCTTCCTTACTCAAATGAGAAGCGGGAGGTCATCAAAATTGCTTTTCCAGTGGACCTAACTAATGAGTTCCTCCCATTATAACTGTTATCATTAAGAACAAAAGCTTTTACACATTTATGTATCTTATTGGATTAGATAGTTGGAAAATTTCAGTATAACTCTAACATGTCACAGTTAGAATATATTTAACTCAGTGAGCACACTAACTTCATGTTTAACTATTCGGCTCATATGTGCTTTTGAGGAAGAAATAGGGAAGAAAAAAGCATTTTAGTAGTGGCCCAAAATCAAATTTTTAACATGTGAAAGTGAAACTAAGTGGCTCAAGCAAAAATTATTCTAAAAAAATAAAAAATAAAAATAACTTGCTTATTATTAAAACAAGGGTTATACTTCAAATTTGATATTATGTTTATGGTCGCATAATATATATTGAGGCTCACAAATTACAGAGGATATTAAAAAACCGAACTTGATATCATTCTGAAAATGAGTTTAAGAAATAAATATAACCTACTATAAAGTGATTGATTTAAACTATAGTTATTGTTCTAAAATGAGCGATCACCTTCGCCGGGAGATATTCTACGTTTTGAAATAGTGCAGCCTTGTGATGCATCTAAGCAAGGAACAGACCTGGGACTAATCCTTGTTCAAATACTAATATCCTTCATATCCATAGCAAAGTATGGACCGAAAAATAGAAGTTTAGACCGGCCCAGTAGATCCATCAAGAAACCGACATGGTTATCGATCTTTGCAAATTATGTTATTTGAATATTTAAGATTACTCCTCGCTTGCTTCTCCACAAAAGTAGAGGGACATTGGCAATTATTTTGCATTAATGCTTTAATAGCAGTTCCTCGAGGCTCCTTTTGCTGTCTCTGCCATTAATATTCAACGGAAATAAAATATAGCACCTTTTGAGTCAAATGATAGATCAAAAGAGAGTTACTAAGGAGTCTAATGGAGAGTTGATTAGTCGAAAATTTAAATCTAATTAAAATATAAATTTTTTTAGACATAATAATGTAAAATGGTTTAAGAAAATCATAAATTAACAACATCACCTCATTAATATCTTTTTTAAAAATTTTGTTCGAATTAATCAAAATATGTAAATAATTTAATTAAAAATAAATGATAGATTGACTTGTAATATAAAATTTCATCATAATTTTATTTAGTTCATCTAACATTGCTGTTCTATTTTCACCATTTGGTAACATAATTTGCAATCATTAAAGTGTAGATAGAACTTTCATAAAAATGAAGAAAATTACATTACTTATTGGACTCACATTTTTTTGGCACAGACTAGAGTAGTTCTATAAAATTTTTTGTGGATGTAAAAACAATTGACAGGATTCTCTTGACCAACATTTTGAATCGCAACAAGTTCAATTTTTTTTTCACTCTTTTGACAAGAAAATCAAGTGCTTGAGGTGATGTGAAGTTTTCCAAATGGTATAGTAATTTTTAAAAATCGGGTTGTCGATCCCCCCGGAATTACTTGCTTTTTCTCTTAATAATCTGCTTAGTTTAATTAAATAAAATTATTTTATCAATTTTTAATTCCAAAACCTTACTTAGGGGGTATTTGTGCGTAGCCACTAGACCAACTAGGTGAATTTTCTAAACTTCTTAAAGTACTGTTGAGATATTACTGAGGTTCCCCAAATGCATTTTATTATTCTACATTTAATGCCTTACAATTAAAATTAAATTTTTCATAAAATATACAATTTTGTAAGTACGAATCAAATTTTCTTTCGAAACAAACTAAACATTATCACTGTATTGATAATTTTCGTTAAAGAACTCACCTAATTTTAATCGAGTAATTTTTTATTTTTTTTTTTAATATTACCTATCTTTGATGTCTAACTGCTTGCTTCACCTTAGTTCTTCAAGTACCTAATTCTCAAATAAAAAATAAAATGCTCAATAAAAAAATGGAGATTTCCATTCGCTAATGTTTGCACTCACGATGCATGAGATCGTACATTATTTCGTCTGAAATGTAAAATTTCTAAGTCAAAGAAAAAAATTATTTCAAGATAAAGCCCAAAATAATCTGGGACATTCAAATAAAGAAAACCTCTTGCATGATTCGTTAGAAGATGGAAATATCTTCCCCTTGCCTCCTTTATAGCAAGAAATTTTAAATCAAAAATTCTCATTAGTCAAAATTTTTCACCGACAAGAATAGAAACTAAATGTGGAAATTGTTAGCAAATCAATTATATGAAGATCTTGTGTACTAAATCTTCATAATTTTGTTTAGGTATATTATTTATGCAATTTGTAAATGTTTCCTTAAATAACTTAAATAAAGCGCGTGATATTTTTCAAAGCATTATAGCCAAACGGGGAAGGTTTATTCATAACTCATATATGGCAAAAGGGGTATATATATGTATATAAGCATGTATATTATACACACAACAAAGCTAGAGGTTGGTGAATGAGAGGAAAGAGCAAGAAATAGAGAATGGGTAGATTAATTCAAGAAACGCGATGTTTGACTATTTTTATCATCCTTATTTTAGGTCTCGAGATTTGCTTTTCGAAAACAGAGGAGAGTATTGACTTCGGAGTGCATTCAAAGGAGCCTCTGGTTCCTCCTTCGGGTCCGTCCCACGGGACCTCAGATCCTCCACCTCCACCGCTGCTCCTAAATTTTGGGAGCTATCCAAAAGGGGATCATATTCCTCCTTCTGGGCCATCGCACAGGACATCGGATCCTCCCCCGCCACCACCACGGCTAAATTTCGGGAGATACCCAAAAGGGGATCATATTCCTCCTTCTGGGCCGTCACATAGGACCTCCGATCCTCCTCCACCACCACCGCTACTAAATTTTGGGAGTTACCCAAAAGGGGATCATATTCCTCCATCTGGGCCGTCACATAGGACTTCGGATCCCCCTCCACCACCTCATAGCCCAAAAATGTAGGTGGCAGTTTTTATCTCTACCCAAGAGGCTTTTGGTCCGGGTGTTTGTTTGCTCATAAATGCATTATTGAATAAGAATGTTGTCCGGCATTAATGCTACTAAAAGGTCTTGTATGTCGTATTTTTTCCATTCGATTATAATGCACATTTATGTGTTCCTGATTTTATTATATTTCTTCCTTACTCAAATGAGAAGCGGGAGGTCATCAAAATTGCTTTTCCAGTGGACCTAACTAATGAGTTCCTCCCATTATAACTGTTATCATTAAGAACAAAAGCTTTTACACATTTATGTATCTTATTGGATTAGATAGTTGGAAAATTTCAGTATAACTCTAACATGTCACAGTTAGAATATATTTAACTCAGTGAGCACACTAACTTCATGTTTAACTATTCGGCTCATATGTGCTTTTGAGGAAGAAATAGGGAAGAAAAAAGCATTTTAGTAGTGGCCCAAAATCAAATTTTTAACATGTGAAAGTGAAACTAAGTGGCTCAAGCAAAAATTATTCTAAAAAAATAAAAAATAAAAATAACTTGCTTATTATTAAAACAAGGGTTATACTTCAAATTTGATATTATGTTTATGGTCGCATAATATATATTGAGGCTCACAAATTACAGAGGATATTAATAAACCGAACTTGATATCATTCTGAAAATGAGTTTAAGAATTAAATATAACCTACTATAAAGTGATTGATTTAAACTATAGTTATTGTTCTAAAATGAGCGATCACCTTCGCCGAGAGATATTCTACGTTTTGAAATAGTGCAGCCTTGTGATGCATCTAAGCAAGGAACAGACCTGGGACTAATCCTTGTTCAAATACTAATATTCTTCATATCCGTAGCAAAGTATGGACCAATAAATAGTAGTTTAGACTAGCCCGTTAGATCCATCTCGAAACCGACAAGGCTATCGATCTTTGCAAATTTTGTTACTAGAATATTTAAGATTACTCCTCGCTCGCTTCTCCACTAAAGTAGAGGGACATGGGCAATTATTTTGCATTAATGCTTTAATTGTAGTTCCTCGAGGCTCCTTTTGTCACGCCCCGATCCTCAAATCGACCACGCAACAGTCGCCATGTTGTCTCGTTACACGGGCAGAACCTCCCCATATATCGGGTCGCCGCAAAGCTACAAATCAGGACAGTAATTCTTCCAATACACAATCCATAAGAAGAGGAAAAATCATATAACAATACACATGCAAAGGACCCATCCGGTCCAATTCTGTACACACAAACACACATCAGCACACAATTGGGGAGAGGGTACCTGTACATGCAAGCATGCAGTATGGTCATCCTAGCCATTTCAAAATTCTCAATATAAATAAAGCATTTAAAATACAAGAAGTTCCAAATCATAGTCGTAGGATTTTACTAACACTTGCCTGATGAAAACAAGCCAGCATCGGTAAGGTCCAAACAGTATGAGATGTACAGAATATCATAAAATTGAAAGAAAGTATCAAAATTTAACATTTCAAACCAAATATCTCATTCAAACAATAAGTTTTATCAAAAATGGAATTTAAAAGAAAATGAACAAGTTTCAAACAAATTCCAACATAAACTATGTAACGATTCCATCAATACTTGCTCCTATATATGAAACAAGTATCGATTTAATCCATACCAAAATAATTATACAAGTCTTCCCTTCCATGGATTTCAGATCAAACCAAAATAACCTTACATCGCTATAATGCCTAACACAAGTCAGCGGATAAACCTTCCCAAGCTCCAATTTCTATCATAGGCCTAAACTTCCTCTGAAAAATGTTAAAAAGAGGGGTGAGTATTATAAATACTCAGTGAGTGGAGTGCAATGGTATGATTGTGTGATAAATGAGGGGTGAATGTGGGAGAGTCTGTCACGCCCCGACCCGCAGGTCGAGTACGCGAACAGACCGCCGCGACTCCTCGAAGCACGAGTATGCTCTACTCGCATATCGAGATGATGCAAGGCTAATACTATGACCCTACTCAATATCATTAAGTCAAAATCATACAGCGGAAGATTTTTTTTAAAAAAAGATAGTTTTCAATAAAAATTTTCTTTAAAACATTTGCCTCCAATTTACATATAATATTTATATTTATGGTCCAATCGTAAACAAAGATGGGTATAATCACTTACTCGTTAGCGTCTCTCAGTAAAATTCGTGGGATAGTACCTCAATGTATGTCAAGTACAGTATATGCTAAAAATATTAATATGAGGGGTGAGTATAATCCACATACTCCGTGAGTGAGGTGCAATGACTATATAATGACAATAAATGAATTTGTGAGAGTGGCAAGTCAAAACATCATTTTCAAATTTCATTTCATCCATTTGCAAATATATCGTGTAATCCAAAATAATATGCATCCTTATCATCAATTATGCATCAATAGGGTGTCAAAAAAACGTATTTTACCCATAGTTTGGCCTAACTAGGGTAAAATCCACCAAGGGGTCACCATAATATCATAAGAATGAAATACATATATCTTCCCCCTTCCCTTGGTGTTGACACGATCCTCACGGGTGCTCGTCTATTGGATCCGTTGCCCAGAGACAGGGACTCAAACCCTTCTCTGATGTTACCCCACCACGTCACCCCGTCGGGTCAATCTCGTGGTAGGGAGTACGCTATAGCCACTATGCACCATCCCATAATCATACACATGTGTCATATATCATCATTCATAAATCTTTACTCGTAATAAAAATACGGCACTATCAAGTTATCATAATATCATGATACAATTTTCACATAACATAATTTCAAGACATGCCACAAACACTAAAACATTTCTAAATAACATTTCAAAATTTATTTATAAAAATCATGATCAAAACTATTTTTCATTTAAAGTCAAGAATAGATCGTCCCACTCACCTCGACTGGGGAGGGTACGCAACTCCCCCTAAATATCCTCATTTCTCGAACGAGTCTCCCCTCGAACCCTAAGCCTAAGTTAAACAATATCATTTATTAATTCAATATTATATCGTTGGATTATAACATGCATATAAAAATATCCTCTTTCATAGATTAAATCTCAAATTTCATACTTAGAGAAAAATTTCTACAAACCTATAACGCGCAGGTTTAGTAAAATCAAGATATCTTCTAAAATCTTGATCGGATTCAAATAATTCAAATTTTTTCTTAAAAGAAGACATATATCTTCAACTTTTATGTTCAGACCATCTTCAAATTCTGAACACACGAATTTATAAAAAAACATATATCACTTTTCAGTCTAAGTTCTTAAAACCAACTCTGCACAGTTTTGGGAGAAATTTCATATCACCTAGTATACTTCTCCGATTTAAGTGATTCTTATCTCAAATTGAAGATAAGATATAGATCTAAAAATTTCTAGTTTTGACCATCCTAAGATTTTAAATTTATAATTTTAAAAAATTTAATGTTCATCTCAGTTTTAGTTTCAGAACAACTTCTGCACAGTTTTAGTAAAAACATCATCACTTTCTGTATACAACTTATCTCCTTTTAAAGCTAAGACAGAGATCTAAAACTTTCATATTTAACATTTTCCAAATTCCTTTCATAAGATACCTCAAAAATTCATACAAATTACTAGTCGTACACAGGACATGAAACAGAATTTGTGAAACATGCTAAATTTCCAAAAATCGATTTCTTAATGAAAAATTTTACACTATAGCTCATTTTAAAGCTTAGAGAGTCTAGTTTTACCAGAAACAAACTAATCTAAATTTCAATCATCATAAAATAAGATATCATGAAATTACTACAGTTTCCTCAAATTGAAATATTCATATCTAGCATGCTAGTACATATATTTAAATTCACTACTTGTAAAGACTTCAAGTTTGAGTATTTTACCTTCCTTTATATGATCTTTTGCTAACTAATACCCATCATCTTGATCTTGATTTTCTTGAAACCTTGAATTTTTTTATCACCTTAGCAAAATCAAATCACAATGAACATAAATTTCCTATACAATACCTCTATACTTTCAATTGAAATTCAAGAATTCCTAAAAATGTTCGTACCTCTTTGGCTCCATAGTTAAACTCAAAAATAGAAGTGAAGTCTATAAATTTCGTGCAAGGGGTGAGTTGAATGAAAAAAATGAGACAAACTCTTCTTAAACAAGTTCTTTTATAAATCTAGCCAAATTTCCTTAACCATTGGATCATTCCATGCATCATCTCAACCTTCCATTTGTCCTAACACTTAAACCATGCAATTATTGATGCAAGAAACTTCCATGCATTCCACCAAGTGTCTTTGGACGTCCATGTCAAGGGGAGGAGGTGTCACAAGCTAGAACAAGTTATTCTAGTTAATTTTCATGCAAAAATTTCCATCCAATAAGTTTTCATGTATAAATTTCTATCCAATGAGATTTCTTGAATGTGAAAAATCCTATGTGGCCACTAACCAACATTGTTTCTCTCTTGACCAATCATTTGGCTCCAATTCTCCATCCTTGAGTGGTTTCTAATTTAGTCCCTCAATTTTCCTTAATTGCATTTAAACCCCTAACTTTTAACAATTTGCATTTTTGGTACCTATGAAATTTTGTTCAAAATTTCTTAAATATATGAAATTTCATTTAAATATCTTTATTTAAGTGTGTAAGTCTTTTCTTAGCCATTTATGACCTCTTTAGGCCTTGTCGGCATTTTCCGAGAAAGTTTTCGGCTTACCGATAAAATTTTCAGTTTTAGAAATTTTGAGATGAAATTTCAAAATAAATAAATAGATAATTAAATAGATATCTCAAAAGGATGCTTATATATAAAATCATGAGGAGTAGTACATGATATACAGTTATTGAAAATCGGTGTTACAAAGTCAAAGTGTATCTCAAACAACACTTTATATATATCAAAGCATTTTCAGTAAATCAAGATAATTTACAAAATATGCA
The DNA here is from genome assembly GCA_037126225.1 of Dillenia turbinata. NCBI lineage: Eukaryota > Viridiplantae > Streptophyta > Magnoliopsida > Dilleniales > Dilleniaceae > Dillenia > Dillenia turbinata. Next base: position 16,944,322 of record JBAMMX010000016.1, on the reverse strand, counting down.
TCCACATCAAACATTCTTTCAGAAAATCACAAGGGTCCCATCGAAATCACTTCCATCCTGTGTTTTGTCGAACCAAGATGGAAGCTCGCCAAGGGGTTTTCCATTTCAGTATTTCAAACACTACCCCTTTTCTTGGTGTTTGCTCGTACCACACCGGGGTGCAATCCGGATAGTCCAACGTGGCAGAGAAGAGGCCGCGTATACCTCTCTTGCAATAAAACCCCACCCACATCATCCCGTCGGGTCACTCCGTGGAGGGAATGACTATAGCCATTACACTCGTGCTCCATAATTTCACAATCATACAAATTACAATCAATGTGCATGTTTCATCAAACAAATTCCAAAATCATGCCACAAGCATTTACAAATCAAATATCCAATGCAAATGACACAAATTCATTTATAATTACATAGGATGCATTCGTAATTCAAATTTCTATTTCAGACATCCCACAATCACAAATAATTTCATATAAATCATGTAAAAATCATTCAAAATCATTTATAAAAGAATTTAAAACAGTTTTGCTCATCTATAACACAACGGACCATCCACTCACATCTAAGGAGGGTATCCACTCCCTACACCCTATCAATACTCAAGAAATCTCCTTTCAAGCTCCAAAGGATTGTTCTAAATCAACAATAACAATTCTCAAGTTATTTCTCTTCCAAAATCAAAGGTTTACAACTTTCTTAATTTTATTTAAACCCCAATTTCGAACATTCTATTGTCCTTGTCCTTCTTTTACCAATTTATCGTCATTTATATCACATATTATTTTACATTCCAATTTCTCCTAAATTTACATCCTCAACGAAACAGACAACATCAATTAATCACAAAATAGATTCTGAAACAATACATATCCTATACCCTAAATTTTTATCCTGACCCAACAAGGTTTTATTATCATCTAACACATTCTCTCATCCTATACAGCCTAAATTCGATCTATTATTGAAGGCATTTAGAAATTCCCTCACCTAGGATTTTCGCAGCTCGTAACCCTAACGTCCGTGTGCATACAACTCAATTCGGGACCTACAGTGCTTTTAGACCGAAGCAAAGTTTAGTATTTGGTTCAATTACTATGAACAATCGAAACCCTAGACTAAGAAATCAAAAATCCACCCTTACCTACGCAGAGAATGTAGTTCACGGCCTAGGGTTTTTGATGGTCCTGCGGTTCTGTTGATGAGTGCCAGTTTGAAGCTTCGGTGAAGGTCGCAGAAGACTTTCAGCAGAGAGAAGCGCGCGGTTGAGCAAACAAGGGAGAGAGAGATAGCGTGGGCTGTCGCGTGCGAGAGAGAGAGAGAGAGAGAGAGAGAGATAATAGAGAGTGACGATGGTGGCTGCGTATGGTGGTGGACAGCGACGGAGAGGAAGTCGCAGGAGAGTGAGAAACAGAGAGACAGAGAGTGAGAGCGGCGAGTGAGAGGGAGAGAGAGTTCGAGAGTTCAAGAGAGAGAGCAGGGAGTGAGAGAGAGATTAGGGCTTTCAGCCCTAATCGAATTGGGGGGGAGAGGAGACGCGGCGTTTTGGGGTGAAACGTTGCGTCTCTCCTCTTTCTCCCCTTTTTTTTTATAGTGATTATATATTCATATATATATATATATATATTCATATTCACTTTTCACTAATTTTAAATTTCATAAAAATGGGATTCACTACGAATCGTGGACACGACATTTTATATATGCCCAATAATTCCAATTTAAAACCCCAAAATCAAAAATTAATAAAATTTAAAACTTCTTATTATATTATAGAGACATTTACAAAATTTCTAACACCGAATTTTCGGTATTGAAACACTTAACCCCCTAAAAACAAATTTCATCCTTGAAATTTCAAAATACAATTTATATGTCAAAGAGCTACGGGTGTTGCTTCCGCATTGATTTTTTGGTCTCCCAAGTCTGTTCTTCCACTTGGTTGTTTCTCCACAGTACTTTGACCATAGGAATCTGTTTGCTCCTTAACTGCCTGATCTGTCGATCAATGATTTTCAATAGTTGTACCTTGAAACTCAAATTCTCATTCAATTCTATTGGAGGTGCTTCCAATATATGTGAGAGATCCGGTAAATACTTTTTCAACATAGAAACGTGAAAAACATCATGGATCCTTTGCAACTCCGACGGTAATTCTAGCCGGCATGCCACTTGTCCAATCCTTTCAAGAATTTTGAAGGGGCTGATATAACGAGGGTTTAGCTTTCCTCGTTTTTGAAAACAGATTACGCCCTTCCAAGGAGATATATTCAAAAACACCATATCTCCTTCAAATTCCAAAGGTCTTCTTCTCTTGTCCGCATAGCTCTTTTGTCGATCTTGAGCCGCCTTCATTCTTTCCCAAATCAACTTCACTTTTTCTTTAGTGGCCTCGATCATTTCTACACTTTCAATCTTTCTCTCTCCAACCTCGTCCCAACACAATGGGTACGACACTTCCTTCCATAAAGGGCTTCATAGGGAGGCATCCCTATGCTCGCTTGATAACTATTGTTGTAGGCAAATTCAACCAACTGAGGGTGTTTATCCCAACTGCCTTGAAAATCCATAACACATGCCCTATGCATGTCTTCCAATGTTTGAATTGTATGCTCGGATTGCCCATTAGTTTGAGGATGGAAAGCAGTGCTGAATTTCAACTTAGTCCCTAAGGACTCTTACAGCTTTGGCCAGAATCTAAAAGTGAACCGAGGATCACGGTCCAATACAATGGACACGAGTACTCCGTGAAGTCTTACGATTTTATCAATGTACAAAAATTGCCAATCTTTCCAAGGAATAAGTGTTCTGAATCTTTAAGAAATGAGCCCACTTGGTGAGACAATCTACAATCACACATATAGCATCGTGACGGCTCGGAGTACTTGACAATCCCACCATGAAATCCATGATGATATGTTCCCATTTCTATTCGGGAACTGGTAGTGCTTGAAGTGTTCCTGCCGGTTTCTGATGTTCGGCCTTGATCTGTAGGCATACAAGACACTTCACCACAAATTCGACTATCTCTCTCTTCATCCCAGACCACCAATATGATTCTTTGATGGTCGGTACATTTTGGTACTCCCCGGATGCATAGCATAGGCCAAGGAATGCACCTCTTCAAGTATGGCCTTCCGAAGATCTTCATTTTTCGGAATGCATATTCGTTTCCCATACACTATAATTCTATCATCCTGAATCCGGAATTCGTTACTTTCCCCTTTTTGGATTTTCTCAACAATACCATTCAATTCATCATCGGTAGCCTGGAGCTCCCGAATACGATCCACCAACGTGGGTTTGACCACAAACTTGGCTAATAAAGCACCTTGATCATTCTTAGCCAACTCGACTCCAAGTGCTCAGAGTTCGACTAAACAAGAGAGGTAAGAACTCCCTTGGAATGCCGTAGATGAGGATTTGTGGCTTAAAGCATCAGCAACAACATTCGCCTTCCCGGGGTGGTAATCAATCACCAAGTCATAGTCCTTGATCAGTTCTAACCACCTTCTTTATCTCAAATTAAACTCCTTCTGAGTGAGCAAGTATTTGAGACTCTTGTGATCGGTAAAGATCTTGCAAGTAACCCCGTACAAATAATGTCGCCAAATCTTTAAAGCAAACACAATAGTATCTAGCTCCAAATCATGAGTAGGGTAGTTCACTTCGTGCTTCTTCAGTTGACGAGAAGCGTAAGCAATCACCTTATCACCTTGCATCAGCACACACCCTAATCCTTACTTCCTAGCATCACTGTACACCACATAATCACCACCGCCACTTGTAGGGAGAGCAAGGATAGGAGCGGAGGTCAACCTTTGCTTAATCTCTTGAAAAATACCCTCACACTTTTCATCCAATTCAAACTTGACTCCCTTCTGAGTCAAATTTGTCATCGGAGCTGCTATCTTCAAGAATCCTTCTACGAATCTCCGATAGTACCCTGCTAATCCGAGGAAACTTCTAACCTCGATGATATTTTTAGGCTATTCCCACTTCAGAATGACCTCTACCTTCTTTGGATCCACGAAAATCCCATCTTTGGAAACCACATGTCCTAAAAATCCAATATCTCTTAGCCAAAACTCGTATGTGGAGAACTTGGCATACAGCTCCTTCTCTCTAAGAGTTTGCAAAATGATTCAGAAATGTTTAAAATGTTCTTCATTACTCTTGGAATATACCAAGATGTCGTCGATGAAGACTATGACAAATTTATTGAGATAGGGATGGAACACTCGATTCATGAGATCCATAAAAGTCGTAGGAGCATTCGTCAACCCAGAGGTCATTACCAAAAATTCATAGTGCCCATACCGCACCCTAAATGCGGTCTTGTGAACATCTTCACCCAGTTGGTGGTAACCCGATCTCAAATCGATCTTTGAGAACACACTAGCTCCTTGAAATTGATCGAAAAGATCATCAATTCTCGGGAGAGGATACTTGTTCTTAATCGTTGCCTTATTGAGCTGTCGGTAGTCAAAACATAATCGGAGGGTTCCGTCCTTCTTCTTCACAAACAGAACCAAAGCATCCCAAGGCAAAGTGCTCGGTCGGATGAACCCTTTCTCCAACAACTCTTGGAGATGAACCTTCAGCTCTTTCAACTCTGTGGGTGCCATTCGATACGGAGGAATAGAAATTGGTGCGGTGCCAGGAATCAGATCTATGGTGAAATCAAATTCCCGAATCAATGGGAACCCAGGCAACTCTTCCGAAAAAACGTTCGGAAACTCATTCACCATAGGAACATCGTCCAAACTAGGACTTCCCACCATGGTATCAACAATGTGTGCCAAATAAGCTTCATATTCTTTATGCACTAATCTACATGCTTTAAGAGCCGAAATTACATAACTCGGCAACACTCGTCGTTCACTGGTGAATACAAGCAAAGGATATCCTGGCCTTCAGAATTTCACTTCCTTAGTGAAGCAGTTCACGGAAGCTCGGTGAAGATATAGCCAATCCATGCCTAGAATGGCGTCAAAATCTTTCATTTCCAACGGAATCAAATCCGCCTCGAGAGTTACCTCACCGATTTTCACCTCACAGGACTTGTTTACTGTATCCCTAATCAAGTATTCTCCCAATGGTGTAATAACCAATAATTCTTTAGCAAGTGAAACTAAAGGTCTATCAGAATATCTGGCAAACCCCAAACTCACAAAGGAATTATTAGACCCAGTATCTATGAGCACATGTGCATCAACATCAAAAATTTTCATCGTACCTATAAATATAAACCATAAACAAAATTGTATCATCCACATTCCTTAAGCCATAATCACAAACCATCAAATCATAATCATAAACCATTTATATCACATTTTCAATTTTAGAACTTAAAATTTAATAGAGATTACATGTGACTACATCAGGATTGACTTGGGCCTCTTTATTAGTCATGGCGTAAATTCGGGTCTGAGTTCTAGGTTGAGGGCGTTGTGTGGGGGCAGCTATAGTATTACTTCTGGTGCCCGTCCTCAAGGTATGGCTAGTGGAAGGTGTAGAAGCAATTGTCGGATCTCTTCTAAAACCACTTGAGGGACCTCAAACTTGTCGACTTCCTTGCCCTTCTACATTTAACTCTGGACAAGAGTGCCGAAAGTGACCCTCTTTCCCACAGTGATAACATCTTTTGGGTCCCCTGCACAGACCCGGGTGATGCCCCTTGCAATTTGGGCAAATTTCTCCTCTGCCACCCCTAAACCTTACTCCCATTCCAACAGTTCTGCTGGGAGCACTTGGCCTAAAAGTCGATTGGTCTTGAGGAAAGCCAACCAACCCTGAAAAGGATCCGCCGCTATAAGAGCCCATGCCTCGACTCTTTTTAAAACCTTGACTCGGATATTAGCCACTAGGTCTCTTCCTCTTCCCATGGTGCTCTCTGACCTTGCTTCTCTCCATCACCATTTTCTCGGCCCCCAAGGCAAGTCAAGAATGTCTTGGAAGGTATGCCCCTTAGTGATAGGCATTTTCTCTCTATTCAAATTCAGTCCCGACTCGAACTTTGAACTTAAGGACTCCTCGGAGTTCACAAACTCCAGAACATAACTGGTAAGTTCTCTCAGCTCTGTCTCATATTCAAATACTGTCTTGTTTCCCTGAGCTAACTTGAAAAATACCTCTCTTTTCTGATCCCGATAGAATCGGATGTAATATTTCTCCTCGAAGACCCTAAGGATTTCTGTCCAAGTAGGAGGAACAGGAGCCCTTCCCTTCACATTCTCCCACCATGTCCTTGTACCTTTATCCAACAGTTTTGCCACCACCCATAATTTCATCTCATCGCTTAATCTCATGTCGGAGACGGTCTCTTGAATTCGGCCAATCTATTCCTTAGCCACTGAAACATCAGAAGTGCCTGCAAATGTTTCACACCCTAGTTGTCTTGCCTCTTTTATCAACTTAGACAACTCTATAGTAGGGCGATCTGTTGTTGTAACAACCAGAAGAGAAGGTGCTTGTGGGGTACTAGGCACAGCAACCGGTACTGAAGGAGAAGTTGTTGAAGGAGCTGAAGTCAGATGTGGAGCTTGGTACTGCACTCCGAAGGTCCTCTACCACTCCATAACTTGCTGTAGAGCGGCAATAGGTGTCACGCCCTGAACCGGGATCGTGAACAGCCGCCCGTTGCCCTGGATGCCAGCTGTATTTCTACAACAAATAGGGCAAAACCTCCTCATAAATCGCAGGTCTCCCATGTACAAATAAACCTATTTAAACCTGTATAATTTAAAATCGTCTTGTAAATAAAATAAAATGGTCATCCCGGCCTCACAACAACCCACCAACCACAGCAAACATCTAGAACAACGTCAGGCTAAGTAAATTACCAGCAATCCTAGCCACAAATCTCTACTGTCATGCCCAACTAAAGCATGAGCAGCCGCCACACTGAGCGGACCTAAGTTTTATACAATTTACAACAAATTTTCCCAAGTTAACATTCAAACACTACAATTGCTTCAATGCAAATGAAAAATGAGAGTTTCACAGATAAGGTACGTAAATTATACAGTCATCCCAAATTAAGTACACGGTCAACTACGAACCTCAATATCTAGACCACGCAGGGTCGAAATAAAGTACGAAATTTAAATCTCAGCTTAAACTTAAATCTCACCGACCCGAATAACAAAATTCGTCAAAATCTCTAAATTCTGAAGTGTCATTCCAGCACAACAATCCGGTCTGAGGGAGGAAAGAAGAGGGGTGAGTATCAAGGCAGATACCCAGTGAGTGAGGGGATTAATCTCAAGTACTAATAGTGTAGGTGAACATTAGAGTGTCAAATAATATCATTCGTAACCAATAATTCAAATTTTGCAGTAAATCATGATATGTTGGATAAAATGAACTCATTTAATCATTCACACGATATTATACATATATGCATCCATTTAAAATCAAGTAAGTCATAGAGCAAACCGAAAGGATCCTGGCAAAGGTCAACCATGACCAAAGATAGGCGCATCGGGGGTTTTATTATGCAAAGTGTTTCAAAAGTAGCTCTCTACCCCGACGTTGGCCATGGGCTTAGCCCTTGCTTACCTAGACTCGACATAGGGCCACCTGCGGTGCTAGACAGTGATGAACACACGTCCTCCCCCGATGTGGGTTCAACCGGCCACGCCTATGAATAAATATAAACTGGACGTTTGCGGATACCTCCTGCAAAAGCGTATCCGGGCAACCAGTGCCTCTACAAAGTCCCTTCGTAGCTACGGAATCAATCAAATAATGCCATATCATCATATCATCTCAAGCTAGTAGGCATCTAATCCACATAGCCAAATCATCTCATCATATCCTTAAAACAATTCAAATTCGTGTGCCAATACATTTCATCGAAATCATTTAAATTCAACAAACCAATGCAATGGTAGAATAGAAAACATTCCATTTCTCAAATCATGGCACAATTTCATTTTATTTCAAACATTGATGCATAATCGTAGAAAACATAAGTACGACACTCCAATGATCACAAAACAGATTTCAATTTCAATTCCATACGTTGAGACAATGCATATCAAAAGCATGTTTTATTAAAAACACGATAAAATCAGGTTTCACTATTTCATGCAAGAGATTAGGATCCCACCCACATTCTAGGGAGGGTGGTCACTCCCTATTTCCACAATCAATCCAAATTAACTTCTCGAGTCTCCAAAAAGATCAACCTAATCAAATCATCAAAATTTATCATCAAATTTCCAATTATTTTTAGGGTTTATCATTTTCCTTAAGTTTGTACAAACCCTGAATTCTTAAATTTATGAATGCGCTCTGATGTCCTTAATTGCATTTCATTTGTAAATAAATAACAAAATAGAAATCAAGTTTGTTTCAACCCTAAAACCGTTCAAAGTCAAAAATAAGCCTACATTGAATAAATTTCCTACAAAATAGAAAAATTTTTTAAAAATCATACACTTTTCAATTCTCATCCGATTGCTTCAAACCATATGTCATTTTCAAGGTATTGAAATCTATTTTCATAGTACGAAAATTCTATTTTGATTTCCTTTATGCAGGATAACTTAAAATGAAAAATACTGAATCAATCCTTAAACTTAAATCCCAATTTCTGACTATTTTCATACATACTTCAAATTAAACTCTAAGAGAAACCATTCAAATCAACTCAACATGATTCCATCATCCGGAACAGCTCGATTCGTATAAAATCCTATATTTAACCTAAATAATTACATAAAATGTCAGATAACGCATTCAATTCTAATCTAACATGCATCCTAATATATATACAATACTTCTTACTCTAAATTTACCCTAACTTCATCTAATGTATCGAAAGAATTAAGATTTACCTCACCTAGGGTATTCTCAGTTCATGGCTTCTGTCCGAATGTCTCCTCAATTCACTCCAAAATCTGCAATACTTTCTAATCGCAACAAGATTTACTAATTAGGTATAATTACTCAGAATAATCAAAACCCTAAGCTAGGATTAGAAAACAGTTACCTGCACAGAGGATGAAGTGTTGTCACAGCCTAGGGTTTCGAATGTCTACCGCTACGCTGTAACAGAGGTTGCAGCAAGTCTGCGCGCGTAAGAAAGCGAGCAAATGAGAGGGGGAAAGTTCTGCAATCGCGCGCACAGGAAGAGGAAAGGCTGTTCGCGTGCGCAGGAAGAGGGAGAAGCAGAGTGATAGAGAGGGAAGAGTGAGAAATCATGGTCGAAAGAGAGTAGAGAGAGAGCAAAATAGAGAACGGGGAATAAAGAGTGAGTGATCGCAGAGAGCTATACAGTGAGAAATAGAGAGAGAAAGAGGGCAGAAAGGGACACAGAGGGGGCGAGCGGTGGTCGGTGGTGGCTGTGGGTTGTAGTGACAGTGGCGATCAACGGCGGAGCAAAGGAAATCGTCGCGAGAGAGGAAAAGCCGGAGAGAGAAATAGAGAAAAAAACCCACGAGGGATAGAGAGAGAGAGATCAATAGAGGGACGGAGATGGATGAGGGAATGAGCGATGGTTGTGGAGGCGGAGGAACAAGGCGGCGGCGATGGTGAGTCGGGTGAGGGAGAGATTGAAAGAGAAGCCGAGAGAGAGAGGGAATCGAGAAGAGAGGGATACTGCAATCGATAGAGAGAGAGAAGGAGAAGAGGGAGAAGAAGGCGGTGTGTGGTGGCTATGGGTGGCGGCAGACAGTGGCCGAGGAGGAGAGACGGCCGCGGGAAAGGGCGATCGGGTGGAGAAGATAAAGAGTCACGCGGAAGGAAAAGGGAGAAAGAAGGAGAAGAATTAGGGCTTTTAGCCCTAATTCGATTTTTCTCTTTTTTTTAATTTATAATTATATAAATGAATAAATAATTAAATAAATATATGAATAATTATGTGTATATATATGTATATATATTTTATACTCACTTACCCTACAAATCGCAGGAACGACATTTAGAATATACCAAAAATTAAATTTAGAAACCCCAAAATCGAAAATCAAAAAAAAAATAAAAATTTCTTTATATATATATATATATAAACCGAGAAATATTTTATTTAATTTCATGAACAGGAATACTAATACGGACACCGCAGTGTCGATGTTGCATTTTCTAACCGCCTAAAAACAAGTTTCGTCCTCAAAACTAAAAGAAAACTATACTGCAAACAAATGGAGGTACTGTCTCTTAATAGCCTCCTCGAGCTCCCAGGTTTCTTCCTCAACTTGATCACTCCTCCACAAAACTCTAACCAAAGAAACTTCCTTCCTTCGCAGCTTTTTGACCTGTCGATCCAGAATTGCCACGGGCTGAACCGGAAGACTGAGGTCCTCTCATAACTCAACAGGTGGAGGCTCAAGTACATGAGAAGGGTCAGCTAAATACTTCCTGAGTACCGAGACATGGAAGACGTCGTGAATATGGGAGAGTTCATCTGGCAGCTCCAATCTGTATGCTACACTCCCGACCCTCTCAAGGATACGGAAGGGTCCAATATATCTGGGGCTCGGCTTAGCTCGCTGCCTGAACCATATAACTCTTTTCAAAGGAGATATCCTCAAGAAAACCATATCTCCCATAGCAAACTCAAGAGGTCGCTGCCTACGATCAGCATACGCCTTCTTCTGTCCTGTGCGGCTTTCATCCACTCACGGATGACCTTAACCTTATCCTTCGTTTCCTCAATCAACTTAACGCTACTGAGACGTTGTTCTCCGACCTCATCCCAGCATATCGGGGTGTGGCACTTCCTGCCATACAGTGCCTCATATGGTGGCATCCCAATACTGGCCTGATAGCTGTTATTATACGCAAATTCGACCAGTGGAAGGTGTCGATCCCAACCACCCCTGAAATCCATCACGAATGCTCTCAGCATGTCCTCAAGAGTCTGAATGGTTCTCTCTGGCTGACCATCTGTCTGCGGATGATAGGCTGTGCTAAAACTCAGCCTCGTGCCCATTGCCTCCTGCAACTTGGGCCAAAATCTAGAAGTAAACCTCGGGTCCCTGTTGGATACTATGGACACAGGGACACCATGCAGCCTGACTATCGTATCAATGTAAAGACATGCCAAGGTCTCCAAAGGATAGTCACTGCGAATAGGGAGGAAATGAGCGGACTTGGTAAGTCGATCTACAACTACCCATATGGCATCATGTCGTGATGAAGTTTGCAGTAGCCCTATCACAAAGTCTATAGTAATGTGATCCCATTTCCACTCAGGAATGGGTAAGGGCTGCAATATACCAGCCAGCCGCTGATGCTCGGCCTTTACCTGCTGGTAAACTAGACATCTAGCCACAAAATCTGTAATCTCCCATTTCATGCCAGGCCACCAGTAACTATCCCGAATGGTCCGATACATCTTGGTACCACCCGGATGCAATGCATAAGCGACGAAGTGTGCCTCCTCAAGTATGGCCTTGCGGAGATTTGTATCAACCGGAATACAAATCCGATCCCTGAATACTAATAATCCATCTTCTCGGATCCGGAAGTCTCCGCCCTTAGCTCTGCGGACTCTATCCGCAATACCCTGAATCTCCTCATCTATACACTGGAGCTCTCTGATATGGTCGAACAAAGTTGGCCTGACCTCAAATCTGGCTAGTAAACCTCCCTGATCATCACTAGTCAAACTGACTCCTAAAGCTCGGAGTCCTACTAAGCAAGGTATGCTTTCTCTGTCGACTGTGAGGTTGATGCTGACTTCCGACTCAAGGCATCTGCTACAACATTCGCCTTGCCCGGATGATAGTCAATAATGAGATCATAATCTTTAAGAAACTCTAACCATCTTCTTTGTCTCAAATTCAGCTCCTTCTGGGTAAATAGATACTTCAAGCTCCTGTGATCTGTGAGTACTCTATAGGTCAACCCATAAAGATAATGTCGCCATATCTTCAACGCGAAGACTATGGCTGCCAACTCCAAATCATGTGTCGGGTAGTTAACCTCGTGTTTCTTTAACTGTTGCGAGGCATATGCAATAACCCAACCATCTTGCATCAGAACACAACCCAATCCCTATCGACTAGCATCACTGTATACTATATATTCCCAACTGCTAGTGAGAAGGGCTAAAACAGGAGCGGATGTCAACCGTTGTTTGAGCTCCTGAAAGGTCGCCTCACAATGGTTATCCCAAACAAACTTGACCCCCTTCCGGGTCAATCTAGACAATGGAGCAGCTATTCAGGAGAATCCCTATACAAATCTACGATAATACCTGGCCAAACCGAGAAAACTATGAATCTCGGTAACTGTTTATGGCTGCTCCCACTTCACTATAGCCTCAACCTTCCGCGGATCAACATAAATACCCTCCGCGGAGACAATATGCCCCAAAAATCCAGTTTTTCTTAGCCAAAACTCACATTTCGAGAATTTGGCATATAGTTGCTTCTCACGGAGTATCTACAATACCACCCGAAGGTGCTGAACATGATCTTCATCACTCCGTGAATATACCAAGATGTTATCGATGAATACGATGATGAACCGATCCAAGTAGTCGTGGAAAACTCAGTTCATTAGATCCATAAAAGTAGTTGGGGCATTAGTTAGCCCAAACGGCATGACTAGAAACTCGTAATGGCCGTATCGGGTGCGAAAAGCTGTTTTGGGCACATTTTCGGCCCGAATTCTCAACTGATGATAACCCGAACGGAGATCAATCTTAGAGAAAACCCTGGCTCCCTGCAGCTGCTCAAACAAATCATCGATACGTGGCAGGGGATATCGGTTTTTGATGGTGAATTTGTTCAACTGCCTGTAGTCCACACAAAGCCAAAATGTTTCATCCTTCTTCTTTACAAATAGCACCGGAGCACCCCAGGGTGAAGTGCTCGGGCTAATAAACCCCTTATCCAGAAGTTCCTGTAACTGAATCTTAAACTCTCTTAGTTTCGCAGGCGCCATTCTGTATGGCAGAATAGAAATAGGATTGGTCCCCTATACTATATCAATATCGAAATCAAACTCCTGAACTGGTGGTAATCTGGGAAGCTCCTCGGGGAACACATCTAGAAAATCCTGCACCATAGGGACCTCCTCAAGTCCCGGTCCCTCAACGGTGGTGTCAACGACATGAGCCAGGTATGCCATGCAGCCTCGGCGTATCAACCTCCTGGCTTCCATCACTGATATGACACAGCAAGGTAATATTCTCCTCTCGCCAGAGAATCTTAAAGGGGATCCCTCTGATCTCCGGAACTCAACCTCTTTGGTGAAACAATCCACTGAAGCTCTATGTCTGCTCAGCCAATCCATCCCGAGGATGGCATCAATATCCGTCATCTCAAGGGGAATTAAGTCTGCCTCGAGTACCGCATCCCCTATCATGGCCTCACATCCACGATAGACTGAATCTCTATAAAGGTGCTCACCGAGAGGAGTGATAACCATTATTTCCTCATCAAGTGGCAATAAGGATTTACCCATCTGGCGGGCAAAAGACGCTCTCACATAAGAGAAATTCGACCCGGTGTCAATAAGGACATGGGCGTTAACTCCAAATACCCTCATGATCCCTGAATGTGAGGAAGGGAAAGAGATTAAAGATATTTAAATTGCGAAGAAAAGTAGACAAAAACATATATATATATATATATATCAAACTAGTTAAGCTTCTAAAGCTTTAACTAGTCAAAACTATACATCGACGTCATGACATACAAAATCTCATAAAGAAAGTATAACAAAAGTACTACACTGAGGGGTCTGCGGGAGGATTACCCATAATAACATCAGGGTTTGCCTGTGCGTCCTCCTGTGCTATCGCAAACACACGAGCCTAGGCCCTAGGCTGCTGTCGTGATGGTCCTGGTACTATATTACTCCCGGCTGTAGTCCGAGAAGCTGTAAGAGCTGAGTGCGCAGATGCCCCCTGCTGGCCTGTGCCAGAAGTACTAGTACAACTCCCTAAAGTTGGTCCTCCTCGACCTAAATCTGGGTAGACACTCATAATGTGACTTTTCTTCCCACACTGGAAGCAAATAATCAGTGCTTTACACCCAGGTGCATGATATTTGCCGTATATATGACAGAAAGGCCGTCTCCGTGACATAGACTGTGTAGTGACACAAGGGGCTGGTGCCCCAAAACTCTGTGGTCAAGGTAGTAGCATCTGCACCCCATATCTACTGTACCACTGGTGCCACTGCCTCAAGGACTCGAGTGGTGGTGGAGGAATCTTGGCCGTAACAGCCGGTGAAGGTGTGAGGGTAGCACTGGTGAAGGTGCATGAGAAGAGGAAACATCCTCTGGTACTCGTAGAGCCTCAAGTGTCCTAGCTGCATCAGGCACTGAGGGACTTGCGGGTGGTGCACTGCGCCTACTATGTCTAGGCGGCATAGTTTTACAAAAAGAGTACCATTTTATTAAGTAGAAATCGAAAATTTGGGTTAGTTACTGAGTAACTAACCCCCTAAACAGAATTTTAGTTATAAATCAAGGCATTTGAATCCAATGGGAGGTGTACACTTCATACACCTGTCTAAATGCATCAAATGATGGTGATGGAACCGTGGCTATAATAATTAGCTGAGAAAATGCTAGAAGGGTACACATGATAAGGAAACATCCTCGGGTATACAAAGTGTCTCAGGTACAAATCTAGTTCCTCGTCTAGGAGTATAGCCTTACAAAGGAAGAACTTTATTTGGTACAAGTCAAGGATTGGGGTTAGTTGCGAAGTAACTAACCCCCTAAAATGAATGAACTTATAAGTTTAAGAACTGATAAACTAATATGCTAGGTTAGATACGCACCGTGTCTAACCCCCTAAAAATAATAACTCATATACCTAAAACCATGTACTGTGATTTCGTGACTGTAATGAAACTCTCATATACATTGAGGACATTTAAATCAAACTTGGGAATATTTTCAAAACAATTTTATAATACACCGCTCTCAACCTAGGGCTCTGATACCAATCGAACTGCCACGCCCCGAACTCGTATCGTGAACAGCCGCCCGTTGCCCTGGATGACGGCTGTATTTCTACAGAAAATCGAGCAGAACCTCCCCATAAATCGGAGGTTTCCCATGTACAAATAAACCTGTTTAAACCTGTATAATTTAAAATCGTCTTGTAAATAAAATAAAATAGTCATCCCGACCTCACAACAACCCACCAACCACAACAAACATCCAGAACAACACTAGGCTAAGTAAATTGCCAGCAATCCTAGCCACAGACCTCTACTATCATGCCCAACTAGAGCATTAGCAGCCGCCACACTGAGCGGACCTAAGTTTTATACAATTTACAACAAATTTTCCCAAGTTAACATTCAAACACTAAAATTGCTTCAATGCAAATGAAAAATGAGAGTTTCACAGATAAGGTACGTAAATTATACAGTCATCCCAAATTAAGTACACGGTCAACTACGAACCTCAATATCCAGACCACGCAGAGTCGAAATAAAGTGCGAAATTTAAATCTCAGCTTAAACTTAAACCTCACCGACCCGAATAAAAAAATTCGTCGAAATCTCTAAATTCTGAAGTGTCATTCCAGCACAATAATCCTGTCTGAGGGAGGAAAGAAGAGGGGTGAGTATCAAGGCAAATACCCAGAGAGTGAGGGGATTAATCTCAAGTACTAATAATGTAGGTAAACATTAGAGTGTCAAATAATATCATTCGTAACCAATAATTCAAATTTTGCAGTAAATCATTATATGTTGGATAAAATGAACTCATTTAATCATTCACACGATATCATACATATATGCATCCATTTAAAATCAAGTAGGTCATAGAGCAAGCCGAAAGGATCCTAGCAAAGGTCAACCATGACCAAGGACAGGCGCATCGGGGGTTTTATTATACAAAGTGTTTCAAAAGTAGCTCTCTACCCCGACGTTAGCCGTGAGTCTTGCCCTTGCTTACCCAGACTCGACATAGGGCCACGTGCGGTGCTAGATGGTGATGAACACACGTCCTCCCCTGATGTGGGTTCAACCAGCCGCGCCTATGAATAAATATAAACTAGACATTTGTGGATACCTCCTGCAGAAGCGTATCTGGGCAACCCATGCCTCTACAAAGTCCCTTTGTAGCTACGGAATCAATCAAATAATGCCATGTCATCATATCATCTCAAGCTAGTAGGCATCCAACCCACATAGCCAAATCATCTCATCATATTCTCAAAACAATTCAAATTCGTGTGCCAATACATTTCATCGAAATCATTTAAATTCAACAAACCAATGCAATGGTAGAATAGAAAACACTCCATTTCTCAAATATTGGCCCAATTTCATTTTATTTCAAACATGGATGCATAATCGTAAAAAACATAAGTACGACACTCCAATGATCACAAAACAGATTTGAATTTCAATTCCATACGTCGAGACAATGCATATCAAAAGCACGTTTTATTAAAAACACGATAAAATCAGGTTTCACTATTTCATGTAAGAGATTAGGGTCCCACTCACATTCTAGGGAGAGTGGTCACTCCCTATTTCCATAATCAATCCAAATTGACTCCTCGAGTCTCCAAAAAGATCAACCTAATCAAATCATCACAATTTATCATCAAATTTCCAATTATTTTTAGGGTCTATCATTTTCCTTACGTTTGTACAAACCCTGAATTCCTAAATTTATGAATGCGCCCTGATGTCCTTAATTGCATTTTATTTATAAATAAATAACAAAATAGAAACCAAGTCTGATTCAACCCTAAAACCGTACAAAGTCGAAAATAAGCCTACACTGAATAAATTTCCTACAAAATATAAAAATCTTTGAAAAATCATACACTTTTCAATTCTCATTCGATTGCTTCAAACCATATATCATTTTCAAGGTATTGAAATCTATTTTCATAATACGAAAATTGTATTTTGATTTCCTATATGCAGGATAACTTAAAATGAAAAATATTGAATCAATCCTTAAACTTAAATCCAAATTTCTGACTATTTCCATGCATACTTCAAATTAAACTCTAAGAGAAACCATTCAAATCAACTCAACATGATTCTATCATCCGGAACAGCTCGATCCGTATAAAATCCTATATTTAACCTAAATAATTACATAGAATGTCGGATAACGCATTCAATTCTAATCTAACATGCATCCTAATATATATACAATACTTCTTACTATAAATTTACCCTAAATTCATCCAATATATCGAAAGAATTAATATTTACCTCACCTAGGGTTTTCTCGGTTCATGGCTTTTGTCCGAATGTCTCCTCAATTCACTCCAAAATCTGCAGTGCTTCTTAATCGCAACAAGATTTACTAATTAGGTATAATTACTCAGAATAATCAAAACCCTAAGCTAGGATTAGAAAACAGTTACCTACGCAGAGGATGAAGTGTTGTCATAGCCTAGGGTTTCGAATGTCTACCGCTACGCTGCAACAGAGGTTGCAGCAAGTCTGCGCACGCAAGAGAGCGAGCGAATGAGAGGGGGAAAGTTTTGCAGTCGCACGCACAGGAAGAGGAAAGGCTGTTCACGCATGCAAGAAGAGGGAGAAGCAGAGTGATAAAGAGGGAAGAGTGAGAAATCGTGGTCGAAAGAGAGTAGAGAGAGAGCGAAATAGAGAACGGGGAATAGAGAGTGAGAGATCGTAGAGAGCTATACAGTGAGAAATAAAAAGAGAAAGAGGGCAGAAAGGGACACAGAGGGGGCGAGCGGTGGTCGGTGGTGGCTGTGGGTTGTAGTGACAGTGGCGATCAGTGGCGGAGCAAAGGAAATAACCGCGAGAGAGGAAGAGCCAGAGAGAAAAAGAGAGAGAAAACCCGCGAGGGATAGAGAGAGAGATCAATAGAGGGACGGAGATGGTGGAGGGAATAAGCGGTGGTTGTGGCGGCGGAGAAAGAAGGCGACAACGGTGGTGAGTCGGGTGAGTGAGAGATTGAAAGAGAAGCCGAGAGAGAGAGGGAATCGAGAAGAGAGGGATACAACGATCGATAGAGAGAGAGAAGGAGAAGAGGGAGAAGAAGGCGGTGTGTGGTGGCTGTGGGTGGCGACCGACTGTGGCGGAGGAGGAGAGACGGCCATGGGAAAGGGC
This sequence comes from Dillenia turbinata, assembly GCA_037126225.1. NCBI lineage: Eukaryota > Viridiplantae > Streptophyta > Magnoliopsida > Dilleniales > Dilleniaceae > Dillenia > Dillenia turbinata. The sequence goes on along the minus strand of JBAMMX010000016.1, from coordinate 16,926,284 downwards.
GATCGGTGGAGAAGATGAAGAGTCGCGCGGGAGGAAAAGGGAGAAAGAAGGAGAAGAATTAGGCTTTTAGCCCTAATTCGATTTTTTCCCTTTTTTAATATATAATTATATAAATGAATAAATAATTAAATAAATAAATGAATAATTATGTGTATATATATGTATATATATTTTTATACTCACTTACCCTACAAATCGCCGGAACGATATTTAGAATATAACAAAAATTAAATTTAGAAATCCCAAAATCAAAAATCAAAAAAAATTAAAAATTTCTCTATATATATATATATAAACCGATGAATATTTTATTTAATTTTATGAACAGGAATACTAGAATGGACACCGCAGTGTTGATGTTACAATAGGAGGAGTCGAAATCCTGGTAAAAGGAGCCAGGTGTGTGGACGCAGAAGGAGGAAGTGCATGCGAGGAAGACTCATCCTCGTGCCCCGGTGGAGGAATCTCATTCACGTTCCTCATTCTCCTTCATGGAGGCATAGTAGTCTACAAGACAAAAAGTTATGATTAAGTCAAAAGAGTTAAGCGAAAACTAATACTTAATCCCCTAAAAGAATGTTCCTAATTTCCTAAGAAATCCATGGTAGGCTTTGTATATTCTCTGAAAACCTTTTTCAAAAATTAAATGTTTCAAAGTCTAAAGAAAACCTTCGGGACATTTAGAAACATTTGAAAACATTCCAAAACCATCAAACTTTTAAAATCGTGAGCCTAAACTCTGATACCAATAAAGCTGTCATGCCCTGATCCTCGAATCGACCACGCAACAGCCGCCGTATTATCTCGGTACATGGGCAAAATCTCCCCATATATCAGGACTCCGCAAGGCTACAAATCAGCACAACAATTCTTCCAATACACAATCCATCAAAAGCGAAAAAATCATATAACAGTACACATGCAAAGGAACCATCCGGTCCGTCCCTATACACATAGGCACACATCAACACACAATTGGGGAGAGGGTACCTGTACATGCAAGCATGCAGTATGACCATCCTAGCCATTTCAAAATTCTCAATATAAATAAAGCACTTAAAATACAAAAAGTATCAAATCATAGTCGTAGGATTTTACTAATACTTGCCTGATGAAAATAAGCCAGCATCAATAAGGTCCAAACGGTATGAGATGTACAGAACTTCATAAAATTTTAAGAAAGTATCAAAATTCAACATTTTAAATCAAATGTCTCATTCAAACAATAAGTTTTATCAAAAATGGAATTTAAAAGAAAATGAACAAGTTCCAAACAAATTTCAAGATAAACTATGTAAGGATCCCATAAATACTTGCTCCTATATATGAAACAAGTATCGATTTAATCCATACCAAAATAATTATACAAGTCTTCCCTTCCATGGATTTCAGATCAAACCAAAATAACCTTACATCGCTATAATACCTAACACAAGTCAACGGATAAACCTTCCCAAGCTCCAATTTCTGTCGCAGGCCTAAACTTCCTCTGAAAAATGTTATAGAGAGGTATGAGTATTATAAATACTCAGTAAGTGGAGTACAATGGTATGATTATGTGATAAATGAGGGGTGAATGTGGGAGAGTCAAAGTGTATCTCAAACAACACTTTATATATATCAAAATATTTTCAGTAAATCAAGATAATTTACAAAATATGTATCCACATCAAACATTCTTTCAGAAAATCACAAGGGTCCCATCGAAATCACTTTCGTCCTGAGTTTGGCCGAACTAAGACGGAAGTCCGCCAAGGAGTTTTCCATTTCAGTATTTCAAACACTACCCCCTTTCTTGGCGTTGGCTCGTACCTCACCGGGGTGCAATCCGGATAGTCCGATGTGACAGAGAAGAGGTCATGTATACCTCACTCACAATAAAACCCCACCCATGTCACCCCGTCTGGTCGCTTCATGGAGGGAATTACTATAGCCATTGCACTCGTGCACCATCATTTCACAATCATTCAAATTACAATCAATGTGCCATGTTTCATCAAAAAAATTCCAATATCATGTTACAAGCATTTACAAATCAAATATCTAATGCAAATGGCATAGATTCATTTATAATTATATAGGATGCATTCGTAATTCAAATTTCCATTTCAAACATACCACAATCACAAATAATTTCATATAAATCCTGTAAAAATCATTCAAAATCATTTATAAAAGAATTTAAAACAGTTTTGCTCATCTATAATGCAACGGACCATCCACTCACCTCTAGAGAGGGTATCCACTCCCTACACCCTATCAATACTCAAGAAATCTCCTTTCAAGCTCCAAAGTATTGTCCTAAATCAACAATAACAATTCTCAAGTTATTTCTCTTCCAAAATCAAGGGTTTATAACATTCCTAATTTTATTTAAACCCCAATTTCGAATATTCTATTGTCCTTATCCTCTTTTTACCAATTTATCATCATTTACATCACATATACTATTTTACATTCCAATTTCTCCAAAATTTCCTTCCTCAACGAAACAGACAACATCAATTAATCACAAAATAGATTCTGAAACAATACAAATCCTATACCCTAAATTTTTATCCTGACCTAACAAGGTTTTATCGTCATCTAACACATTCTCTCATCCTAAACAACCTAAATTTGATCTATTATTGAAGGCATTTAAAAATTCCCTCACCTAGGGTTTTCACAGCTCATAGCCCTAACATCCGTGCACCTACAACTCAGTCCGGGACCTGCAGTACTTCTAGACCGAAGCAAAGTTTAGTATTTAGGTTCAATTACTATGAACAATCGAAACCCCAGACTAAGAAATCAGAAATCCACCCTTACCTACGCAGAGAATGGAATTCACGGTCTAGGGTTTTCGATGGTCCTGCGGTTCTGTTGATGAGTGTCGGTTTGAAGCTTCAGTGAAGGTCGCAGAAGACTCTCAGCAGAGAGAGCAATGCGCTGTTGAGCGAACAAGGGAGAGAGAGACAGCGTGGGCTGTCGCACGCACAAGAGAGAGAGAGAGAGATAGAGAGTGACGATAATGGTGGCGTGCGGTGGTGGACAGCGGTGGAGAGGGAGTCGTAGGAGAGTGAGAAACAGAGAGACAGAGAGTGAGAGTGGCGACCGAGAGGGAGAGAGAGTTCAAGAGTTTGAGAGAAAGAGTAGGGAGTGAGAGAGAGATTAGGGCTTTCAGCCCTAATCGAATTGGGGGGGAGGGGAGACGCGGCGTTTTGGGGTGAAACGTTGCGTCTCTCCTCTTTCTCCCTTTTTTTTTTATAATGATTATATATTCATATATATATTTTTTCAAATTCACTTTTCACTAATTTTAAATTTCATAAAAATCAGGTTTACTATGAATCGTGAACATAGCATTTTATATATGCCCAATAATTCCAATTTAAAACCCCAAAATCAAAAATCAATAAAATTTAAAACTTCCCATTATATTAAAGAGACATTTACAAAATTTCTAATACCGGATTTTCGGTGTTACACCTTTTGCCATCCCTGCCACTAATATTCAATGGAAATAAAATATATCACCTTTTGAGTTAAATGATATATCAAAAGAGAGTTACTAGGGCGTCTAATGGAGAGTTGATTAGTCGAAGATTTAAATCTAATTAAAATATAAATTTTTTTAGACATAAAATGTAATGTGGTTTAAAAAAATCATAAATTAATAAGATCACCACATTAATATCTTTCTTAAAATTTTGTTCGAATTAATCAAAATATGTTAATAATTTAATTAAAAATACATGTCAGATTGACTTGTTATATGAAATTTAATTATAATTTTACTCATTCATCTAACATTGTTGTTTTGTTTTCATCATTTGGTAACATAATTTGCAATCATTAAAGTGTAGATAGAAATTTCATAGAAACGAAGAAAATCACATTACTTATTGGACTCCCATTTTTCTGGAAGAGACTAGAGTAGTTCCACAAAATTTTTGTGGATGTGAAAACAATTGACAGCATTCTCTTGACTAACATTTTGAATCGCAATAACAAAGCTAGAGGTTGGTGAATGAGAGGAAAGAGCAAGAAATAGAGAATGGGTAGATTAATTCAAGAAACGCGATATTCGACAATTTTTATCATCTTTATTTTAGGTCTCAAGATTTGCTTTTCAAAAAGAGAGGAGAGTATCGACTTTGGAGTGTATTCAAAAGGGCCTCTGGTTCCTCTTTCTACTCTGTCCCACGGGACTTCAAATCCTCCACCGCCACCGCTGCTCCTAAATTTTGGGAGCTATCCAAAAGGGGATCATATTTCTCCTTCTGGACCATCGCATAGGACTTCGGATCCTCCACCGCCACCACCGCGGCTAAATTTCGGGAGATACCCAAAAGGGGACACATTCCTCCTTCTGCGCCGTCACATAGGACCACCAATCCTCCTCCGCCACCACCGCTACTAAATTTCAGGAGATACCCAAAAGGGGATCATATTCCTCCATCTGGGCCGTCACATAGGACTTCGGATCCTCCTTCACCATCTTATAGCCCAAAAATGTAGGTGGGAGCTTTTATCTCTACCCAAGAGGCTTTTGGTTTGGGTGTTTGTTTGCTCATAAATGCATTATTAAATAAGAATGTTGTAAGGCATTAATGCTACTAAAAGGTCTTATATGTCGTATTTTTTCCATTTGATTATAATGCACATTTATGTGTTCCTTATTTTATTTTATTTTTTCCTTACTCAAATGAGAAGCGGGAGGTCATCAAAATTGCTTTCCCTTTGGACCTAACTAATGAGTTCCTCCCATTATAACTATTATCGTTAAGAACAGAAGCTTTTACACATTTATGTATCTTGTTAGATTACATAGTTGGAAAATTTCAGTATAACTCTCACATATCACAGTTAGAATATATTTAACTCAGTGAGCACACTAACTTCATGTTTAACTATTCCGCACATATGTGCTTTCGAGGAAGAAATAGGGAAGAAAAAAGCATTTTAGTAGTGGCCCAAAATCAAATTTTTAATATGTGGAAGTGAAACTAAGTGGCACAAGCGAAAATTATTCTAAAAAAATAAAAATAACTTGCTTATTATTAAAACAAGGGTTATACTTCAAATTTGATATTATGTTTATGGTCGCATAATATATATCGAGGCTCTCAAATTACAGAGGATATTAATAAACCGAACTTGAGATCATTATGAAAATGAGTTTAAGAATTAAATATAACCTACTATAAAGTGATTGATTTAAACTATAGTTATTATTCTAAAATTATCACCTTGGCCGAGAGACATTCTTTGTTTTGAAATAGTGCAGCCTTACGATGCATCTAAGCAAGGAACTGACCTGGGACTAATCCTTGTTCAAATACTAATATTCTTCATATCCATAGCAAAGTATGGACCGATAAATAGCAGTTTAGACCAGCCCGTCAGATCCATCTAGAAACCGACAAGGCTATCGATCTTTGCAAATTTTGTTACATGAATATTTAAGATTACTCCTCGCTTGCTTCTCCACAAAAGTATAGGGACATAGGCAATTATTTTGCATTAATGCTTTAATAGTAGTTCCTCGAGGCTCCTTTTGCCGTCCCTCCCACTAATATTTAATGGAAATAAAATATATCACCTTTTCAGTCAAATGATAGATCAAAAGAGAGTTACTAAGGAGTCTAATGGAGAGTTGATTTGTCGAAGATTTGAATCTAATTAAAATATAAATTTTTTTCAACATAAAATGTAATGCGGTTTAAGAAAATCATAAATTAATAAGATCACCACATTAATATCTTTTTCAAAATTTTGTTCGAATTTATCAAAATATGTTAAGAATTTAATTAAAAATAAATGTTAGTTTGACCTGTAATATGAAATTTAATTATAATTTTATTTAATTCATCTAACATTGCTATTTTGTTTTCATCATTCGGTAACATAATTTGCAATCGTTAAAGTGTAGATAGAACTTTCATAGAAATGAAGAAAATCACATTACTTATTGGACTCACATTTTTTTGGGAGAGACTAGAGTAGTTCTATAAATTTTTTTGTGGATGTGAAAATAATTGACAGCATTCTTTTGACCAACATTTTGAATCGCAACAAGTTCAAATTTTTTTCACTCTTTTGACAAGAAAAATCAAGTGCTAGAAGTGATGTGAAATTTTCCAAATAATATTGTAATTTTGATAAATCGGATTGTCGATCCCCCCGGAATTACTAGCTTTTTCTCTTAATAATCTATTTAGTTTAATTAAATAACATTATTTTATCAATTTTTAATTCCAAAACGTTACTTAGGGGGTAATTGTGTCCAGCCACTAGACCAACTAGGTGATTTTTCTAAACTTCTTAAAGTGTAGTTTAGATATTATTGGGGTTCCCCGAAAGTATTTTATTTTATTCTACATATAATGTTTTACAATTAAAATTAACTTTTTCATATAATATACAATTTTGTAAGTACGAATCAAATTTTCTTACAAAACAAACTAAACATTATCACTATATTGATAATTTTTGTTTAAAAACTCACCTAATTTTAATCGAGTAATTCTTTATTTTTTTTAATATTACCTATCTTTCATGTCTAATTGCTTGCTTTACCTTAGTTCTTCAAGTGGCTCATTCTCAAATAAAAAGTAAAAATGCTCAATAAAATAATGGAGATTTCCATTCGCTAATGCTTGCACTCATGATGCACAAGTCATACATTATTTCGTCTGAAATGTAAAATTTCTAAGTCAAAGAAAAATATTATTTCAAGATAAAGCCCAAAATAATCCGGGACGTCCAAATAAAGTAAACATCTTGCTTGATTCGTAAGAAGATGGAAATATCTTCCCCTTGCCTCCTTTATAGCAAGAAATTTTAAATCAAAAATTCTCATTAGTCAAAAATTTTCATCGACAAGAATAGAAACTAAATGTGGAAATTGTTAGCAAATCAATTATATGAAGATCTTGTGTACCAAATCTTCATAATTTTGTTTAGGTATATTATTTATGCAATTTGTAAATGCTTCCTTAAATAACTTAAATGAAGTGTGTGATATTTTTCAAAACATTGTAGCCAAACGGGCAAGGTTTATTCATAACTCAAATATGGCAAAAGGGGTACATATATGTATATAAGCATGTGTATTATACAAACAACAAAGCTAGAGGTTGGTGAATGAGAGGAAAGAGCAAGAAATAGAGAATGGGTAGATTAATTCAAGATACGCGATGTTTGACAATTTTTATCATCCTTATTTTAGGTCTCGAGATTTGCTTTTCGAAAAGAGAGGAGAGTATCGACTTCGGAGTGTATTCAAAAGGGCCTCTGGTTCCTCCTTCGGGTCTGTCCCACGGGGCTTCAGATCCTCCATCGCCACCGCTGCTCCTAAATTTTGGGAGCTATCCGAAAGGGGATCATATTCCTCCTTTTGGGCCATCGCATAGGACTTCGGATCCTCCACCGCCACCACTGCAGCTAAATTTCAGGAGATACCCAAAAGGGGATCATATTCCTCCTTCTGGGCTATCACATTGGACCTCCGATCCTCCTCCGCCACCACCGCTACTAAATTTCGGCAGATACCCAAAAGGGGATCATATTCCTCCATCTGGGCCGTCACATAGGACTTCGGATCCTCCTCCACCACCTTGTAGCCCAAAACTATAGGTGGGAGTTTTTATCTCTACCCAAGAGGCTTTTTGTCCGGGTGTTTGTTTGCTCATAAATGCATTATTAAATAAGAATGTTGTTAGGGATTAATGCTACTAAAAGGTCTTATATGTTGTATTTTTTTCCATTTGATTATAATGCACATTTATGTGTTGCTTATTTTATTTTGTTTTTTCCTTACTCAAATGAGAAGCGGGAGGTCATCAAAATTGCTTTCCCTTTGGACCTAACTAATGAGTTCCTCCCATTATAACTATTATCGTTAAGAACAGAAGCTTTTACACATTTATGTATCTTATTAGAATAGAGAGTTGGCAAATTTCAGTATAACTCTCACATGTCACAGTTAGAATATATTTAACTCAGTGAGCACACTAACTTCATGTTTAATTATTCGGCTCAGATGTGCTTTTGAGGAAGAAATAGGGAAGAAAAAAGCATTTTAGTAGTGGCCCGAAATCAAATTTTTAATATGTAGAAGTGAAACAAAGTGGCACAAGCGAAAATTATTCTAAAAAAATAAAAATTAAAAATAAAAATAACTTGCTTATTATTAAAACAACGGTTATACTTCAAATTTGATATTATGTTTATGGTCGCATAATATATATCGAGGCTCACAAATTACAGAGGATATTAATAAACCGAACTTGAGATCATTCTAAAAATGAGTTTAAGAATTAAATATAACCTACTATAAAGTGATTGATTTAAACTGTAGTTATTATTCTAAAATGAGGTATCACCTTGGCCGAGAGACATTCTTTGTTTTGAAATAGTGCAGCCTTACGATGCATCTAAGCAAGGAACAAACCTAGGACTAATCCTTGTTCAAATACTGATATTCTTCGTATCGATAGCAAAGTATAGACCGATAAATAGCAGTTTAGACCAGCCCGTTAGATCCATCTAGAAACCGACAAGGCTATCGATCTTTGCAAATTTTGTTACTTGAATATTTAAGATTACTCCTCGCTCACTTCTCCACAAAAGTAGAGGTTCATAGGCAATTATTTTGCATTAATGCTTTAATAATAGTTCCTTAAGGCTCCTTTTGCCGTCCCTCCCACTAATATTCAATGGAAATAAAATATATCACATTTTGAGTCAAATGATAGATCAAAAGAGAGTTACTAAGGAGTCTAATGGAGAGTTGATTTGTCGAAGATTTAAATCTAATTAAAATATAAATTTTTTTAGACATAATAATGTAAAATGGTTTAAGAAAATCATAAACTAATAAGATCACCACATTAATATCTTTTTTAAAAATTTTGCTCGAATTAATCAAAATATGTTAATAATTTAATTAAAAATACATGTTAGATTGACTTGTTATATAAAATTTGATCATAATTTTATTTACTTCATCTAACATTGTTGTTCTGTTTTCATCATTTGGTAACATAATTTACAATCATTAAAGTGTAGATAGAACTTTCATTGAAATGAAGAAAATCACATTACTTATTGGACTCCCATTTTTTTGGGAGAGACTAAAGTAGTTCTATAAAATTTTTTGCGGATGTGAAAACAATTGACAGGATTCTCTTGGTCAACCTATTGAATTGCAACTTTTTTCACTCTTTTGACAAGAATATCAAAAGCTAGAGGTGATGTGAAGTTTTCCAAATGGTATAGTAATTTTTATAAATCGGGTTGTCGATCCCCCCGGAATAGCTCGCTTTTTCTCTTAATAATCTGTTTAGTTTAATAAAATAAAGTTGTTGTAACAATTTTTAATTCCAAAACGTTACTTAGGGGGTATTTGTGTCCAGCCACTAGACCAACTAGGTGATTTTCCTAAACTTCTTAAACTACAGTTTAGATACTATTGGGGTTCCCCAAATGTATTTTATTTTATTCTACATATAATGTTTTACAATTAAAATTAACATTTTCATAAAATATACAATTTTGTAAGTACGAATCAAATTTTCTTACTAAACAAACAAAACAATATCACTGTATTGATAATTTTCGTTTAAAAAGTCACCTAATTTTAATCGAGTAATTCTTTTTTTTTTTTTAATATTACCTATCTTTCATGTCTAATTGCTTGTTTTACCTTAGTTCTTCAAGTACCTAATTCTCAAATAAAAAGTAAAAATGCTCAATAAAAAAATGGAGATTTCCATTCGCTAATTTTTGCACTCACGATGCATGAGGTCGTACATTATTTTGTTTGAAATGTAAAATTTCTAAGTCAAAGAAAAATATTATTTCAAGATAAAGCCCAAAATAATCCGGGACGTTCAAATAAAGTAAAAATCTTGCATGATTCGTTAAAAGATGGAAATATCTTCCCCTTGCCTCCTTTATAGCAAGAAATTTTAAACAAAAAATTATCTTTAGTCAAAATTTTTCATTGAAAAGAATAGAAACTAAATGTGGAAATTGTTAGCAAATCAATTATATGAAGATCTTGTGTACCAAATCTTCATAATTTTGTTTAGGTATATTATTTATGCAATTTGTAAATGTTTCTTAAATAACTTAAATAAAGCGTGTGATATTTTTCAAAACATTATAGCCAAACGAGAAAGGTTTATTCATAACTCAAATATGGCAAAAGGGGTATATATATGTATATAAGCATGTATATTATACACACAACAAAGCTAGAGGTTGGTGAATGAGAGGAAAGAGCAAGAAATAGAGAATGGGTAGATTAATTCAAGATACGCGATGTTTGACAATTTTTATCATCCTAATTTTAGGTCTCGAGATTTGCTTTTCGAAAAGAGATGAGAGTATCGACTTCGGAGTGTATTCAAAGGGGCCTCTGGTTCCTCCTTCGGGTCCGTCCCACAGGACTTCAGATCCTCCACGTCCATCGCTACTCCTAAATTTTGGGAGCTATCCAAAAGGGGATCATATTCCTCTTTCTGGGCCATCGCATAGGACTTCGGATCCTCCACCGCCACCACTGCAGCTAAATTTTGGGAGATACCCAAAAGGGGATCATATTCCTCCTTCTGGGCCATCACATAGGACCTCCGATCCTCCTTCGCCACCACCACTACTAAATTTTGGGAGATACCCAAAAGGGGATCATATTCCTCCATCTGGGCCGTCACATGGGACTTCGGATCCTCCTCCACCACCTCGTAGCCCAAAATTGTAGGTGGGAGTCTTTATCTCTACCCAAGAGACTTTTAGTCCGGGTGTATGTTTGCTCATAATTGCATTATTGAATAAGAATGTTATTAAGCATTAATGCTACTAAAAGGTCTTATATTTCGTATTTTTTCCATTTGATTATAATGCACATTTATGTGTTCCTTATTTAATTTTATTTTTCCTTACTCAAATGAGAAGCGGGAGATCATCAAAATTGCTTTCCCTGTGGACCTAACTAATGAGTTCCTCCCATTATAACTATTATCGTTAAGAACATAAGCTTTTAAACATTTATGTATCTTATTAGATTAGATAGTTGACAAATTTCAATATAACTCTCACATGTCACAGTTAGAATATATTTAACTCAGTGAGTACACTAACTTCATGTTTAACTATTCGGATCATATATGCTTTCGAGGAAGAAATAGGGAAGAAAAAAGCATTTTAGTAGTGGCCCAAAATCAAATTTTTAATATGTGGAAGTGAAACTAAGTGGCTCAAGCGAAAATTATTCTAAAAAAATAAAAATAACTTGCTTATTATTAAAACAAGGGTTATACTTCAAATTTTATATTATGTTTATGATCGCATAATATATATCGAGGCTCACAAATTATAGAGGATATTAATAAACCGAACTTGAGATCATTCTGAAATGAGTTTAAGAATTAAATATAACCTACTATATAGTGATTGATTTAAACTATAGTTATTATTCTAAAATGAGGTATCACCTTGGCCGAGAGACATTCTATGTTCTGAAATAGTGCAGCCTTATGATGCATCTAAGCAAGGAATAGACCTGGGACTAATCCTTGTTCAAATACTTATCTTCTTCATATCCATAGCAAAGTATGGACCGATAAATAGCAGTTTAGATCAGCCCGTTAGATCCATCTCGAAACCGACAAGGCTATCGATCTTTGCAAGGAGTTAAATTTTTTCCTGCAGATGAAACCAAAAAGTCACTGGGAAATGGCAGCCTCTGTAGCTTTAGATTCCCTTTTGATCAGATTAACTCACATGCCTTCACTTTCTCTCCCTCTCTCTCTATTATTCTGTGAAAAGTGTGTTAGCGTTACTTTGACCATACTACAGTGTTTTCTAAGCACAAGAAAAAAGCTATTTTACGTCCAACAACATGCGAAATGAACGAAAAATGACAGTGTAGGGTGCGCCTCTGTGAACTATGCATTTTAGTTGCCTAACAAAAGCACTTTTGGCATCCAATGTGGTGTCGGAGTGACTGGCAGCTTTATTTTATTTTAATACTTCAAATATTTTGGCCTATTAAATAAAGATTATTTTGGTTTGCGAAATGCTCCCTATGTGGGTGAATGGTTGTTCAAAATTCAAAACATCAATCATGACATTCATTCCTATAGTTAATGGCTGACCAGAGGCTGAATCTCATTCTCCTACGCTCTCAATTCAGTCTATTTGATGGTGGGACTAGGTCATTATCAAACCATAGTGAAGATTTTCGTACTAATCAACAAAAATTATTTCATGCAAAATTTTTTCGGATCTAAATTTTAGGTTGGATCACTTACCTTTTTAACAAATTGGTATACTAGATCGAGAAAGTATCACAAATTCGGATCACCTTCTATATTCAAACCCTCAAGAATGAGGTATTAAATTGCCCCTTTATTTTTGAACGTACAGTATTCTTCAAAAGAAAATGAGCACCCCATTCGTCCATTCATCATAGCAGGAAAGAAGTGCCTTCTTTTTTTCTTCAAGAAACATGAAAGGGTGGTTGGGGTTAGTTATTACCCAATAACCACACACCCCCCCCCCTTTTATTTAAATTTCAAATTGGTGGGGCATGGGTCCTGGGTTTGCCCTCATGGGTGGACCCGGACCCAATCTTTCTAACATCTCCCACTCGCATATGAGGGTTAGAACCGTACACAGCATAATCATTATAATCAAACATCAATTTCGTACAGGCAAGAGGACCGTGTGACTCGCGAAAATACCAAGAGCTCTAAAGTCATACACTGGTTAAGGATATATAGTAGCTTATCGTCAAAGTGTGAAAAGGACATCATATCTCGCTATACCTTAGACTTCTTTTATTCGACATTGTCAACGTATCTCTCATCCCTCAAAACAATGTAAGAGCATACTTGATTCTAATCCAATTATGTATTCATAATTACGTCTCTAAATACTAAGTCATAGACATAATTGACCGATCTGTGAATACAGAATAACGTGTCAATCAAAGACAATTTTCCTTTCATACTACTAACTTTTAACTTTATCTTAGCTGCTTTCTAAGATATGTACCGCCAAACCGAATCATCCATGATTTCTTGGTAACATGCTAAAGTAGCAACACTAAAATAAAATTTTAAGAAACAGACAAAAGTCCTAAGGGTATAAATTGAGGTTGTGTATAAACCTCTGAGTCTCACACAATGAGATGGACATAATGAGATAAAGAGAGATGTACTATCTCATTATTCATTTAGTCATATAAACACACGTGGTATAAAACACGTGCTACGATACTTTTCTTTCCATTTGGAAGAGTATGTCTTCTTTTCTAAAATAACGCATCGTACAAGTCTTAGTCCAAGTATACATAACACTTGACCTGAGTTTTCCTTTTTACAAGTCCTCCAACATCTCACAACATCAAGGAAAACCCACACCTGGCTTTTCGACAAGTTTAATGGATTGTGGGGAATCCATTTCGATTACCATATACGTAGTATATCAACCGGTAATCACATCTTAGTATTTAACTAAGGCGGCTTATCTGTGTTAATCCACCACAAATTAACACGTCTCATCTCTACATGTCACACAGATATTAGAGGCGATTGCTCGTGTGAGAAAGCCAATCTCAGAATTTGTCCGATATACTTTTAATTCCAGACACAAGAATTTTGGGCACAAAAATAAAATTCAAATGTCAACGAATATGAGTACTACAACGTATATACTTTCTGTATATAATCACAATCACTACCACAGTAACAAATACTGTCATAATCTATGCAATCCATGTCATTTCAGGTGTCTCACAAACATGTCCTTAAGCATTAGCCTCCAAAAAAATGACAAGCTTCTACTAAATGCATAGATACATTTCTCAATGTGGTTCCCCTCTTTTCAATCATGTCTCTGACAAGATTGTTCTTTGTATCTATGTTTGGTTTTACCATTACATTTTGGAGTCTTACGCATAAGCAATAGCTGACCGATTATCACAATTAATCGTCAAGCTCCCACTACATTGTTTACTACTCCAAATGTTCCAACATCCACTAAACCAAACTCATTTTCTGAACTGCGGAAGCATTAATCACAAATCTGCTTCCATTATAAAAAGTGATACACAGATTTGTTTCTTGCTTCTTCATGAGATCGCGCTATCAATGAGCAAGCAAACATAACCAGAGACGGATTTTCTCTCATGCAAATCTCCTCTCTAATCAGCATCCGTGTATCCTTTCAATACTAGATCATTTCCTTAATAATGAAGAAAATAGTCTGTAGTTCCGCTCAGGTGTCCTAACATCCTTTTCATAACAATCCAATCATTCTATCTAGATTGGACAGATACCTGCCGACCAAACCCCATAACATGACAAATATCGGAATGAGTACACTTCACAGTGTACTCCAAATTCCCAACAGTACTAGAATACGGTGTTCCAGACATTTCATCTATTCATTAGGAGTTTAAGGGTATATGCCATCTTTTGAACTATTTCCTATAGTCACAGGAGTATTAATAGGTTTGCAGTCTTTTAAGCTAAATCTGTCCAAAGTCTTTATAATATAAGACTTTTGAGATAACTCTAGTAATCTCCTGGAACGATTTCTTTGGAATTCAATTCTCATTCTGCTTTACCCATATCCTTCATCTCAAAAGTCATACTCCTTGTCATTCGCCACTAACAATATGTTTGTGACATATAAGGATAGAATTACAAATTTGTCAATGAACCTTTTAAATAGAGACAATAGTTTTCATCTATTATTACGAATTCATAAGAGAGCATATCTTTATGAAATTTCAAACACCATTGTCTCGAAAACTACTTAAAGTCATCAATTTTTATCTTATTGGCCTTTAATGACAAAACCCTTTGGTTGTTTATACAGATGTCTTCCTCAATCTCACCACTAAGGAAGATAGTTTTCATATCCATCTGACGTAATTCCAAATCCAAATTGGCCAATATTGCTAACTACTCACGAATGGAGATAAATCTCACTATTGGGAAAAGGTTTTCTCGCAATCAATACTCTTTTACATAGCGTAACCTTCTGCTACCAGTTGAGTTTTTTATCTCTCAATAGTTTTATCTGCCCTACGCTTGGTTTTGAGAATCCAGTTATTCTCAATAACTTTGCGTCCTAATATGAATTCAACCAATTCCTATATATGATTGGACTTCATCGACTCCTATTTTTCTTCATTGCATTTTTCCGTTCACCCTTAGTAGGATAAGATGAGTCTCATATACATTCTGAATCTCTTCTTCATCTTCTGAAGAAACATCACATACGTGCCCTTCAATCCCCAAGTAACGCTTAGGCACGTTTTTCCTAACACTTTTCTGAGTCTGTAACTCAATTGAATCGTTAGATTTTTAAATCCCTCCCACTAGGATCAACACTATTCTAACAATCCGCAATAAACAAAACTATTATTTGAATCAACTAACTCAAATAACAGCTCTATGTCCTTCACATCACCTCTGCTAGGAAAATGATTCTTCAAAAATGTTATATCCGTGATCTAATCTCTACTGTAGTACAATCATCTTATTCACAAATGAATACTTAACTTTTAGACTGGTCGGAGTATCTTATAAAAATACCCTTACTTCTATAGGGACCCAATTTTTCAAACTTATTGAAAAAAAAAATCTCAAAATACAGACAGTTGATCCCCAAGGTCTCAAGTCACTGAGACACAACCTTCTATCAGTCTAAAGTTTATATCCTATCATTGGTACTGTCTTTGAAGGCACTTTGTTCAAAACAATGATCGTAGTCAACAAGACATCTCCCCAAAAGGAAATCTACAAGTGAACCTGTGTCATCATGAATCTTGCCATATCCAACAATGTCCTATTCCTTCTCACTATAACACCACTCTGACGGGATGTATAAGGAATGGTCAAATGTCAGATTGTGTTTCTTTTATTACCCCAGATCTTTAAATTGATCTAGTAGACATTCACACCATCTATCCGTCTGATTCTCTATCTCTCTCATATAATGTCTAAAGCACTTATATGCTTCAGACTTGTGAGAAATCAAACAGATATGGTCAAACACGTGAAATCATTAATGAATGTAATGAAACACAAAATTCCATGCATACCCTCTATATCTATTAGATTACGAATATCTGAATGCATCAAATACAATAGAAATTTAGCCCGTATGACTTTTCCAAAATAGTTTTCTATTCATTTTGCTGTCAAAACAATATTTACATGTTGGTAAATCAACTTTTGTGAATGAACCCTCTAATTCTACTCTCACTAGTTGATTTATCCTGTTTTGCCCCAATGTGACCAAGTCTGCCATGTCACATTTATCAAAATTTGCAAAATGATAAAACTATTTGCAAACTATCAAGAACCACTACACATGTCATTTAAATATAAATCATCCATATATCTCTGAAAGTTCAAATCACAGTCAAATTTCAAAAGAATAAGAAGAGATAAGATTCCGTCAAATTTCTGATACGTAGAAAACCTTATGTAGAATAAGAGATCAGCCACTTTGTAACTGTAGTTTACAAGTGTCAACTCCTCTAACATTTATTCTAACATCGTTTTCTACATTTTATCTACTACCAGAAAGCAATCGACAAAAAACTCATAAATGTTTCTCTATCTATTCTTATATCTAAGGTTATTCTTTTGTGATCTGTCTATAATTTTCTTACTTTTCTTACTTTTGTTCCAGTCCCTTTCACGTTTAGAGTCCGAAACTCTGTTGGGACTAGATTTACTACAAATGCATCAACTATAAATCTTGCAACACAAAGCTGCTCATCCCGAAGCTGAACGTGGCAAGCAATGTTCGAGAAAGTCTTCACACTGTCATTGTGAATCAAACTGACTTTCAGGTGCTCCCACTAGATAGGAAGGAATCGGATCAAAATTTGAACTTTATATTCATTGGAGAGGACATGACTTGCTGACTCTCATTCTTTCTCTTTGAGGTACACCCCAAAATCATGAGCAGTCAAAGTATTGTTCACACTTAGGTATCATGCCTTCAAACTTAAAACCAACCAGAGTCGCTAGAGCATTTGAATTTATCATTTTTCACACCTAGTTAACATCTAATTCTCTCCATTATTGGGTTGCATTGCCCACTACAGGATATTATATGATATGTTTGATACCTTTTGAAGGCATCTAATTCTCTCAGTACATTCTATATTGTATAGCATCATATCTTATGATTGTCGCCATTCAAATTGTCATTTCTATTCAAATTTCCTATAAAAGATTTCAATGCTATAGTTTGGGTTTTCTAAAAGGGTAGACATACGTACTAATGCTCATATCATTCACATAATTTTGTAATTCAAGATTAACATCAATGACAGGTCAACATTAGGTATAGAATCGAAAGTTCACTATGTTCCCAATCATCATCTATGGTCCTAATGTATCACTATCACAAATTTAATTTAAAATTACAAAATTCTATAAATTTTAGGTGAGAATTACTTAAATTCTGTCAACTTAAAACCTCTCACTTAAATACACTAAGTATTTAATATAACATTTCAATTTTGGATGAAAATTATTAAAATCTACCAATCCAAAATTTTCATTCAAGAGAGAGACCCTTCAAGTCCTTTTGTATACATGATCATCAATAATAAACATAAGTGACAGATATTCGAAAGAAATTAAAATTTCGAACGTTCATTTAAAATATGATCATTGTCACGCCCCGATCCTCGGATCGATCACGCGACAGCCGCCGCGAAATCTCAGTATACGGGCAAAACCTCCCCATATACCGGAACTCCGCAAGGCTACAAAGACAGCACCACAGTTCTTTCTATACATCAATCATCAAAAATAGAAAACATCACATAACAAAACACATGCAAGGACACATCTGGTCCATCCCTGTACACACGAGCACACATCGGGAAGAGGGAACCTGTACATGCGCATTTACACATCAACACACAATCGGGGAGAGGGAACCTGTGCATGCACGGCACACAATATGGTCATCCAAGTCATTTCAAAGTTTACAGTATAAGAAAAGCACTTAACAAACAAGAAGTCCCAAAACATAGTCGTAGGATTTTTCTAACACTTGCCTGAAGCAATCAAGCTAATGTCAGTAAGATCCAAACGATATGAGTTGTCCAAGACTTCGTGAAATCGAAAGAAAGTAACCATTCTCAATATTACAAACCAAATGTCCCACTCAAAAACGAGTTTTTACCAAACTAGGAGAGAAAGAAAGTAAACAACAACCACGTAGGGATTCCATCAATACTTGTTCCTATACAGGAAACAAGTATCGATTAAATCCGTACCAAAAAGAATTGTACAAGTCTTCCTTTCCATGGAATTCAGTTCAGATCCAAAAGTGACTATACATCATGATGTATACCTACAAAAGTCAGCTGGTAGGCCCTCCCCAAGCTCCAATCTCTGTCACAAATCTAATCTTCCTCTGAAAAATGTTAAAGAGTGGGGTGAGTATTATAAATACTCAGTGAGTGGAGTGCAATGGCATGATTGTGTAATAAATAAGGGGTGAAAGTGGGGAATGTCAAAGCATACTTCAAACATCATTTTCCATATCCAAACATTTCAGTAATTCAACATCATTTATAAAATATGCATCCATATCAAATATTTTCTCAGAAAATCATAAGGGTCCCATCGAAAACACTTCCGTCATGCGTTTGGCCGAACCAAGACGAAAGTCCGCCAAGGGGTTTTCCATTTCAGTTTTTCAAAACTACCCCCTTCCTTGGCGTTGGCTCGAACCTCACCGGGGTGCAACCGGATAGTCCGACGTGGCAGAGCAGAGGCCGCATACCTCTCTCGCATATAACCCAAACCCACGTCACCCCGTCGGGTCGCTCCGTGGGTGGTTATGACTATAGTCATCTGCGGCACCTTTCATTTCACAATCATCAATTCACAATACCATAATTTCACAATCATTCAAATTTCCATCCATGTGCCACATTTTATCAATTCAATCTGAAATTCATGCTACAAGCATTTACCATTCAAGAAGTTAAAACAGACGGCACAAGTTCATGTAAAATCACATAGGATGCATTCATACTTCAAATTCTCATTTTAGACATCCCACAATCACAAATAATTTCATAAAATCATATGAAAATCATTTCAAATCATTTATCAAAGAATTTAAAGATATTTTGCTTATTTACTACACAACGATCCGTCCACTCACCTCTAGAGAGGGTATTCACTCTTTATTTCCGAAATCAACTCATAACGACTCTTCTCGAGTCTCCAAAGGTCAACCTAGACCAATCAAGACGAATAAAGATCAATTAAAGCTCTAATAAAGGGTTTTCAAATTCTCCTTTTATGTACAATAGCCTTAACTTGCATAATTACATTCCAAAACTTTTGTTTCCTCAAGCTAGTATCATTTCAAATCACCAATGACTTTAAATTTACAATATTCCTCAATTTTACCCATTTTCTCCCGAATTCCTTAATATTAATTTAATTCACACCGATTTCCATTCAAATCCCAAGGAAAACTACGTAATTCAATCAAATATAACTCTAATACTATCTACGACCTTCTCACATGCTTCACAGTCCAATTTACATCAAATTCTAGACCTAACCTCAATAATTTCATACAAACACTTAGGGAAATACATTTCTTTCAAGTCTAACACATTTCAGAATATATATAGATGTAATTTCTACCTTAATTCAATAAAAATAATTTAAATTACTGAAGGGATTGAAAATCCCTCACCTAGGGTTTTTCGATTTACAGTCGTAGCTTCCAATCGCCAGTGTATCAATCCTGTAACAATTTCAATTTGCAGTAATCGTTAGAATTAAACCTAACAACTAAGAATATTCAAACCCTAAAATCAAAATTGGAAAACCTAGGCTTACCTCTGCAGAGCTGTGACCTAGGGTTTTTGCTATCCTGCGGCTAGGGTTTTGATAGGATTAAATGGGCCGCGGTTTGGGAGGCAACAGAGGGAAGTGCTCACAGTGAGCACTGCGAGCGAGCAAAAGAGGAAGGCAGTGAAAATTCTGCCATCGCGCGCACGGGAGAGAGGTTGAGGACTCTGTTCGCGAGCGGAAAGAGAGGGAACAGAGGGAAAATCGCCCGCTCGTGCGTGGA
The DNA here is from genome assembly GCA_037126225.1 of Dillenia turbinata. Lineage (NCBI taxonomy): Eukaryota > Viridiplantae > Streptophyta > Magnoliopsida > Dilleniales > Dilleniaceae > Dillenia > Dillenia turbinata. Next base: position 16,906,142 of record JBAMMX010000016.1, on the reverse strand, counting down.
AGAGAGCGACTGAGAGCTGGTGTGAGAGAGCGAGAGATGGTGAGATCGTGAAAGACAGAGAGACCGAGAGCGATTGTGAGTGACAGAGAGTGAGAGATTTCGTGAGACCGAGAGATGGTGACCCGCGGTGGTTCGCGGTGGTCATGGTGGTGGTTACGGACGGTGGAGGGAGTGGTGGCGAGCGATCGCGAGAGGGGGAGAAAGCGCAAAGAGAAACTGAGAGAGACTGTGGGATAGAGAGAGAGACTGAGAGAGAAAGAAGAAGAAGAAGGTGGCGGTGGTGGTGTCCGATGGTGGTTGCAGCGGCGGAGATGGTAGAGTGAAGGCGGTGATGGAGAAATCGCGAAGGAGAGAGGGAGGAGATTCGAAGAGAGAGACGGGAGAGTAGGGAGAGGCGAAGAAGAGAGAGATTAACCCTAATATCTCTTAATTGGGGGAGATGCTGCGTTTCACTCCGAAACGCAGCACCTTCTCCTCTCTCTCTCTTCTCGTTTTTTTTTTTTTTTTTTTTTTTTTATATATATATAATTGAATACCTATATAATATTGAATACCTATATAATATATATATATTATATATATATATATATATTTTTCATCACATTCGAAGTTCCCCAATTTACCAAAAATAAAATATACTATGCATTTGGAACACGACATTTCCATTATACCAAAAATTTAAAATTAAAACCCCAAAATCGAAAATCGATAAAATTCGAAATTTTCTACTTTATGATAGACATATTTACAAAATGCTCAACATTGAGTTTCCGATATTACAATCATGATCCTAATCAACCATTCATTACATACAAAAGAAAGAACATATAAATAAATTATCTGGTTCAAGATATATCCATTCGTAATACCATGTTTACAATTTCCTTAGATAATCTATCCCTAGGAGCGAACTTCCTTACAGCATTTGAGAAACTATTTATACTTTGGGAAAGTCTTTTCTTCACTTGACTCACTAGATTCTTGATTTTTCATATTTCTATTAATATCGGTCTTACAACATCAAGAATCATATGTTCATACTCAGCAAGTAACTTATCAACCACGTTAACCCAATAAGGAGGTAGAAAATTTCTCAGTATATACACGTCTTCCCCCCAAAATAAATAACCAAGCTGAATGAGTTCTAAGCGTTTCTGTTCCATGATCTCTAAATGATCTGACAAAGAATGAGATGGGTCCATCTTGTACGTCAATATTTGACCTAACTTCATTAAACGCTCTGGACTTTTCAAGTCTCTTTCCCTTCCCCAGAGGCCCGGAAGTTCTCCAAGAATACGTCTGATTATTACCATTTCTCTGAAAATGAGAACAATATTAGGTTAGACACATAGCCAACCATAATATTATAACAAATAATAAAAATTAGTTATTTTAAATAATATGCTCAATTATCAAACAATTTTATGTTTGAAAAACGAATTTTTCATACATAAAAAAGAGCATAAATTTAAAACAAGTGTAAACAATTTACACTCAAGTAGTCAAAATTAATAAAATAATTTTCTAGTCCCACAAAATTTTTCAAAATTTTCTAGGACAAATAAATGTTTTTTTTTGGTAATTTTCTAGCATTTATTGATTATAAATCAATAAATAATAATTTTCAACCCCAGAAAATATATTAAAATTCATAGAAAAATCTAAAATGAGTTTTTCAACTTATACAAAATTTTCCAAAATTTTATGGGCTAAAAAACTATTTTTTTGTAATTTTTTAACATTTATTGATTTAATAATCAAAATAAATACTTTTCAACTCTGAAAAATAAATTTTAAATCACAGAAAAATCACACTAAATAAAAGATTTATTCTGATGAAAATTGGGACCAAAATAAGTCCATCACGTGTTTCCACACACCAAAGGACCCAACTGTACTAAAAAAAAGTTCTGCTGCGCTCACACGCCTGCAGTGGCGCGTGAGCTACATACGCCGCCTTCCCTGCGGCCGTTGGTCACCAAATTTTGGCTACCCTCCCATTTTCAATGTCTCTGAGTTCAATGGTGTTCTCAGATTTTCAATCGGACATCTCAAACTTAGGGAGTGGATTACACTTATCGTTGCTGAGAGTGAGATTGAACATTTTACTGTTCATATTCTTCTCCAGATTTTCAGATTTCGACCCAAACTTTGAATGGTCATATCTTCCTCAATTCTTAACCATTTTTTTGCGATCTTTATATGGTTGGAAAGTATTTTTCATAAAAAATCTAATCATATAAATTTCATATCATGAAACTCAGTATTTTAAAAGTTATGAGTATATTAAGTTTCGGTTACGATTTATAATAACTTTTAATATACTCATCCGTTGCATACCAAATTTTGCAGATTAGATCTACATCTCATAAGCATGCTATGGTAAAAAATTGAGAGCATTTCGATAAGCCAATTTCAAGATGCTATTAATGAACCTCTTAGATCTTGCATTGCATTTTTAATTTTTAATTACCCAAATTAGATAGGAAACAACCCATGCATGATCTGATACCAATGAAAATTTTCGTAGAAATCAGTAAAAATTATTTCCTACGGAATTTTTCTGGATCTAAATTTTAGGTTGGATCACTTACCTCTTTGACGAACTGGTATTATAGGTCGAGAAAGTGTCACGAATTCGGATCACCTTCTATATTCAAACCCTCAAGAATGAGGTATTAAATTGCCCCTTTATTTTTGAACATACGGTATTCTTCAAAAGAAAATGAGCATCCCATTCATTCATTCATCATCCCAGGAAAGAAGTGCCCTTTTTTTTTCTTCAAGAAACATGAAGGGGTGGTTGGGGTTGGTTATTACCCAATAACCACTCCCCCCTTTTATTTAAATTTCAAATTGATAGGGCATGGGTCCCGGGGTTTGCCCTCGTGGGCGGACCCAGACCCAATCTTTCTAACACATAGCACTATTTTTTTTAATAATATTTAATAACTAATTCATTGATTCCAACTAATCCAATTTAAACTAACTATCAACATATTAAGGGGCAAACTCTTCCGTATTTGTTTTTCCTATTTCGATGATTCAAACATGAAAATTTGGTTAAAAAATCTATTGTTCTTGGTTCGGTAACCATAACACTATTTAGTCCCACGACTGCATGGATGCATTCTATTTAAGTCCACGGAACCTATAGAAACACCTATAATAAAAGAATTCAATCCCATTGTTTGCAACAAAGCAATACATATATGTATCAGTAAGTATTATCATTACAGGATTTTCTCTGATTTATTGTTAAATAAAGTGCACTTATAATGCATTCATTTGTTTTTATTTCTACTGTGAGACATTTTCAGCTAAAGAGTAAAAGAAATTATCATTATTTTAGTAACCTTTTGAATTCAAACAAATTTTTTCTTCAGAATTCTTGTTTGTCCAAAGTACCCTTGTTTCTTCTTCTTCAGCTACACAAAAGGCTTTATATTCTGTCTGACCCTTAACTCTAGAAAAGTTTTACCTTTAAGTAGTTGACACAAATCACGTATGAAGAATGCAATTTTGAGCCAAATAGTGATGTGATGAATCAAATCCTCCCCTTGCATGTCCCTTGCAGACCAGTGCATAGCCTGACCCAACAGATTCAAAGTGTTCCAACGTTTAAAAATTGGAAATTCACTGAAGTTGAATGGGACCAAAAATTAGTGATATTAAAGTTTCCTTCACTTCCATGGCGTTCAGAGACCGAATGGAATTGTAAAGAATTGATTCAAACTAGTTGAAAGTGTCCTATTTTATCATATGTATAGGCAAGCCAATTGCTTTGTGGATTAGTTTGCAAGCCAAAAACACAACCGCCAAGTGTTTTCTTCAATTGATTCTCATCTTCCAACCCTTTTTCTTAGCAAATAAAACGAGAGCGGGGGGGGGGAGACCCTGTCCCTTTGAATTGCTTGGATTTGATCAATTTGTTTTTCAATTTTAGTTTTTTCTTTTCGATAACAATTTATTTCAATTTTCTAAAATTTAGCCATGGAATCTTGGATTTTTTGGAAGTTTCATGGTTGGTCGTTTTCCTTTTCCTTCATGGTACCTAGTTTGGAGACTCAAATATAAAATGAATTTGAATTTGAGCAAAATCCAGAGAGATTCGAGGACTTAAATCTCGAATCCCAACCAGAGGGTACCCCCAACCCCCCCCCCCCCCCACCCCGCAACAAACACTTTTCCTTTTCGCTCCATTTTTCAAATGTTTTTTTTTTTTTCAAAATATCTCGTCATACATTGACAAAGTTCAAAAAAAGTATGAGACTCATGACTTATATTGCCTAGTAGTACCGTAAGACTCTTTACTCAATACAAAAATATTTATTCAAATCATAACTACCATACTTAAAAACGTAATTATCATTGGCGAATGATTGCTCTAGTTAAAAATATACTAAATCTCTTAATTGAGAGTTAAATTCAAATATTAAAAATAAAAAAAAAAAAAAAAAACCTATATTAAAAAAAATCCTCCAATAAATGATCCGATAATAACTCGAATCGAATTAATCTGACTCTAGATATTAACCGATCAAGTGCCAAAAAAAATAATTAACTATACTAAAATACCAAGCAATAAATAACTGACCATACAATGCCCAATCTGAATCATATTAAACGAAACCCGCATTGATATATCCTTTGTAATCTCAACTTTTATCAACACACAAGCCAAATAGAATTATGTAGCAAATAAAAACCTCCACGATGTTCAACTGGTACTAGTTCCACTAACACAACCCCACATCATATCTCACTGGTTCAAATGCGGGAGAGGCTTTGTGGATAAGTGCAGAATTATGTAACTCAAGTTACTGTTGAACCAAAATAATAAATAAAATAAAAAATTGGTAAAGTCTGTTTTCACCGGCCTAAATACAATCTACAACCAAGACAATAGGCATACATCAAATCAGTAACACAGGAGCATGAAACACGAAATGATAAACAGGCAGCCCTTTTTTCACTAACTAATTTATATGTATATCAGTAATCAGATTTTAAACCTTTCCATACGAATATGGTAACAAAATTGAGCAATGAATACATTCGAAGCTCTCGACTTTTTGATTACAGATCTAATGCGTAGAATGACAACATGATCCAGCCAAGCCCAGCAACTTTGTGAGATATGCGCCTAAAAGGAACCAGGGAAATTCAAGCCGGTCTGAGATCACTCATTTCCTTCCAGGCAATATTGCAGCTTCACTTGCATCTTCCGCAACAACCTAAAAGGTGCAATGCCACCAGAAGAGTAAAAAATCACATCAGGAATACGAATACCAAGAAAAATGATATTGTAGAAGTGGCAACAAAATAAAGATTTCCAAGACCAATCTAGGCTAGGAACCTTATTAAATATTTCTCTCCAGAAACATTAAGGGAGAGGAACAGAAGGTGTCACAAGTCAGACCAAAACTAATAGAATTGAGGGGAAAAGCATTTGTTGTTCAATTATTGATAGACCTCAGGCACGGCAGAAAACAATTGGGCCCCATCGTCGAGTTGATTGCCAATTGCGGCAAGAAATATAGTGAGGACGAATCATGCCTTTTGCAGGTCTTCAAAATTAAAACCATTTCACTATCAAGTTTAGCGTTTGGGTTCATATCTATTTCGCCACCTTAACACAATACCCGCGTCTCCCCCCCCCCAAAAAAAAAAATTCCTATTTGTGATCTGCCTATAGAGAAATTACTCAATGTACAGTGCAAGATAATTATATATTGCAATTTCATGCACATAAATCCCCGGGGTTCAAAAGAAAATGCAGAACAAAGTACATCAAATAATGAGAAGTGCAGAAAGATGGAAGGTAATTATATATATATATATATATATATATATATTTATATATATATATTTATATATATATTTTTATATATATTTATATTTATATTTATATTATATATATTTAAACCTTTAAACTAGGGCTCTTTCCTCTCCATTGAATGTGTGACAGTTCAATCTCTCAAAAATTCCATACGAACCCATTATGTTCAATTGGAATAGATAAAGACTTCACAGGGTACCAGAGATGCTTCCTTATCCTGTATAAATCATTTCTCTCAACCTAAATTGCTGGATGTCAGGAAGTAAACAACATAGTTGTTAAAACCCTGAACCTACCTATTCGTTCTTACATTTTAGAAGAGCACCCCTGCAAAACTTTGGTAGAACCCAAACTCAATCCTACAATACTCCCTTTGATATTTGCCATGCAGTTTTTTGATTTTTTACAACCATGCTGAACGCAAATGTACACAGGAGGTTCATGAAAATTTCAAAGCATTTTTCCACTATTACAAAATGTTATCTGCTCATTTATAGCGTTTGTGGGCCTTTTTCATGATACTACAACAATTTATACATTATTAGTTTTCAAATTTTATTTCGTCTTTTCCTCGAAGAACTTATGTAGTATTGAAATAACATATTTATTAACAATAGATGATAAGTTAATTTGTCCCAAGACAGAAACCAACAAAATGTGCAAGATACATATTTAGAAGCAATCTTGCTTGCTTCCCTATTCTGAAATCCAATCCTTGCCAAGAGATGATAAATAGGGCAAGAGTATATGCTTAAGAAAAATAAGAAAGGCTTGCCATATATGCATCATTAGCCAATTTGTTGCATTGCACAAGATAAAATTAGATTGTAACATAGGACAACATAGAAATAGCGCTTTTAAGTGGTGTGGAAGGAGTCTATCTTGTTTTTCCAAGGTTAGTAATTTTGCAAAAGCTATTTGTAGAGAGAGGAGGGTCAACCTTCCATGAAAGGCCAAAATCATCCACTCCACGACATTTCATTACATGGGGGCACCTTGCGGAAGGATCCCAACCCAAGATGATCTTTAAAAGAGGCATTCTCTTGGATAATGTGTTCTATGTGAAGGCCAGCATTGTGTGCGCACGAGTGCAACAAAAATAAAGCCAGCAATGTTTGCGCATGAGTGACAAAAACAAAGCTCGAGTCAGTTGACCATTTGTTGCAGCATTGTCTCCGACCTTGTCAACATGTGCAACAAGTGTGCCCCATGAGCTTTGGACTACAAGTTGGCCAAGGAACTGTATAGTCATTGAGAGGAGCTTTAAGGTAATCCCTCTAATTTTTTGGTTGATTTGAAGGGAACAAAAGCAAAGAGGTTTGAGGGAGCAGTGCGCTCTTTGTCTAGTTTCTTTTGACATTTTCTCTGGAAAGTATCTATTTTTTGCCTTCCTCAAAGCCCTTTTTCCCTTGACGAGGTTGCCAATTTTGTTGTTTCTCTTTCTTTTTTGTGTTTACACTTTAGTGCTTTAACGTCACAATAATGGAATGACTCTTTTCCAATAAAAAGAGAATGGATACAATTAGATATTTGGTGAATCTATATTTATAAATTAAGAAGAATGAATTAGCATTATATGCACCAACAAAATCCAGTCACCAACAAATAGAAGAAAATGAGCATTGCTAAGAACCAAATTTTCATGCAAACTTATGGACTATCCAAAATAACTATTATTTCCTCACTTTATAAGGAAAAGTATAAGAATAGAATAATAAGAGCAACTCAAAGATTTGTCCTTTTAGTGAAAATTCTTTTGTCACTTCGTGGTTTTGTAACCTTTAAGGGAAAGGAAAATTGGCTTGTTGACATAGAATTATTCAAGGAAAATATCAACACAAAGACTAACTTGAGTAACTAAAGTTTGTGTGAAAGAATGTGCTTAAATAGAATATTGTGTATAGGTCTTTTCATTAAATTATTAAAAGATAATGCAAGTAATGTATGCAAGTAATACTAAAAGATTATGCAAGTAATTTATGTTTCAAACTGTAGTTTCTTCCAAACAGGGCACAACCTAGGTATTTGATCTCTACTAAGAAACAGCAATAGCACCTCTCTCACCTTTCTTTTATCTCATCCTCCACAATATCTATTTGATCCGGGCCTGCCAAGCAACATTTAAAAAAACACCAGATCCTTGCTAAAATATTTGATCTCTCCTCAAGTTAATGCTAAATAAACAAAGATTAGCATTATTTGCTTCTCAAACATCATCCAAGCTCTCATTATTCCATGTGCCATTCTTAATATTAACAATAAAAATCCCAACCCTACTAACTCAATGAAGCATAAATACAAGTTTGAAATATATTTTGGAGCAATAACTTGCTTTCATTCTTGAGGTTTTTGATAAAAGTGTCAAGAGCAAAAAGAGGAAGTATGTTCAGATTCTCAGATATTTTATCTGGCTAGAGGTTAGTAGAAGGGGAATTGTATGCAAAAGGAAGATGGAAAGGGGCTTTATCCATAAATTTGTTTGAAACAGCTTCTTTGTGACATTTCCCAGCAATATTCTTGAAAAATTAAAATATTTAAAATATTTAAAAAAATAAATAAAGGAGGAAAGCACTTTTCTCTTTTGACCAGGGAGGTATTTGAGAAGAGGCTCTTTCACTCTTAATCTCTAAATGATGTGATATTTGTCTTGCTCCACTTGTAGCATCACTCAATTTAGATGAAAAAATTTTACTAGAATCGTAGGATCTTTAAATAACTCATCATATTTTTCAATAAATGAATGTAAAGCTGTCATTGTACCAACAAATTTTAATATTGAATAAAACCTCTGCTATAGATACCAGTAGAGGTTGCATCCAAACTCGACCTAGATGTTAGATCTAACCAAGTGTAGCATAAGTGCGATTGGTTAGGATAAGCAACCCCCACCACCCACAAAAAATAAATAAATAAATAATAAAAAAACAAGGGTAAGCACTTTCTATTCATGCAGTCTATGTAGTTATAGTAGCAAACTAATGCTTTTCCTCATCACTTCAACATACATTTTGGTAACATTTGGTATGAGGAGAAAAGGGATCTAATGGTTACTTGGATAACCTTTTACCCCTTCTCATATTTGATATGAAAAATTCAAGTTGTATATATTACAAAAGGAGTAAAAGCATTCCAAAAGTGGGGAAAAGCATACTATTTTTAACGGATTACAAGCATTACTCCCTTACAAAATAAAGTAATAAATTAAATTAATTTGCTTTATTTTAGAGAGCAAAAATTAAAATTTTACTTTTAACAAGAGCAAAATTAAAAAATAAAAATTAATATATTTACAGAGAAAAGGTGAAGGCAATAGATTTTTAGAGAGAAAATTGGATTTAGATTTTTTTGGAGAAAGAAAATTTAAAACTAATGTGTTTACCGAGAAAATTTTAATTTTTTAAAGAGAAGGCTAATATACTTGGCTTAGAGAGAGAAAATTAAATTTTATATCTTTAAAGACAGAAAACTCCAAATAAAGACAGAAAACTCCAAATAAGTATGTAGTATGTAATATGTTTAAGGAGAGAAAATATAAATTAAACTAATTTATTTGAGAGCAAAAATTGATACACTTAATTTTAGAGAGAGAACTGAATTTCCTTTTTAAAGAGAAAACTTGAAATCAATGTGATGAGAGAGAAAATGTAAATTAAATAAATTTTAGTGTTAAAACTAATGTTTAGTTTTAGAAAAACAAAAATTAAATTTAGATTTTTCTACCAAAAGAAAATTAAAAATCAATATGTTTAGAAATATAAAATTGACAATAATTAAATTCTCTTAGAGAGAATTAAATGTGCTTAGTTTCAGAGAGAAAAAGAAATTTTGATTTTTCAAAGCGAAAAAACTTAAAATCAATATGGTGTTTAGAGAGAAAAAAGTGAATTAAATTGATTTTTTTATAAAGAAAAAACTAACATGTTTAGTTTTAAAGACAAAAAAACTAAATTTATTTTTTAAAAAAGTGAAAATTTAAAATGAATGTATTTGAAGAGACAAAATTTAAATAATTAAAACTTTCTAGAGAGAGAAAATTAATGTATTTAGTTTTAGAAAGAGAAAAAATGAAATTAATACGGAAAAGTTTTAAAATAATTTAATTCATTTAGAAAGAGAAATTAGAAACAAAAACTAAATTTCATTTTTTTAGTGAGAAGAAAAAAAAATACGTTTAGAGAGAGAAAATGTCAATGAAAATGATTTTTTGAGAGAAAAAATTAACGTATTTAATTTTAAAATGAGAAAATCTGAAATAAATAGAGATAAATTTTAAAATAATTTAACTCATTTATAGGGTGAAATTAATTTAATTGTTTTTAAAGAGAATACAAAAAATAAATTTCATTCTTTTAGAGAGAAAATAAAACAATTTGTTTAGAGAGAGAAAATTAATGTGCTTAATTTTAAAAAGATATAACTTATCGGTCCTATTATTATACGCGATAGAGCGATGAAGATAAATTTGAAAAGAGAAAAAAAAAAAAAAAAAACAATGATTAAATTATAGAAAGATAAAAGGTGAGCCAAGTGTAATATACATACCAAACATAGAGATCCTTTCCCCTTCTAATGTTTTTGCCTTTAATGGTTTACCCTGTACCAAGCACTATGTTAAGGATTTCATCAGGAACTTAGGGCACGTACAATATACATATAACGCTTTCCTCACGCCAATACATTTGAACGCGTTCCTCATACATGAAAAACATCTAATTAATTGAGTCAACCGATTCTTATAGCACCTCCCTTGATTTCTCATAAACCGCTCCTCACTTCTATATCAGTTTGCCATAACTCATTAACAAAAGTAGGAGATTCTAGAAAAGAAGCAATCAAAGAATATGGATTAGATTTCTTACATTTATTTGGCACTTCAATTGCATCAAACTTGGAATCAAATAGTTGGGGAGTGATCTTCTAAGCTTCTGAAAGCTGAGAAGTGATCTTCTATGTTTTTAATTTGGTTTTGGGATATAGTGTGATGCAGCACGTTGGTAACAACCTCTTAAAGTTTACAGGAGACGTGCAAGATCAAAAGCACAAGCTTTGGTTTGGGATATGGACGATAATGAAGGATCTAGTTGGGATTTATTATGGTAGATAAGATTTATCTTGACTAGATTGTTATCTTTAGATAGAGTCCTATTTTTATATGAATTGGTTTTCCTCAAAGGAGTCCTTGTTTATCAAAGGAGTCCTCATAGGAGAAGAGTCATATTTGAGTAGGGTTTCTTAAGCTTTATTTTTTCTATAAATAGGCATTTATGTAGTCTTTCAAAGGGCAATTTTTTTTTTCTGATTAATAAACATTTTTCAAGATTGTGAGATGCAGTCTTCTCTTAGGTGTGAAGCCTAAGAACCCTAGGTTGCGATCTAGGCCTACTTTCCTAATTTTCCTTTCACTTTCATCACTATTGCTACACCCACTACCCTATCCTGCGTCAGTTGGTATCAGAGCTGAAGTCTTCATTAATTTTAAGATTGTTTTCTCATGCACAACCATGGTGACTAATGCTGAATTGAGTTCAAGAGTTGAACGCCTAGAAGGCAATATGCAAGAAGTGAAAGAGCAATTAAAGACTTTAACTGCAGCAATTGAAACACTGCTGAAAGGGCCAACACAATCCACAGATGAAGGGACCTCTACAGTGCCAACTATGACAACACAAAACCTTCAAGTAGTACAACCACATCCCCAAAGAAGATCTGAACGTGACCTGGCTGGAGACATCACACAGAAAATCAAGATTGAAGTCCCAAATTTCGAAGGCAAAATCAATGCTGACATATTTTGTGATTGGCTTAGTTCTCTTGAAGAATTTTTTGACTGGTATGATATGGAGGATTCTCAACGAATTCGATTTGCTAAGATGAAGATGGTTGGACTAGCAAAGTTGTGGTGGAGTACAGTGGAAAGCAGCCTCCAACGACCAGGCCAACAACCTCTTAGAACTTGGCAAGAGATGAAAGCTAAGCTACAAGAGAAATATTTACCTTATAACTATTTTGAACGGATGCGTGAAAGGGTTTTTTCATTAAAGCAAGGCAGCATGAGTGTGATCGAATACATGCAGCAATTTGAGGAACTCAAGATGCGCAGTCAAATGGAGGAAAGTGCAGAGCAAGCAACAGCTCGATTTAAAGCAGGACTGAGAGCAAATATTAAGCGTGAACTGGCTAAACAACCCATCTATGGTCTGGAGCATGCCTTCCAAATTGCACTTGATGTGGAAGAGTATTTGAACCATCCAAGTACTAAAAGAATTGGGGCTCAAAGTGGAGAATTTGGAGCAAAGAGACAATTCCCACAAGATCGACAAGTCACAACAAGACCTAATGGAGCTAATCCCAATAACAAAACAAATCAGTTAGGAGGAAAAACCAATAAGGGTGTTACCTGCTTCAAGTGTGGAGAGCAAGGCCACATGGGTTTTCAATGCCCATAAAAGAATAATCTACATATGGGTGCAGAAGGAACACCAAAACAAGCAGCTGAAGACGATGAAGCAGACAACTCTTTTGACTATGGAGAATATCAGAATGATGATCTTGTAGGTGATGATGACGTGGACACATCATTAATGACAGTGGTACAACGAATCCTAGCAGCTCCAAAGGCAGAGGAAGAAGACCGGAAGCGTACAGCAATTTTCCAAATACTAGTGCGTTGTGGAAAACATGCTAAGAAGCTCATTATTGACGGAGGTAGCTGCATGAATGTGGTGTCTTGTTCTACTGTTGAACGCCTCAAGTTACCAACCAACCCACACCCTCAACCATACAAAGTTGCATGGATTGATAACACAACTATCCCAGTGACCAAACAGTGCCTCATTGCCTTCAAGTGTGGAGCTTATAGTGATTCCATCCTATGCGATGTCATCCCTATGCAAGTGACACATATTCTTTTGGGTCGTCCATGGCTTTATGATCGGAATGTCAATCATAATGGTAGAGAGAATACTTACACATTCTCATATGAGAATAAGCTCATTGTGCTATAACCTATGAGCACTTTAGAGAAAGAAATATGGGGGGAAACCACCATCAAAATCTGAGAGTAATGTTGGAGGCAACAAAAGACATCTTTATGTCCTAACAAAGAAGGAGTTTGATATGGAAAGTCAAGAATCAAAGGTGGTATTTGCTGTTATCGCAAGAGAAGTCAGAAACTCTGAAGATACACTTAGCAACAACATTCCTCCAGAGGCAGCAAAACTACTAACTGAATTTTCTGATGTTGCACCTGAAGAATTGCCTAACGAACTTCTGCCTATGCGCAACATCCAACATGCTATTGATTTGATACCTGGAGCCCAATTACCAAATCTACCAGCCTACAGGATGAATCCAAGTAGTCATGAAGAGCTAAAGAGGCAGGTTGAAGAGCTGTTATCAAAAGGTTTTATTCGAGAAAGCTTAAGTCCATGTGCAGTCCCAGCATTACTCACGCCAAAGAAAGATGGAAGCTGGCGTATGTGTATTGATAGTCGAGCTATTAACAAGATTACCATCAAGTATAGGTTTCCTATACCTAGATTGGATGACATGTTGGATGTGATGAGTGGTTCCACTATTTTCTCAAAGTTAGATTTGAAGAGTGGATATCACCAGATCAGAATCAGACCAGGAGATGAATGGAAAACTGCTTTTAAAACTAGGGATGGTCTTTATGAGTGGTTAGTCATGCCTTTTGGACTTTCTAATGTTCCCAGCACATTTATGAGGTTCATGACCCAAATATTTCAACCGTTCATCGAACGATTTCTTGTTGTCTATTTTGATGACATTTTAATATACAGCAAAGACAAAGAACAGCATATTTTTCACTTGCAGCAGATATTTAGGGTTCTCCGCCAAGAGAAGCTCTATATTAATTTGAAAAAGTGCTCATTTTTTAAGACCAGCGTGGTTTTTTTGGGTTATATTATTTCCTCTAAGGAAGTTGAAGAAATTGTAGACTTCCAAGAAGATTATACTGCAGATGGCATTCAACAGAAATTTCTGGTTAGGTGGAAGGGACGTCCGCTTTCTGATTGCACTTGGGTTACAGAAAAGGAGTTGCAGCAGATTAATCCGACTCTTTATGATAGCTTTCATGCTTTTAACTCGCCAGAGTCGAGTTCTTTCAAGCCAGGGAGAGATGATGCAGCACGTTGGCAACAACCTCTTAAAGTTTACAGGAGACGTGCAAGATCAAAAGCACAAGCTTTGGTTTGGGATATGGACGATAATGAAGGATCTAGTTGGGATTTATTATGGTAGATAAGATTTATCTTGACTAGATTATTATCTTTAGATAGAGTCCTATTTTTATATGAATTGGTTTTCCTCAAAGGAGTCCTTGTTTAACTTAACTAGATTGTTATCTTTAGATAGAGTCCTATTTTTATATGAATTGGTTTTCCTCAAAGGAATCCTTGTTTATCAAAGGAGTCCTCACAGGAGAAGAGTCATATTTGATTAGGGTTTCTTAAGCTTTATTTTTTCTATAAATAGGCACTTATGTAGCCTTTCAAATGGCAATTTTTTTTTTCTGATTAATAAACATTTTTCCAGATTGTGAGATGCAGTCTTCTCTTAGGTGTGAACCTAAGAACCCTAGGTTGCGATCTAAGCCTACTTTCCTAATTTTCCTTTCACTTTCATCACTATTGCTACACCCACTACCCTGTCCTGCGTCATAGTGTCTTGCATATAATGATGGGGGAATGAGCCATCGGACATAGGATGGGTAATTCAGGTGTACATATTAAGGTGCATTCCTTTTATCTACCTAACTGTTTTGAAGAAGCAGATAACTGCTGTAATGTTTGAATAAGTGGATATCTGCTGTAATGTTGTTCAGAAACCATTAAACGTATTGTAAGCCTTAATTTGTCAAGATGTTTAGTTTTCACCAACAGCCAATCCTTTCAGGATTTGTAGGTTTCTTGCCTGTATTAGTTGCAGAACTGTTGATGTTCCTTCTTTACACATTGAAAAGGAAAAAATATTAACCACTTCACAGGCCTATAAGACACCCAAGATTATTAAAGATTGAGCTACTCTAATGACACGGGCCACAACTAAAAACAAACTCCATTATTAGTAACTTAACATTACGTGGGACCACTATTTATGCTGGTTTTGTTGGACACATGCAGTAACAATATAGCATTACAAGAACTAAGAATATTGCATGATCTGATCTAGTAATATGCTTGGTGAAATATAATTGATCTAAAGAACATGTCTTAACAAGCTAATTAAATGAGGTGAATACATTATATAGTGGTAGAGGATCGCAGCTTAAGGGGCCACATAAAGATTTGAACACTCACTGCACTTACAGAGCCCTGCAAGAACAAAGCCTTGCCCGACCATTCTTAGAAAACAAATTGTAGCCAAACCAATGATGTTCCAGACCCCCAAAATCAAACATTTAAGTACGCCCATGTAATTGGAACAACTTGCAGTATCCTAAAAAGATATTCGATAAACTCCATGGACAATTCAGCTTCATAACTAAAGTATTCTCTTCATCCTGTACATATGCACTTCTTACAGCACTCTGTAGTACAAGAAATAATTTGATAATATGATAACCCTGTATTAGCATTTGACACTACCCTTTAGTTTAGCATTTTCATGGAAAAAAATTTTACGAGTTCATCTCCTGTTAAACATACTGTTCATTCTTCATCTCCTGCTTGTGTTCCATTCCAGTGAAAACATAATCCCCCTCCGCTCCTTGTCATAATTTTCATGTTAGCATGGAACAAGTTTGCTCCTTTTCTTTTATTCCTTTAACCTCATACGCCTATCAAGGTGGTGGCGATTTCTAAGCAACATCATTGAAGATTATGTTGAAGGATATCTTAAATACTAATTCTACAAATACAGGGGAGAACCAACATCACATCTAATATCAGAGTATTTGAGACTGATGCCCATATTTGCTCAAATTTGGAATGACCCCCCCCCCCGCCACACTTTCTTACAACCATGGAGGTTTTCTATCCTCTTTTGAATAATTTACTGTAATCTCACAGCTGCTGCTAACTCTACCATGACTGGTCCCAAGCCCAAGTAAAGGAGGAGGGTCGCATTAGGTAGTCGATCAACATAAAACTAAGGCAAAAATTTATGTATGGATTAGCCAACCCCACTTAGTAGGATAAAGGCTTGGTTGTGGTTATAATCTCACAGCTGCTGCTACTTTGAAATTCCAATACACTAGAGAAGAGAATTCTAATTTCCTTCTTTTTGTCCTCTGACATATCAAGAAGAAAACAGAAAAACACAAAGAAAGTGTCAAATGAACTGAGCATAGTGAATAAGGCATGGCTCTAGGACTGATACCACAAAAGAACATGCAAAGAACTGAGTACTGCCCCTGGGTTCAATATCTTACATAGTTCTTAGCATTCAATATGCAGCGAGTCTTCAAGCAGGGGAAAGATTCCAAAAATTCTATGAAACCACAATAGTTATCATAATACCACATGTTACTTGCACCAAGTAATTTAGTAGGTCCATCTATGCAGGATTATACAAGCCCATTCTTTCAATTAACACCACACACAATTCTCAGCTCAAATTAAATGCACTCTCCTAAGTTCAAATAGGCATCTATTCCAAAGGCACCACAAACACAAGTATTTGCGATCTCCAAATAAAAACCTCGAATTATTTACCCCTGTAAATTAGAATATCCAAAAAAAAATGCTTTTTATGATTTAACCCCTTCAAGTTTCAATACAATTCACCTCCTTATTCAAGTTACTTTATTGGAAAATAATACTGTAGAAGCAATTACATCTAAGCCACATGATCATGCTTAAACTTGTACTGATACTACTAAATTACTTCAAAGTTGTTCTGCTCAGTTTTAAAGTCATCCACATTTTACTAGCAGAGAACAATGTGGTTTACTGCACTTTGCTTACTCTCCATCTGCTTGCATTCAGTTTTCTATTTCAGATAAGGAGGGGCTGTATCATGAAAATGGTTCACAATGAATTTTCAAATTAGAAGCATTCATTTCTGTATTCCATCCATACATCATAAATAAAATTATTAAGCAATTACAATTGGAAGGTTAATATTGCCTCATAACTGGTTGGAATGCACCTGCTTGGGCTTCCCCCAAACCCTTAGCCAAGTGTTTGAGGCTCCCATCCCCCTACTTAAAATATCTGGCCCTCTATCTTAACCCAAAAAGGGAAGCAAGACCCCCTATATCATAAACTATTACAAATATAACGAAGAACTTCAAGAAATGTCAAGAATGTTATGCACATGCATCTAATGGATACCACATCCTAGCATTAGAAATATCATATTAAGCCATGGCATACCTCATTGTTCTAGATGAGGTAACGAACCATTCTCCATGGTAGTCTCCAAGTTCCAGCCTCTGAATAGGATTAGAATTATTAACACCAAAACCAGAATTGCAGTGA
The DNA here is from genome assembly GCA_037126225.1 of Dillenia turbinata. Taxonomy (NCBI): domain Eukaryota; kingdom Viridiplantae; phylum Streptophyta; class Magnoliopsida; order Dilleniales; family Dilleniaceae; genus Dillenia; species Dillenia turbinata. The sequence goes on along the minus strand of JBAMMX010000016.1, from coordinate 16,888,853 downwards.
AAATAAAACATAATTTAAGCAAAAAACTACCTCTCCTCAGCTTCTTTCCGCATCTCTTCAATGTGATTCTCAATGCTTGCACATGCAGCTTGAATTTCTATGTTTTTCTGGCAAAGTTCCTTCCATTGTGCAGAAAGGGCATTAAGCTCACATGCCGTATTTTGCTACATTCAGAAAAGGGAAGATATTTAGCTCACAATGTTGTACAGACATCAACAAATGAATCACAAAATAGATAGTAAGACTTTCTAATCACCTGATGGTATTTCCTATCACGATTCACAGTTTCAATTTTTTCATTTTGTCTTGCAGCTTCTACTTGAAGTCTGAACAAAAGGTCAAAACTAAAATCATGAAGAAAATATTGAAAAGGTAAATCAATAAATATAATTTTACAACTAATTAGCTCCCTATGGAGTTCCAATTTTTATTTTTTTTTCATATAGCTCCCTATGGCATACCAATTTTTTTTTTTCACAAATAATGTGGGTGCAAAAACCATTCAATCATCCACCAGTATAAGTTTAGCTGTCGGCTTGCGTAAGCAACTGGCAGAATTCGGTTTAGAAGTCACAGATAGTGAAAATGCCTTATTAAAATGATTAAACTGAGCCAGCTAGTCAATAATATTAAATGCTAGCTAAACAAGTGTTTAGACTAGAGGACCAAGCAGACTGTGTGAGGAATTAGCTGCAATCCGGTAGTAAGAAAGCTTAAAATGGATTTTATTGTCTGATATACTCGCTCAGCATACATAGCTGTAAAGAGAAACAGGAGTTTGCTCCTATGTTTTTACATCAATAATATGATCTATTGTCCTTGCTAATGGACAGGAGCCATTCAACTGCCTTTGACTGATGACGGCACTCCCATCTCTGCTTCATTTCATATTATAATGGGAAATTTCTTGCTAGTAGAATGATAATCAAGGAGATATGTTTTCAGGTTTCAGATCAAATTGGATAGACTTTTCATAGATCTGCAATTTCAAATATAACAGCAAGTGGCCCCTTGTTTCTTTGTGTTCTTTTCTCCTCTTTTGTTAAATAGATGCACATAACAAAACACTCACCGCAAAGCACCACCCATAAAAGTAGGTATATGCTTCAACCAATACATAAATATCTTAGTCCATTTTCTATGAGTCATGGCAAAGGCCAAGTACATCAACCCATTCAATAATGCAAATGGCCTCATGACCTGTGCTTTTAGGTAAAAGCTTAAGATTTACAATTAAGAAAGAGCAAGCACTCCATTCGTGTGCCTTGCCCCAGGTGAACACTCAGCTACCACTAAAATAGCACCTGCCAAAGCCTCATTGCTCAAAACCCTTTTTAAGCAGCAAAAATATTTCCTCATCCATAGTAACACAAATCACTCTAGCAATCCATGACCAAGATCTTCATGCGAAACCAGAACTTGGCACTTCCACATCTAAGGTTATAAATTTAGTCTGGGTTCGATTGAAAGATCAAAGACAATATTCAATGCTACAACTGAACTATCCAAAACAAATAATGATACAAGTAAAAGAAAACCTGGATAAGATCACTTCAAGCCGATGGTTGTGTTGTTTCCACACCTCAGCACCATATTTGGACATCAGCTCCAAATTCTCCATTCTGCAAAATCAATCACTCAATATCTCAAAACACAATAAGAACAGCAAGAATAATGCAGGATATAAATAGCATCAGTAAACCTAATGACTTGATGTTGAAGCAATCTCTGAGCTTTCTGAACAGATTGTCTCCAAGCAGTCTCGTCATTCCACTTATTCATCGGCGGCTTCTCCAGCCCGTATCTCGACATGTCAAGAGCTACTGGAGGCTTCCCTGCTCTCACTCTCTCGTGCTCTCTTGCAAGCATCGGGTGATCCTGTCACACACGCACAAAGTATCAATTATCGCCGAAGCTTTAAAATTTGGCAAGAATTGAAAGATAATCGAAGACCCTAATCGTAGAAATTACATCAAAACTTCGAGAGGGAAGAGGAGGGAGATCATTGAGGAAGTCGGAGGGCTTCTTGGAGCTTCTGCGCATCTCTTCTTCGACCAAGCGGTCCACTTCGGCTTTGACAACGGGATTTGCGTAGTCGTCGTCGATGTATGGGAGGGCGTCGATGATTTCTGCGTCTGGTGTGCGTGACCATGACGGTTTCTGCGACGGCGGAGCTTCCAGCATCAATATTCCGCCATTGGTGTCGGTTTTCGCCATTGTTGCAGAACTGTGAACTTTGTATCGTCTGCCTAAGAGGGCTGTTGATTATGTACACGCTTGCTCGCTCGCTCTCCCCCTCTCTACCCTGTATTTTGAGCGCTTCTTTTATATGTACCTAATGTGACATGGTTTTAGACCCAATTCGAAGATTCAACACATGTAGGTCTCACATAGAAGGCCCATAAGGACAATTATTGATCCATAACTATTTGATCAATTTATTGAAAGGTCTTAGTTGTTCTATCTTTTGAACGATAGGGTCATAATCATCTCAATTATCAAACGAGATTTGTCGAATAGAATTTACCTCCCCAATTAGGTATTCAATCATTGGTTCATCGAATAAACGAATAGCCTCCCTTAACAAAACAACTAACCGATAGTCAACAACTCTATCAATTCTAAAGAAAGATCAAAACACCCTAACTGTTTTGATTTCTTGCTTAAGAACGGCATCTTTCGGTTAAAGAAAAGATCTCCTCAAGAAACACATCATGATCATTTTGAAATATTGTGCTTTTGAGATTTCGTATCGACTCGATAAGAAAAGTAGGGTTAAAATACCCCAAAAACATATGACACTGATAGGTATAAGATACCCTCAAACCCTCTATGTCAAGTACGCTCTCTTAACCTTTCACATTGTGCACTTTAATCACAGAAAATCTCTCCATCTTTGAGCTTTCAGTCTGTTTCTTTTCCATTCAAAAATCACTCTTTTTAACTTGAGCATCGGAGTCTTCCCTATCAGAACACCCTTTCGGCGATTTTTTCAGGTTTCATATCCCGTCGACGGCAACCGTTCGAGTCGACAAGGAATCAGTATCTGTGGAACCGTAAGCTACCTCCAATAGATTGGCGCCGTTGTGGGAACAGACTGATCTTCCGAAATCTCATGACGATATCTACTACCATCACTCCCAACATAATGTCTGCTAAGAGAAAAATACCAGTCATAGGCTTTGATGATGACGATTTGGTAGGAGTTGATCTCTATCGCGATAACCCCATAGTCATTACTCTCAAGATAGAATCCTACATAGTGAAGAGGGTCCTTGTCGATCAAGGGGCTGACTGTGATCTCCTCACCTGGGACGCCTTCTATCGAATAGGTCTCGATCAATCACGACTTTTGCCACTTATTAGGTCCCTTAGAGGACTTTCAGATGAGTCCACCTATCCCGAAGGTATTATCTTTCTTTTCATGATCCTCGAAAAACCCCCTAATCATGTGACTACCCATGTCTTGTTCCATGTGATGAAACTTTTTTCTCTTTACAATGTCATTCTCAGAAGACCCAGTTTGGATGAACTAGAAGCGTTGCCAAGCATGAGACACATGAAAGTGAATTTCAAAACACTACGAGGGGTCGCTACCATATGTAGCGATCTGGATCCTTATATCTTCTTGCAACTCAAGATGCGCAAAAAGCTTTTCCAATCGATACCCTGAAACTTAAGGACGGCACTGGGCCAAAATCAAAACCCGAACTAGGCGAAGAAATGGTTGAGGTCCCTTTAACAAGTGACCCCAGTCAAACCGTCCGGATAGGGACCAACCTATCACCTTCCTTGCGAGAGGTCTTAGTTGTCTATCTACAACGACACTCCAAAGTCTTCGTCTGGACCCCAGAAGATATGTCAGGCATAAATCCATCCGTCATAACCCATAGGTTAACAGTCAACACTAATTTCAAACCAGTGAGACAGAGAAAGAGGTATTCGCTCTCGAACGCCAACATGCTATACAGGAAGAAGTTCAAAAGCTATTAATGGTTAGGTTCATTTGTGAAGTCAAATATTCCGAGTGGTTAGCTAATGTGATTTTAGTAAAAAAAGCCAGTGACAAATGGAGAATGTGTGTAGACTCCATCGATCTCAACAAGCGTGCCTGAATGATATTTACCTACTCCCCAACATCGATAATCTCATAGACAACTCTTCGGGATACCAACTTTTGAGCTTCATGGATGTCTATTCAGGTTACAATCAGATCAGAATGGCACCAGAGGATGAAGAGATGACTAGCTTTATTACCGAATTTGGCACTTATTGCTACCGGGTTATGTCCTTTAGTCTAAAAAATGTTGGAACAACTTTCCAACAACTGGTCAACACGGTCTTCAAAAACCAGTTAGGCATGAATGTTAAAGCCTATATTGACGACATTCTAGTTAAGAGCATCACCGCAGAAGCTCATATTGCGGACGTTGAAGAAACATTTCAGACATTAGAATGATATAACATGCGGTTGAACCCGACGAAGTGCACCTTCGGAATTGCCTCCGAAAAATTCCTAGGTTTCATGATCATTGATCGAGGGATAGAGGCCAACCCTAAAAAGATACAGGCGATATTAGATATGTCGCCTCCCCAGACGTTAAAAGAAGTGCAGCGTCTTACTGGCCAGATAGCAGCTCTGAGTCGATTCATGTCTGGAGTCGGTAAGAAATACAAGCCCATATTCGATGCATTGAAGAGGTCTTGAGGATTGAATGGACATCCGAATGTCAAGTAGCCTTCGAGCGATTAAAAGAATACCTGATGGAACCGCCACTACTTTTACAACCTGTCCTCGGGGAAGAACTTTATTTATACTTTGTCATCTTCAAACGAGTGCTCTGCTCTGTGATAGTAAGATAGGAATCCGCTGCCCAGAAGCCAGTCTACTACATCAGTCAGATATTAAAGGAGTCAGAAATTAACTATCGACCGATCGAGAAGATAGCCTATGCATTGGTCATCTTAGCAAGGTACCTTCGATTGTACTTCCAGACCTATACCATTGTGGCACTCACCGACCAACCACTGAAATAGATATTCCAAAAAAGAGACACTTCCGATCAACTTATCAAGTGGAGCGTGGAATTGGGCGAGTTTAACATCCAGAATCGACCGCAACCAGCGATAAAGGGTCTTGGCCGATTTCATCCTCGAATGTATCTTGCCAGCAACTCTTGAAAATAAATTTCCCAACCATCAGGAAGAATCGATGATCCCAGAGTGGACCATTCACGTTGATGGGTTATCAAATTCCCCAGGAAGCAATGTGGGGCTCACACTGGTAGGCCCGAACAATTTTAAGGCAGAATACGCCATCCGGTTAGATTTTCAGGCCACCAACAACCAAGCAGAATACAAAGTTTTATTGACAGGCCCTCGGATCGCCATTAATATGAAGGCGCAGAATGTCAGGGTATTCACGGACAGCCAGTTGATCGTAAAACAAATTGAAGGGGTCTACGAAATGAAAGACCCAACCATGACTAAATATTTGAGTAAGCTGCGCGAGACGATGGAACAACTAGGCAAAGTCGACATCCAGCAAATCCTCTAGTCGGAGAACGCATGAGCTGACACTCTATCAAAGTTGGCTAGTTCTGATTCGGTTGCTTCTAGCGAATGGTATACATTGAAAGCTTGTCATACCCCACCATTGAAGAGCCCAAAGAGGTTCTCCCTATCGATCGGTCCCCTAGTTAGAAAGACTCCATAAAAGAATATCTAAGGCATGATCGCCTGTCAAAGTCACCGAAGGAAGCGATGAAACTAAAGCGAAGAGTCGTACACTATGTTATAATTGATGGGATCTTTTACTGAAAGTCATTTGCTCATCCATATCTACGGTGTCTAACTCTCGAAGAGGGGGACTACATCCTCTAAGAAATCCATGAGGAGGTCTGTGGTATTACTTAGGCGCTCGAAAGCTAGTGCACAAGGCTCTTCGTTAGGGGTACTATTGGCCAACCATAAAGGCCGACTCTGATAACTACGTGAAGCGATGCAACAAGTGCCAACGCTTCTTTTTAATGCCTTAACTACCTTCCATCGAGCTCAATCCTATATCTAGCCCCTGGCTGTTCGCTCAATAGGGCATGGATATCCTCGAGCCGTTTCCCCCAGCCACATGACAGCGAAAATTCCTCATAGTAGCAATCAATTACTTCACCAAGTGGGTGGAAGCCGAACCCTTAGCTCAGATCACCCAGTCCTTCGTGTGGGCACATATTGTCACTCGGTTCGATATACCGCGTGTTCTCATCACAGACAATAGGAAGCAGTTCGACAATAAGTGCTTTCGGGAATTCTGCGAAAGACTCGAGATTCAGTACTGATTTTTGTCAGTTGCTCATCCGTAGACCAACGGGCTGGCTGAGATAACCAATCGAACGATTCTACAAGGATTGCAGAAGATGCTAGATGATGGCAAAGGCCAATGGGCCAAAAAACTTTACGGTATCCTCTGATCATATCACACTATATCCCAAAAAGCAACAGGTGAAACACTATTTAGTCTGACATATGGGAGTGAAGCGGTCATACCTATGGAAATAGGAATTCACTCGTTCCGAGTGGCTCAATACGACGCTGGGCAAAATGAGCATACCTTGCGTGAAAGACTGGACTTGCTTCTGGAGTTACAAGAGTCCGCATCGGCCTGAATAGCGACTTATCAACAACAGATGACACAGTATCACAATCGAAGAGTCAAGAACTGAATGTTCAGACCTGGCGAGTTGGTACTAAGAAGGGTGGAAGCCACCGGTCAATCCCAACCCGGGGGCAAATTCGTTTCTAATTGGAAAGGACTATATTGAGTGCGTTCCGTAGTCCGACCAGAAACGTATCGTCTCGACAATTTAGACGGATCGGCCATGCCTAGGACCTGGAACTCAGAAAATCTATGCATATACCATCAACAAACTCCGGAACTACCGATAGCCAGAGGAACCAGCTCAGTAAGAATCAAATGACTCTCGGCCCCTCTATCTAAAAGTTTCATATCATTAGGCCTAAGTCGTCCAGTTCCTATCGATCGAACGTGTTATCAATAAGGGATAAAACTCTCCGAACAGGTAGACTTGACCCCTATATTTAAAAGTTTCTTATCGTGGGCCTAAGTCGTCAAATTCCTATTGATCGAACGTGTTATCAATAAGGGATGAAACTCCCCGAAAGGGTGGACACGGCCTCTCTATCTAAAAATTTCCTATCGTCGGGCCTAAATCGCCTAGTTCCTATCAATTGAACGCGTTATCAATAATGGATAGAACTTCTCGAATGGGTGGACACAACCCCTCTATTTAAAAGTTTCTTATCGTCGGGTCTAAGTCGCCCAGTTCCTATCGATCAAATGTATTATCAATAAGGGATGGAACTTTTCGAATGGTTGGACATGACCCCTCTATCTAAAAGTTTCCTATTGTCGGGTCTAAGTCGCTCAATTTCTATTAATTGAACGAGTTATCAATAAGGGATGGAACTCTCCGAGCGAGTAGACACGGTCCCTCTATCTAAATGTTTCCTATCGTCGGGTCTAAGTCGCCCAGTTCTTACCAAATGAACGAATCATCTAATAGGGATGGAACTCCCCGAACAAGTGGGTGTGACCCTCCTATCTAATGACTGAACGTTTGACGGTCCAAAAGGTCAGTATTACTTAGTATCTCAACGCGGAACCTAAAGTTAAAAGCAAATCTATTCTGATAAGAGATCAAAAGAGAACAAAGACAAGATTCAAGTAAGTAAAGTATAACATTTTATTTATCCTTACATATGAAGTATGTTCGGTTACATGAATATGTATACAAGTCCCTGAGTCGGACCGACTACACCAAGAAGTACATAACAGGGTTGCCTAGGATAAAGAAACCATAGTCCCTATACTAGAGAGTACAAAAGTAGTAATTCCTATAAAGTGCTAGGGACAAGAGAAGGCGAGCTCGGGTTTTGTCACCCCCAAATGACCTGAGCCTAGCCTGCTAACCAAAGACGGTGCGAGAGGCATCCCCACCATAATTGGAAGATAGAGGGGAACCCAAATAGATCACCCAAGACGGTACAAGACACGCCTCCACCGATGATAGACGATCTCACCATATCAACCGAACAACGACTAACATAATGAGATCTCATTCCAATAATCCCCTTCCTTAATGAAATCTCACTCCAGCAGAAGCTGCTCGAGCCATTAAGCCCCGTATACCAAAATGCCTCACAAAACAACTCTCGAAGAGAAACCATTCCCAGTAAAACCCCTAAAGAGGGAAAAAAACCTCAATTCTCCATAGAAAGGAATGAACACCCATCATAGCTATTTATAGCAGTAAAAGAATAAGCCTTAATTGACTCAGGGTAGGTAAAACGGATCAGTGAGAATAGCCCGTTATAAATAGAGTAATTAATTTTCTTCAATTCCCCATGAAGGGGTCACTTCCAATGAGATGCACCCACATTCGTGACAAAGGGTGGAATAGATTAGGACGAATCTAGCACTCTCATACTTCCGTAACGTATATAGCATGCCTTATCCTAATGAGTCTTTACTCATGGCGCCTCTTTGTAAAAAAGGCCATGAGTCGAGGGCAAATGATGGGATATAGTTTTAGGCCTAATTCGAAGGGTTAGCACCTAAAGGGCCTACATATGAGGCCCATAAAGGACAACTACCGACCGATGAGTAAGCACAAATGACTACTCTCTATAACTATTGGACCAATCTACTAAAGGGCCTTAGTCACCATGCTCCCGAACGATAGGGTCGTAATCCCCCCGATCATCGAACGACATTTGCCGAATGGGATTTACCTCCCCAATCGGATACTCAACCATTGGTCCATCAAACGAACGAAGGGCCTCTCTTAGCAAAACAATTGACCGATAGCCAAAGCTCTATCAATTCTAAAGGAATGTCAAAATTGTAACACTGATTTCCAGTTACTGTGTAACATGTACCACTCCTCATAATTATATATATATTAATATCTTTTTGAGACATCTAAAATGAAATTTTAATTATCTATTTATTTATTTTGAGATTTTGTCTCAAAATCGCGAAAATCGAAAATTTTATCAATAAGCCGAAAACTTTCTTGGCAAGTGCCGGCAAGGTCTAAAGAAGTCAATTATAGCTAAGAAAAGGCCTACAAACTTAAATAAAGATATTTAAATGAAATTTCAAATTTTTAAGGAATTTTGAACAAAATTTCATAAGAACAAAAAATGCAAATTGTTAAAAGTTATGGGTCTAAATGTAATTAAGGAAACTTGAGGGACTAAGTTACAAACCACTCAAGGATGGACAATATGATTGGTCAAGAGGGTAGCAAGATTGATTAATGGCCACATAGGATTGTTTCACATTTAAGAAAACTCATTGAATGAAAATTTATGCATGAAAGGTCATTGGATGGAAATTTATGCATGAATCTAATTAGAATAGTTTGTGCTAATTTGTGACACATCTCCCCTTGACATGGACATCCACAAGACATCTAATGGAGTGCATGGAGTTTGCTTGAACCAACAATTGTATGGTTTAAGTGCTAGGACAAGTGAAAGGTTGAGATGATGTATAGAATGATCCAATGGTCAAGGATATTTTGCTAGATTTATAAAATAATTTGCTTAGGAATAGAATTGACCCATTTTCTTCATTCAAACCACCCCTTGCATGAAATTTTGTAGACTCCATATCCATTTTGAATTCAACCATGGAGCCAAAGAGGTAAGAATATTTTTGGAAGTTCTTAAATTTCAATTGAAAGTATAAAAGTGTTATATAGGAATTTATATTGATGGTGATTTAATTTTTGCTAAGATGATAAAAATTCAAGAATTCAAAAGGAGTGTTAATATATTGCTAGCAAGAGATCTTACAAAGGAGGTAACATGTCTTAACTTGTGCTAGGATTAAATTATTTGATGACTAGTTACATTAATATCCATACGAGCATGCTAGATATTGATTTTTATATTAAGTCTTATGTAGTATTCTTATAATATATCATTCTATAGAAAACAAAAATCTAAGCCATTTATTTCTCTATAAACTAGACTTCTTAAGCTTTAAAATGGTATATCATGTGAAACATTTCATAAAAGAATCGATTTTTAGTGATTTTTGGAAATTTAGTATGTTTCACCAACTTTGTTTCATATTTTGTGTACGATCAATAAATTATGTGACTTTTTAAGGTATTTTATGTATGGAATTTGGAGAAACTGTAACATGAAAGTTTTAGATCTCTTTCTTCTCTTTAATTTGAGATAACTATCACTTGAATCGGAGTTGTATCAGAAAGTTATGATATTTTTACTAAAACTGTGTATAAGTAGTTTTAAAACAAAAACCGAGATGAAAATTGAATTTTATAAAATTATATATTTAAACTTTGAGGACTGTCAAAACTAGAAAGTTTTAGATCTATGTCTTATCTTTAATTTGAAATAAGAATCACTTAAATTAGAGAAGTATACTAGGAGATATGGAAATTCTCCAAAAACTATGCGAAGTTAGTTTTAGGAACTTAGGCTAAAAAAGTTATAAAATTTTATAAATTCGTGTGTTTAGAATTTTAAGATGATCTGAACATAAAAATTGGAGATATCTGTCTTAGCTTTAAGAAAATATTTTAATCATTTGAATCTGATCAAGATTTTTGAAGATATCATGATTTTACTAAATCTACGCATGATAGATTTTATAGAAATTTTTCTCTAAGTATGGAATTTGAGATTTAACCTTATGAAAGAGAATATTTCTATATGTATTTTGTAATCCAACGATATAATATTATTAAAGAAATTGAATTGATGAATGATATATATTGTTTAACTTAGGTGTAGGGTTACGTTTTCGTATGAGAAGTGACTCGTTATAGAAACAAAGATAGTTAGGGGGAATGGCGTATCCTCCCCAGTTGAGGTGAGTGAGACGAACTATTTTTGACTTTAAATGAAAAATAGTTTTGATCATGATTTTATAAATAAATTTTAAAATGTGATTTATAAATGTTTTAGTGTTTGTGGCATGTTCTGAAATGTTATTCCGTGAAAATTGTATTCCGATATTATGATTACTTGATACTGCCATGTTTTTCTTTTACGAGTAAAGATTTATGAATGATGACATATGACACATGTGTATGTTTATGAGATGATGTATAGTGGCTATAGCGCACTCCCTACCACAGTATTGAGCGTTTACATGATAGTGTGACGTAGTGGGGTAACACGGGAGCAGGGGTTTGAGTTCCCTGTCTCTGACCAACGGATCCAATAGACGAGCATCACATGAGAACCGTGTCAACTCCAAGGGAAGGGGGAAAATATATGTATTTCATTCTTATGACATTTTGGTGGCCCCTTAGTAGATTTTACCCTATTTAGACAAAACTATGGGTAGAATGTATTTTTGACACTTCATGATGCATGATTGATGATAAGGATGCATTCATAAGAACAAAAAAACAAAAGAATAAAAATACAAAAGAATTAAAAAACCCCAAAAAAATCAACATGGGAGGGGCGGTTCCACCGCCAATGGAATCGCCCCAACTTTTTATTTTATTTTGTTTTTTTATTTTTTATTCTTTTTTATTTTATTATTTTATTCTTTTTATTCTTTTTATTTTGTTTTTTATATTTTGTTTTTTTACTCTTTTGTTTTTTTATTATTTTTTTTGCGCCTATGTTGAGCTTTGTTTTTCTTTTTTTTTTTTTTAATTCTTTTGTTTTATTTTTTTTCCTTTTTTTGTCCTTTTAATTTTTTTTGTTTTTTTGTTTCTCCCGCACATTTGTGTGGTAGATCGTGCCTTTTTATTTATTTTTTCTTTTGTCTTTTTTTTTTTTCAATTGGAATTAAATTGAGTTAGTAATATAATAGTGGTAAAAATATAAAAAAATAAAAAAATAAAAGAACAAAAAAAAAGAATAAAAACATAAAAGAATTAAAAAAACAAAAAAAATAAAAGAAACAAATAAAACCAAGAAAAAAAATCTAGGAGGCGGTTCCACCGCCAGCGGAACCGCTTTTTTTTTATTCTTTTTTATTTTGTTTTGTTTTCTTTATTTTTTATTTTTTTATTTTTTACAATATTATGTAGATAAACGTAAAGTTTATACGTTTTGGTTTAAATATAAAAATGGTAAAAAATAAGAGAAATTTTTTCAGTAGTTGGGCCGCACTTTGTGTGGCTAGACCACACCTAGCGTATATATATAAAAGGAAAGAAGTTGTATGAAAAAAAAATGGATATCAATTAAAAAAAAATAATATCAACTACCTATGGATGTTTTGTGTGAACAGTGACACACGATAATTGAGGGATCAGGTATAAAAAAGGGTGGGTTAAAAAACGGACCATATAACAATTATGATTAGTAGTTAATCATAGTTAGAAATAATAGTTAGTAGTTAGAGAAGTAGTTAAATGGATAATAGAATTAGTTAGTAGAATTACTATAAATAATAATATTTAATCCATGTAATAGCATTGAATGAAATAATATTGAAGTCTCTCTTTCTCCCTCTTTGTATTCTCTTTTTCTAGTCTCTCTCTATTTCTTTCTATCTCTCTATCTTACTCTCTCTCTAAAGTTGTTTCATGACAAATTGGTATCATAATTTATGATTTTTGATATAATCAATAAAAGAAGATGATTGGTTTGAAGAATAAAAAAAAAGAACGAGAAATTTACAGGCAAGAATGAAATAAAAAATGGGAGGAATATGACAAAAGGATGGATGCTTTCAGAACACGTATGTTGAAAATGTTTGGTATTGATGAGAATATCAACACTTTGGTGAAAAGAAAACAAGAAAATAAAAAGAAATCGAATAGTGAAGAAAAACATGAAGAACAAGGTATTGATACACTTTTTGATTCTTCTATTTTAGCTACTTCTAGTATATATATATACATTCAAAGAGTTTCGACCACTAGATTTCGAAAAATAAATAAATAATTGAACAAGAGCTCTTTATCCAAGTAAAAAGCCAAAATCTTCCAATGTTATAAATTCTTGTACCACATGTTACCAGCTATCATAGCTATGCGTGTAATAATTTCTTTTATCATTAAAATTTAGGTTTATTTATTTTATTATGATTAGTTAAAAAAGTAGAAAAAAAATAGTAGTACAAAATAAAATCTATATATGATACAGAATTTTATAATTATAAAATCGAAATATTTATAATTAACGACTAATTTATTTGAATTTTAAATCTTTTTGTATGTAAAAGAAATTGTTACATAAGCAATGTAAATAACAAAAAAAAAAAAAAAAAAATTGTCACGAATTATGCATATACTCTTTTGTTATATATATAATTACATAAACATATAAGTTTTAGGTTAAATATTAAGTAAAAGATTTATGTTGCATTCAATCAAATTCTTGAATTCAGTTTTGAGTCTTAAACTATGAAAAGAAAATATATGGATTTGTTATAAATAGAAAAAATAAAAGAAATGGAGTAACATCAACAACTTAAGTATTGGAGTACTCTCTCTATGATCCCACCTTCATAATCAGCCTCTTGGTTACTCATTTTTCTTTTGAGTTAATTACTTATCCGGTCCTTAAAATATGTGTCGATTGTCCAAATTAGTCCATAGATTTTAAAATGCTATGGGGAGTTCTCAAACTTCCATAAGTATCACTGACTGGTCCTTTTGTTAATGACAAAATCAGATTATCCTTTAACTCTTGACTTGAAATGACATGGACGTCAGTACCCCAAAACACCTTACATTACCACGTCAGTAACATATTGACGTGGTGGTGCCACGTTAGCAAAAAAGCTCTTCCCCCAAAATGATTGAAAAAAAGAGCATCCCTCTCGCTCTTCTCTCTCGCAGTCGCATTGCTGCGGGACTTCAACTTAATCCGGTAGATCTTGGCCTCCCGGTAGCAGTGATTTTTCTTTTCCGCTTCCCTCCCTCTCTCTCTCATCTCTCTCTCTCTCCCCTATCTACAAAAGCTTCAACCCATTTGCAAAGCTTAACCTGTAGTAAATTGCAAACCTTTAACTTGTAGCCGATTACAAGTGACCACTGCTTTCGGCATAGGAAGCTTGTGTATGAACGCGGGAGTTGATTGTCTATTGTTCAAAATGCCAACAATTAGAAGGAGCAAGTGGCAAAGGTAGGAGCATTGCATTCAACGTTGCTGAAGGTGTGCTAGTGTTGTTTACATGTATGATGTGGTTAAGACTGTCATGTTCAGGCTCACATGAACTCCAAGTGTTATGTAACAACCCAAATCTCAAAATGTCAGCTTAAGGCTTTATAGTTGTTAAATTCAAAAACAAAAGGAAAACAGAATATGGATGAAGCAAAGTAAGTGGGAGTTATCAACGAAGCTAGGATAAATATTAACTATTGTTTTTAGATGGATTCAAGAGATAAGGGTATGGGGACCAGTGTAGAACAATTATTGAATGTTAGAAAAAGGATGTAATTCGTCCATGAGGGTAAAACCATAACCTATGACCCAACTGCCATTTTAAATTTGAAAATCAAAAGAGAAAAGGGAGGTGGTGGTTATTGGGAAACCAACCCCTTCAACTCCCCTTCAACTCCTCTCTCTCTCTAAGTTCCAAAAAAAAAAAGGAGAAAAGGACACCTTCCTTTTGTTATTGAATGTGACGGGCATAACAAAGAAGGAGAAGCCATTTTTTCTGTCTTATGTGTGTGAAAGAGAGAGTGATAAAGGGAGGAAAAATTTTCTCATATTGAAGAAATAGAGAAAAGGTTTGAAGAATAGTGATCATTCTACACCGAGATATTTGGATTGTGAAAATTAGAATGTGACCCGAATCTGAAATATCTTCTTGACCTATAATACCCATCCGTAAAAAAGGTAAGTAATCCAATCCAAATTTCGATTCGAGTAATTTCCATATGAAATTTTTTTTATTGATTTGTATGAAAATCTTCACTGGTATCAGAGCATGCATGGGTTGTTTCCTATCTAATTTGGGTATTTAAAAAAATTAAAAATGTCATGCATGATTTTTATGGTTCATTAATGGCGACTTAAAATTGGCTTGTCGAAATACTCTCAATTTTATATCATAGCATACTTATTATATGTAGATCAGATTTACAAAATTTGGCATGCATGTGATGAGTACATTAGAAGATATTTCAAACCGTAACCGACACTCAATATACTTGTAGTTTTCAAAATACTGAGTTTCATGATATTAAATTTATATAGTAAGATTTTTCATGAAAAATACTTTCCAATCATATAAAGATTGTAAAAAAATGATTAAAAATTAAGAAAGATATGACCATTTGAAGTTTGGGTTGAAAATCAGAAATTTGGAGAAGATTAGATGAACAGTAAAATGTTCAATTCCACTCTCGACAACGACAAGTGAAATCCATCCCCTAGACTAGAGACCTCCGATTGAAAATTTAAGACTACCATTGAAATCAGAGACATTAAGAATAGTGGGGTAGCTAAAATTTGGTGACACGAAACGGTCGGGAAGGCGGCGCGTGAAGTACGAGCGTCACCTTAGCGAGTGAAAGCAATATTCAGACTTTGTTTTGTAATAATCAGATCCATTAGCGCATGGGAGCATGTGTAGGACCTGTTTTGGTCCCAATTTTTATCAAAACAAAATTTGTATTTATTATAATTTTTTTGTAATTTATAATTTATTTTTCGGAGACGAAAAATATTTTTTATTGATTATTAAAACAATAAATTATTAAAAAAATTATAAAAAATAATTTTTCAGTCTGTAAAAATTTGAAAAATTTTGTATGAGTCTGAAAAATCATTTTAGATTTTTTTTTGTGAATTTTAATATATTTTCCAAAGTTTAAAATTATTATTTATTGATTTATTATTAATAATTGTTAAAAAATTACAGAAAAATCATTTTTCTATCCTAGAAAATTTTGAAAATTTTTTTGTGGGATTAGAAAATTATTTTCTTAATTTTGGCTATTTGAATGTTAATTTTTTAGACTCATTTTAATTTTATGCTTTTTTATGTATGAAAAAAAATTCATTTTTTAATATAAAATTATTTAAAAATTGAGCATATTATTTAAAATTAATAATTTTGAAACTTATTAAAATATTATGGTTGGTTTAGTGTTCAATCCAATATTGTATCCATTTTCTAGAGTAATGGTTATATTTTGACAGAATATTAGAGTTTTTGGAAGGAGAGTTAAAGTATTAAAAGTTCAGAAGAATGATAAGGTTGGATCAAATTTTGATAGACCCAACTCATGCTTTAACGGATCTTTTGGAGATCATAAAAGCACAACTTCTAAAACTTCTTGGATTAGGTCATTCTTTTTTAAAGGATGAAGTATATATAATATAAGAAATAATTTGACTTTTAATTAGAATAGTGTGGTTGATGAAATGATTACCGATAGAGAAAATGTGATTTTTGACAATGTAAACCCCATATTAATAGAAATATGAAGGGTCAAGAATTTGGAGACCCAAATTAAGTAAAGTCATCCCACAGTATAAATAGCATAATTCACGTGCTATAAGGAAAATTTTCTCCTAGAGATAGACAATCCATTAGGGTACCTTGAAAGAATTTTGAATTGGTAGAATTTGAGTAATTCTCATCAAAAATTGAAAGTTTTAAATACTTAGTGTATTTAAGTAGGAGCTTTTAGGTTGACAGAATTTAAGTAATTTTCACCTAAAAGTTATAGAATTTTGTAATTTTAAATTAAATTCGTGATAGTGATATATTATGATTATAGATGTTAATTGGGAATATAGTAAAGTTTCGATTCTATACCTGATGTTGACTTGTCAAAGATGTTAATCTTGAAGTACAAAATTATGTGTATGATGTAAGCATTACTATATATGTTTTCCCTCTTAGAAAACCCAAACCATATCATTAAAGTCCATTATAAGATATTTGAATAGAAATGACAAATTGAATGACAATGATCATGAGATAGATGTCATAAAATGTGAATTGTACTAAAAAAATAAGATGTTTTAGAAGGCATCAAGCATGTCAAGTAATACCCTATAGTGGGCAATGTTGCCCTTTTAAGGGAAAGAACTAAACGCTAACTAGGCGTGGAACTGATAGATTCCACTACTTAAGCGACTCTGGTTATCTTTCAGATTGAAGACATGATACCTAAATATGAGCAATATTTTGACTGCTCATGTCATTAGAGTATACCTCAAAGATATATAGAGGTATGAGTGACTCACTTTAGATAGTTGACCATGAAGTTTGATACTTATAAAAAAAAGGAGGGTGAAGTGATTATAGTATCAAACAGTTTTTGAAGGTCATATCTAAGATGATTAGACAGTGGGAGTCAACTGATCATATTCTCTCCAATGAACAGAAAGTTTAAATTTTGATCTGATTCTTTCTTATCAAGTGGGAGCACCTAAAAATCAATTTGATTCACAATAACAGTGTGATGACTTTTTCGAATGTTGCTCTCCACATCGAGTTTGAGGATGAGTAGTTTTGTACTGCAAGATCCATAGTTGATGCTTTTGTTATAGAATCTAGTTCCAAGAGAGTTTCTGACTCTAAGTGTTAAAGGAACTGGAACAAAAGCAAGAAGAGGAAAAAATGTTGTAGACGGATCACAAAAGAACAACCCTAGATATAAGAATAGATAGAGAGATATTTATGAGTTTTTCTTTGATTGCTTTCTAGTAGTAAATATTATGTAAAAAATGATGTAAGAGTGGACGTTAGAGGAGTTGGCACTTGTAAACTACAGTTACAAAGTGGCCGAACTCTCATTCTACATGAGGTTCCCTATGTGCCAGAAATTTGATAGAATCTTATATGTTCTTGTTTTTTTGGAATTTGACTATGATTTGAACTTTCAGAGTTATAGGGTGGATTTGTATTTGAATGACATGTGTATTGATTTGGAACAGCTTGCAAATGGTTTTATCATTTTACAAATGTTGATAATGTGACATAGGATGATAGACTTTGTCACATTAGGGCAAGATAGGATAAATCAACTAATGAGAGCAGAACTGTTGACTTCGCTCACAAAAGTTGATTTACCAATGTGTTAATGTTGTCTTGATGGCAAAAATGACAAGAAAACTATTTAGAAAAGTCGTACGGGCTAAATTTCCATTGTACTTAATCCATTCAGACATTCGTGATCTAATAGAAATGAAAGGTATGCATGGAATTTTGTGTTTTATTATGTTTATTGATGATTTCAAGTATTTAACCATATATGTTTGATTTCTCAAAGGTTTGATGCATATAAGTGCTTTAGACATTATATGAGCGAGATGGAGAATCAGATGGATAGATGGTGTGAATATCTATCGGATCAATTTAAAGATCTGAGTAATGAAAGATGTACAATCCGACATTTGACCATTCCTTATACACCTTAATAAAGTGGTTTTATAGTGAGAATGAATAGAATATTATTGGATAAGATGAGATCCATAATGATGTAGGTTCACTTGTCGATTTTCTTTTGGAGAGATGTCTTATTGACTGTGACTTTTGTTTTAAATAAAGTGACTTCAAAGGTGGTACCAATGACATGATTTAAACTTTAGACTGGTAGAAGGTCATGTCTCAGTGACTTTAGACTTTGGGGATCAACAGTCTGTATTTTAATATTTTTCCAATAAATTTCAAAAATTGTGTCCCTATAGAAATAAGAGTATTTTTTGATAGAATTATTGAGAGATAAAAGGCTCAACTGGTAGCAGAAGGTTACACTCAGTAAAAGAGTATTGGTTATGAGGAAACCTTTTTCCAGTAGTAAGATTTATCTCTATTTGCGTATAGTTGGTAATAGTGACAAATTTAGATTTAGAATTATGTTAGTTGAATTTGAAGACTACCTTCCTCTGTGGTGAACTTAAGGAATAAGTTTATATGGCACAACTAGAAGGTTTTGTCATTAAAGGTCAAGAGACAACAATTGATGGCCTTAAATAGTTTTTGAGACAATGGTGTTTGAGATTTCATAGAGATGTGCTTTCTTATGACTTTCGCATATGTAGAGAATGATGTAAGAGTGGACGTTAGAGGAGTTGACACTTGTAAACTACCGTTACAAAGTGGCCAAACTCTCATTTTGCATGAGGTTCCCAATGTGCCAAAAATTTGACAGAATCTTATATGTTCTTATTCTTTTAGAATTTGACTATGATTTGAGCTTTCAGAGATATATGGTTGATTTGTATTTGAATAACATGTGTATTGATTATGAATAGTTTGTAAATGATTTCATCATTTTGCAAATGTTGATAATGTGACATGGGAAGACAGACTTGGTCACATTGAGATAAGATAGGATAAATCAACTAGTGAGAGTAGAACTGTTGGGTTCACTCACAAAAGTTGATTTACCAACATGTGAATGTTGTCTTGATGGCAAAAATGACGAAAAAACTATTTAGAAAAGTCATACGAGCTAAATTTCTATTGCACTTAATTCATTCAGATATTCGTGATCTAATAAAAATGAAGGGTATGCGTGGAATTTTGTGTTTCATTACATTTAATGATGATTTCATGTGTTTGACCATATCTATTTGATTTCTCACAAGTTTGAAGCATATAAGTGTTTTAGACATTATATGAGTGAGATAAAAAATCAGACGGATAGATGGTGCGAATATCTATCGGATCAATTTAAATATTTGAGTAATGAAAGATGCACAATCCGACATTTGACCATTCCTTATACACCTTAATAGAGTGATTTTATAGTGAGAAGGAATAGAACATTATTGGATATGATGGGTTCCATAATGATGCAGGTTCATTTGTCGATTTTCTTTTGGGGAGATGTCTTGTTGACTGCGACTTTTGTTTTAAATAAAATGCCTTCAAAGGCGATACCAATGACATGATTTAAATTTTAGACTGGTAGAAAGTCGTGTCTTAGTGACTTGAGATCTTGGGGATCAACAATCTACATTTTGAGATTTTTCCAATAAATTTGAAAAATTGGGTCTCTATAGAAGTAAGAGTATTTTTTATAAAATACTTTGAGCAGTCTAAAAATTAAGTGTTTATTGATGAACAAGGTAATGGTACCATAGTAGAAATTAAATTACGAAATGTCACATTTCTGGAGAATGATTTTCCGATCATAGGAAGTGTGAAGGACATAGAGTTGTTATTTGAATTAGTTAATTCAAATAATAGCTTTATCTATTACAGATTGTTAGAATTATGCTGATCCTAGTGTGAAGGATTTAAATTCTAGCGATCTAACTGAATTATTGACTCAGAAAAGTATTAGAAAAACTATGCCCAATTGTTACTTGGAGATTAAAGAGTGCATTTATTATTTTTTCAGAAAATAAAGAAGATTCTAAGAACATAGATGAGACTCTATCTTATCCCACAAAACGTGAATGAAAAAAGCAATGGAAGAAAGAAAAAGAGGAGTAAATGAAATCCAACCATGTATAAGAATTGGTTGAGTTTATATTAGGATGCTAATTTATTGAGAGCAATTAGGTTCTGAAAACTAAGCGTAGGACAGATACAATTATTGAGAGATAAAAAGGCTCAACTAGTAGTAGAAGGTTACACTCAGTAAAAGAGTGTTGGTTATGAGGAAACCTTTTTCCAGTAGTAAGATTTATCTCTATTCGCGTATAGTTGGCAATAGTGACAAATTTGGATTTAGAATTATGTCAGTTGAATTTGAAGACTGTCTTCCTCATTGGTGAACTTAAGAAAGAAGTTTGTATGGCACAACTAGAAGGTTTTGTTATTAAAGGTTAAGAAGACAACAATTGATGGTCTTAAGTAGTCTTTGAGACAATGATGTTTGAGATTTTATAGAGATGTGTTCTCTTATGACTTTTGGGGAGATATTTTGTTGACTGCGACTTTTGTTTTGAACAAAGTGCCTTCAAAGGCGATACCAATGACATGATATAAACTTTAGATTGGTAGAAGATCGTGTCTCAGTGACTTGAGATCTTGGGGATCAACACTCTGTATTTTGAGATTTTTTCAATAAGTTTGAAAAATTTGGTCCCTATAGAAGTAAGAATATATTTTATAAAATACTCTAAGCAGTCTAAAAGTTAAGTGTTTATTGGTGAAGAAGGTGATGATACTACAGTAGAAATTAAATTATGGAATGTTACATTTTTTGAGAATGATTTTCCTATCATAGGAACTGTGAAGGTCATAGAGCTATTATTTGAATTAGTTAATTTAAATAATAGTTTTGTCTATTTCAGATTGTTAGAATGATACTGATCCCAGTAGAAGGGATTTAAATTCTAACAATCCAACTGAATTACAGACTCAGAAAAGTATTAGAAAAACCATGTCCAATTGTTACTCTGAGATTAAAGAGTATGCATTTATTATTTCTCCAGAAAATAAAGACGAGTCTAAAAATGTAGATGAGACTCCATCTTATCTTACCAAAGGTAAATGAAAAAAGCAATGGAAGAAAGAAAAATAGGAGTCAATGAAATCCAACCATGTAAGAGAATTGGTTGAGCTTATATTAGGATGCCAATTTATTGAGAGAAATTAGGTTCTCAAAACTAATCCTAGGGTAGATAGAACTATTGAGAGATAAAAGACTCAACTGGTAGTAGAATGTTACACACAGTAAAAGAGTGTTGGTTATGATGAAACTTTTTTTCCTGTAGTACGATTTATCTCTATTCGCGTATAGTTGGTAATAGTAACAAATTTGGATTTAGAATTACGTAAGTTGAATGTGAAGATTGCCTTCCTCAGTGGTGAACTTAAGGAAGAAGTTTGTATGGTACAACTAGAAGGTTTTGTCATTAAAGGTCAAGAAGACAACAATTGATTGTCTTAAGTAGTCTTTGAGACAATGGTGTTTGAGATTTCATAGAGATGTGCTATCTTATGATTTCGTCATGATAGATGAAATCTATTGTTTTTATTTAAAAAGTCCATTGACAAGTTTATAATTCTATTATTATATGTCACGAATATATTATTAGCGAGGAATGATAATGAGTATAACCTTCAAGATGAAGGAAGTGGATGAGGCAGATTGGAAATTGAATCCCAGAGAAATCGTTTCAAAAGATTACTGTAGTTATCTCAAAAGTCTTATATTATAAAAACTCTAAAACGATTCAGCTTAAAAGATTGTAAATCCATTGATATTCCTATAACTATAGGTGATAGTTTAAGAGATGACATATGCCATAAAACTCTTAATGATTAGATGAAATGTCTGGAACACGCTAGTACAGTTGGAAATTTGAAGTATGCTATGATATGTACTCGTTCTGAAATTTGTCATACTATTGGGTTTGGTCGGCAAGTATCTGTCCAATCTAGATAGAATGATTGAATTGTGATGAAAAAGATATTAGGATATCTGAGTGGAACTGCAGATTATTTACTTCATTATTAATGAAATGATCTAGTATTAAAATGATATACAAATGCTGATTGGGGAGGAGATTTGCATGAGAGAAAATCTATCTCTGGTTATATTTGCTTGCTTATTGGTAGCGCTATCTTATGAAGAAGCAAGAAACAATTATGTGTATCACTTTTTATAATGGAAGCAGATTTATGGTCAATACTTCTGCAGTTCAAAAAATGAGTTTGGTTAAATGGATGTTGCAATATTTAGAAATAGTAAGCAATTCAGTAGGATCTTGATGATTCATTGTGATAATCGGTCAGTTATTTCTTACACTTAAGACTACAAATATGATGGTAAAACCAAATATAGACACAAAAAAATTAATCTTGTTAGAAATATGATTGAAAAGAGGGAAACGATATTAAGATGTGTATCTATGTATTTTGTAATAGTTTGTTCTTTTTTTCGAAAGCCAATGCCTAAAAACATGTTAGATGACATGGATTTCATAGATTGTGACAGTATTTGTTACTATGGTAGTGATTGTGATTATATACAGAAATTATAAATATTATAATACTCATATTCGATGACATTTGAATTTTGTTTTTGTATCCAAAATTCTTGTGTTTAGAATTAAAAGTATGTCGGGCAAGTTTTGAGATTAGTTCACTCACACGAGCAATCACCTCTAATGTCTATGTGACATGTAGAGATGAGACATATTAATTTATGATGGATTAACACACGATAAGCCGCCTTAGTTAAGTAATAAGATGAGATTACCGGTTAATATACTACATATATAGTAATCAAAATGGATTCCCTACAATCCGTTAAATTTGTCATATAACCAAGTGTGGGTTTTCCTTAATATTGTGAGATATTAGAGGACTTGTAAGAAGGAAAACTCAAATTAAGTGTTATATATATTTGAACTAAAACCTGTATAATACGTTATTTTAGAAAAGAAGACATATGCTTTTCAAATAGAAATGAAAGTATTGTAGCATGTGTTTCATATCATGTGTGCTTATATGACCATATGAGTAATGAGATGGTACATCCATCTTCATCTTATTATGTCCATCTCATTGTGTGGGATTTAGAGATTTATGCTTAGCCTCAATTTATACACTTAAGACTTTCATCTGTCTCTTGAGATTTTATTTTAGTATTGCTACTTTAGCATGATACTAAGAAATCATGGATGATTTGGTTTGGCAGTACATGTCTAGGAAAGCACCTAAGATAAAGTTGAAAGTTAGTAATATAAAAGGAAGACTGTCTTTGAGCGACACGTTACATTATATTTACAGACCAGTCAATGATGTCTATGACTTAGTGTTTAGAGATATAATTGTGAATACATGATTGGATAAGAGTCAAGTATACTCTTACATTATTTTGAGGGATGAGAGATACGTTGATTGTGATGAATAAAAGAGATCCGGGATATAGCGGAATATGATGTTCTCTTCACCATTTTGACGATGAGTTACTTATATCTTTAAGCGGTATATAGTTTTAGAGCTCTTGATATTCTCGCACGTCACATGGTCCATTTGTCTGTATTAAATTGGTGATTTTGATTATAATGATCACGTTCTGTGCGACTTTAACTTTCATGTGCGAGTGGAAGATATTAGAAAAATGACGTGGTTCACCCATGAGGGTAAAACCACAACCCATGACCAAACTGTCATTTTAAATTTGAAAATCAAAAGAGAAAAGGGAGGTGGTAGTTATTGGGAAACCAACCCCCTCAACTCCTCTCTCTCTCTCTAAGTTCAAAAAAAAAGGAAAAAAGGACACCTTCCTTTTGTTGTTAAATGTGACGGGCATGACAAAGAAGGAGAAGCCATTTTTTCTATCTTATGTGTGTGAAAGAGAGAGCGATAAAGGGAGAGAAAATTTTCTCATATCGGAGAAATAGAGAAAGGGTTTGAAGAATAGTGATCATTCTATACCAAGATATTTGGATTGTGAAAACTAGAAGGTGATCCGAATTCGTAACATCTTCTCGGTCTAGAATACCCATCTGTTAAAGAGGTAAGTAATCCAACCCAAATTTCGATCCGGATAATTTTCACATAAAATTATTTTCATTTGATGGTACCCTATTTAATAGGTTTCCAAAATCATACATGGTTATCCAATAAGGAAAGCAATCACCATCAATATCAAATCTTTCCATATTCTCGTGGACTCTCATAAAGAAAATGAATCTTTCTAGAGTTCTAAACTTTACTAAATCTTGAGAAAATCTAAATCTTTCAGAAGTCTCTAATTACAATTCTAACCATTTTGAAAGACTTCAAACAAAAGGAAACTAGAGTTTTCTACATTCCTGAAAGGCTATAAATACAGAGCAAACTCTCGAGGGGGACTTAGTTTTTACACATGAAAGAGAGGCAATTCTATACATCATTCATAGGTGATTCTATACCAAATTCTATACGTCATTCAGAGGGAGGTTCTATACCTGATTCTATAGGTCATTCAGAGATGGGTTTCATACCCATTTACATACACTGACAAAGATACAGTTTTATGCTCAATCTTATACGATCAGATGTATGCTTTTATATTCTACTCTATATACAATCGAATGTATGATATTTACAACTAATATCAGTCTTTATTTTATCTTTCATACTGAATTGAGCGTCAGAATCTCTCCGTCGGGCCAACTCCGGTGGGGGTTTTTGCAGGTTTCTCATTTGTGAAGAATCGACGAGCATCACCGTCATCGACTTCCTACTTGAGTTAGAAGAGCAGATATATATAGGGTAAAAATCATCCCCAACATCATTAATTTGTATGAAAATCTTCATTGAACAAGAAAATGAGAGAGTGTGTGGGGTTAGAGAGAGAGAGAGATAGGAAGAACAGAACCAAGCTTGAGGGAGAGAGTACAACAACCATTTTCTGTATTCTTTCTTGATTTTACAATATTTATACATTTTTTTCGGTCCTTAAAAAATGATTTTGATTGAGAGAAAAAAAAAATGATCAATAGATAGAGAGTAAGAAGAAGAGGAGAGATTGATGGATGAGACAGTGCATAGATTGGGAGGAGAGAGAGAGAGGTTGGAGTATTCCATATATTTCGCATAGGGATACATTCGTTGTTTCTGGGGGAACCAATATTGTTTATCTATTCATTAAAAAATTCACCATAGTTGGAGTTTCAGAAGTCTGGATTTATGTTTACATGGTTTCATCATTCTCCCAGAAAAAGTCCATGGCACTTGATTCTCAGATAACTTGCACCGAAGAGTGCAGCGTAGTCTACTATTTCCTTGCAAGATGGCGAGCTTTCATCAAGGCCTAGACAATTCCTCTTCCAGAACCGATCATCAACAAAATATAAACCTCCATTTACATAATGGATAAATATTTCAAAGAAGATATTTTTTATCTTTTATAATTTTGAGTTTAGATGCCAAAAATATTTATAACCAAAAATTTCAGAAAGTAAATTGGAAAGTCATTTCATTAGTAATAGTTGCTTATAAATTGAAGATGTAAAAATCATTTTCATTAAAATAGATTCGAAAAACTAATTTTCTGGGAAAGGTGGGTTTTTGCAGAGAAGTTTCTGCAAACAGGAGGGAGGGAGGGAGAGAGAGGGGGGGGGAGGGAAGGGGAGAAGAATAATCATTGCTGCCGAGAAGCCAACCTCTAACGAATTGAGTGGAAATCCGAGGGCAATGCGACTGTAAGAGAGAAGAGAGAGATTGAGAGAAGAGGTTTTTTTCTCAACGAGAGAGGAGAGGAGAGAGTGAAAGGGAGAGGGGAGGAGAGAGAGAGAGGTGTGCGCTTTTTTTTTTCTCAACCAATTTGAGGGAAGTGCTTTTATGCTGACGTGGCAGTTGGTTACGTGGCACTATCACATTGATAAATTGGTTTCATGACACTATCACCTCAACATTTTGGTAATGTGATTGTGTAAGGTATTTGAGATTTTGATTTGATATTATTACATCAATATTTGTATGTTCGAATCTTTCATTGCGTTATTCAAAAATTAATAAATAATGTGATTTCATTATTAATGGAGAGATCAATTAATGATACTTTTAAAAATCAAATAACTCTCCTGTAATATTTTAAAGTTTAAGAATTAATTTAAAAAATCAACAAATACATTAGATGAGTAATTAACTCTTTTTATTTTTCTTTTCTTATAATATTTTAAAGTTCAAGAATTAATTAAAAAATTCAACACATAGGACGAGTAATTAACTCTTTTTATTTTTATTTTTCTTTTTATTGTTTGGTTACGGGAAGGGACGGTTCAAAATCAAATAAACTTTCATTATGAGATTTCAAACATTTTAATGATTCTTCTAGTCAAAGCCTACCATCATTTTGTTTTACTTTTTCTTTTTTTTTTTTTTAATTCTACAACAAAAATACAAACTCCAAAATCTAAGACTTGTATATCTCACATTTACTAATTTTTATGTCAACACAAATAACAAAAGAAAAGTCTAGCTATTTAATTTGAATTAGAAAAATACAAATATAGAGAGTGAGACAAATAAAACAAAGTTCTTTGTCGAATTATAAAATTCATAGAATATTTTTTTTCTTTTTTTATTTTTAACATTTCTTTTCAGGGGTTTCTCAAAATCCTTATAATGGCATCTCATCTCATCAAGTTTTTAGTTGTAGGATGTGGAAATCTCTTGAAAACTTGCATAATCATAACACGGTAAAAACAAAACTAAAAGCTATAACAAATTAAATTCATGATGATATAACCATTTAAATCTTTTGTACGAAAATTCAACTCAATCTCTTTACGGATTATTTGGATGGAGGATTTTGGTGAGAAAGAAAGAAAAAGTAAGGGTTTTTAATAAACTTATCTACGTTTAGTAAAATAATTAATTGAAAGAGAGGGAAGAGAGTTTTTTATAAAACCCTCCAAACTCAATTTTTCAATTCCACTAAATCGATGAATTTTAGGGAAAAAGGATTTCATTTTAAAATTATAAATATTAATTTTACTTTTATACTATCTATTTTAATACTCTAATAAAAAATAAAGAGAATAAAACAATAAATTTATACATTTTTTGAAATATTCCATTCATTTTTCTCATCTAACCAAATATGATTTTTTAATTTACTTTCATTTCTCTCCCTTTCTTATCATATATTTTGTCGTTAAATATGATTTTTAATTTTATTTTTCTTTCCTTTCTTTTCCCATCATTTCTCTTTCTTTTCTTTACCTTCCTCTAGCGTTTTCATTTGGCTTTTCATTTACACATCATAAATCTCATAAAAAGCTATATTTAAGATCCCAGATTTATACATCTTATTAAAAGTGCATACCAACTATATCAAAAAAAAAAAAAAAAATTGCATATCCAGGAAATCGAAAGGCTATCTGATTTTTTGACACTATATTTACCTTTTAAAAAAAAAAGATTTAAAGAAAGGTGTTAAGATTTGTTGTTTTTGCTTCCAGCCTTCTCGATTGTCATCTCTCTCTCTTAGACACACACTCGAATTACAAAAGGCAAATGTGAGCACGGGTTATAGATTAAACATACAAACTTGGCATTTTATTAAAAACCAAAATTTGTTTGACAATTAATCTATTCCAATGAATACTAGATATGAGTTTAATTGTTCGTGATGTAAATTGGGTTAATAATTTATAATTTAATTAGAAATTTTTGTTTGGTGGTATTGAGTTTTGTCAAAAAGTGGCTTTGAGATAAAATTCAAATACCAGGACCCAAAATTTCTAACAAAAAGTGAAGAAAATACTTGAAAAATAAGAAAGGATTGAAGATGTAGTTGATACTTACAAGAAAGCAAAGCTTCGGGAAAAGGAGTGGAAAAGACTGGGCACCAACCAACGCCTAGTTGAGGGAGAGAGATAAAGAACCAAGAGATAGGAGAAAGAAAGAAAAACGTTACCTTCAGATGTAACTTCCTAATTGCCTAATGTTGGAATTCAAAATACAACCGTGATTTTCAAAATATGTTAAAATTGAATCATTAACATTTTCTTTGATGTATTGGTATGAAAATAATCTGAAAACTATCACAAACGAATTAGTTTTAATTTTCATAATTCAAATACCTTTAATTATGATGTAATTCTTATAAAATGATTAACTAATGGCCTCTTTTCTTAGCCTTCAAAATCTAATGCGGGAATAATGTTTTGCATTTTTTTTCCCCTCTCCGAAGGTCATAAGTTTGGATTCAAATGGAGAGGGAAGTTGAGAGTTAATTTTCCAAGGGAAAACTACTCCCTCCCTTTCTCCTATTTTGAATTCAAACCAATTGGGTTATGATGGGACATAGTTCTAATCCCAATTCGGAAGGCTCAGCATTGATAGGGCCCACGTAGGAGACCCACTAAAAACAGATATTGTCTGATTCCAATTGTCTTTTATGACATTCGTCCGAAGGGCCTCAGACGCCCAAATCTCCCGAACGATAGGGTCTCAGTCGCCCCACTAACCGAATGTGATTCATCCAGCGAAGGTAATCGCCCCGATCGGGCATTCAATTGTCGATTCATCAAGCAAACGAACTCTGAAGACCATTTATCAGTCGAACGACCGATCAATTACCAATAGCTCTAACGATTCCAAGGGAATGCCAAAATATTCTAATAGTTTTGATTTCCTATTTGAAAACAACATATTTATGATATTTCAATTAAGAAATGGATCCCATCAGAAGATGAAAGTTCCTCGAAAAATGAGAATCACGATCAATTCGAAATATTGAACTCCTGAAATTTTCGGATCGATTTGATAAGGAAAAAAGGGTTGAAACACTCTAACGACGTACGACTCTCGTAGGTATAAAATATCTCAAAACCCTTCAAGTCAGATACGCTTTCTTGGTTTACACATTGAGTACTCTAATCACAGAGAACCACTCTCTTGAACTCTTAGTCTGTTTTTCTTTTATTTAAAAATCGCTATTTTTGACTTGAGTGTTGGAGTCTCCCCGCCAGAGTACCATCTGACGGTTTTTGCAGGTATTACACCCTTTCGACGGCAACTGTTCAAGTCTACAAAAAGTCGATATCTATAGAGCCGTAACCTACCTCCAACAGGTTGGATCAAGCCTTTATCGATGACCTGATACTTATTTTTTAATATCTCTCACTCATACATAAAAACTACATCTACATTTAGTTCGATCATTATTATATGTCATCAATTTCATATAAACAAATAAATCATGTGATCGATGAGTATACCAAGAGTTCATAACTATATATCGGTTAAAAATATTTAATAGTTCACTTTTCGATACAATGAGGATATCATATCATAACTATACACCGGTTAAAAATATTTAATAGTTCACTTTTCGATACAATGAGGATATCATATCTCACTGTATCCCAAATTTCTTTTATTATATGCAGTCAACATATTTCTTATTATTCAAACAATATAAGCAAGAGCATACTTGATTTAATTCAAATTATGTTTCAAAACACTAAATCAACCTCTAAATATAAAATAATGTGTCAATTAAAAGACAGTTTTTCTTTCAAACTAATTTCTATCAACTTCATTATAGTTGCTTTCTTAGATATAGACTGCAAAACCAAATTAATTATGATTTTTTTGGTAACATGTTATAGTAATACTAAAATAAAGTTTTAATAAATAGCTGAAAGTCCTAAATGTATAAAATGAGGTTAAATATAAACATTTGGGTTTCATATAATGACATATAGAGAGATTCATTAACTCAATACCCATATAGTCATGTCAGCATACATGTTATGAAACATGTGTCTTTTCTTCTCAATTAAAAGTATGTCTTATTTTCTAAAATAATGTATCGTACAAATTTTAGTTTAACTTTATCACAGCATTTGATTTGAGTATTTTTTTTTTTATAAGTTCTCAAAATATCACAATTTTAAGAAAATTCATAACTGACTATTAGATAAATTTAATAAATTGTGGGAAATTTATTTCGATTACTAAAAAAATATGTAAATAGTAATCTCATCTTAATAATTTTCTAAAACGACATAAATATTGATTATTCTAAAAAAATCAATATTATTTCATCTCTACATACTACTTGATATTAGAGACGGTCGATCACATGAGAGAGTCAATCAAAAAACTTATTTGACATATCTTTAAATTAACATATAAGAACTTATGAATATAAAACAAATTCAGATATCACAAGATATAATCATAACATCACACTCATTTTGTGTTTAGTTGCAATTATATTCTACACAATTCAAAACTAATATTAAACTTAAATTATGAATGAGATAAAATAACAAATTCAAGACAAAAGAACTTGTGAATAGCAGGTCATCTAAAAGTCTAATCACAAGAAACTCAATTCATGCTTAGAATTATGAATGATATCTGATAGAAGGATATCATATTGTATAACCATCAAATAGTGTAGTTCAAACAACATGATGATGTGGAGGGGGAGATATTGGGAATTGGTGCATGATCGCACTGCAATAATATGACATAACCATTAAATCATGATGATTACATATCTATAAATAAGGAATAATTTAGTGCAAATTTAGTGTCGTTGTAGACAGGCGACTAAGGCCTCTCCTAAGGAAGGTGATAGGTTGGTCCCTATCCAGACGGTCTGATTTGGGTCACCTGTTAAGGGGACCTCAACCATTTTTTCAACTAGTTCGGGTTTTGATCTCAGCCCGGTGTAATCCCTAAGTTCCAGGGCATCGATTAGAAAATTTTCTAGCGCATCCTGGGCCGCAAAGAGGATATAAGGATCAGGATTGCCTTGGAGCATTCTGAACTTCACTTTCATGTGTCTCATGCTCAGTAATGCTTCTCGTTCATCCAAACTGGGTCGTCCAAGAATGGTGTTATAGGGAGCGATCAATTTTACCACGTGAAATAGGACATTGGCAGTCATATGATTAGGAAGTTTTTCGAGGGTCATGGAAAGGGAGATTATGCTTTCAGGATAGATGTGCTCATTTAAAAGTCTTCTGAGGGACCTGGTAGGTTGCCTAAGCCGAGCTGGATCAAGACCCAATCGATAAGAGTGTCTCAGGTAAGGAGATCACAGTCGGTCCCTTGATCGACAAGGACCCTCTTCATGATGTGAGATTCCATATTGATGGTAATAACTATGGGATCATCACAGTGAAGGTCAACCCCCGTCAGGTCGTCATCATCAAAGCCTATGACAGGTCTCTTCCACTTGGCGGGTGTACGCCGTGACTAATGGCTGTAGATGTCGACATGAAATTTCAGAAGATCAGTCTGCTTCCCACAGATGGTGCCAATCTATTAGAGGTGGGTTGTGGCTCCACAAATACCAGCTTCTTGATGACTCGAATGGTTACTTTCGATGGGATATGAGACCTGCAAAAATCACAGGAGGGTACTCTGGCGGAGGAGGTTTCAACGCTCAAATAAGAAAAGAACAGTTTTCGAGTGTAAATAAACAGATTGAGAATTTTAGAGAGGGAGAAGTTCCCTGTGACTAGTGTGCCTAATGTGTAAGGCCGAGAGAGCATACCTCACTTAGAAGGCTTAGAGTTTTCTTATACCTAATAGAGTCGTATAATTTTGGGGTGTTACAATCCTATTTTCCTTATGGAGATAATCCAAAAATTTTGGAAGTTAAATATTTTGAAACATTCGTGATCTTGATCGTATGGGAAGTTTCATTACTCAGGGGGATCCTTTTTTATCTAAAGGATCCTAGAGATACTACTCCTCAGTAGGGAATCAGAGTCATTGGGGTGTTTTGACCTTTTCGTAGGATCAATGAGGCCATTGGCCTCCGGACAGTCATTTAGTCAAGCGGAGCCTTCAGACTTGTTCACTCGGTGAACTAGGGGCTAAGTATCCGATCGAGGAGGTAAATACAACTTGGCAAATCTCATTTTATAGGTGGGGCAACTAAAACCCCATCGTTCGGGAAATGGGGTGTTTAAGACCCTTCGGTAGATTAATTTTAAGCAACTGCTAAGGATAATCGTTCGAGAACACTAGCCGACATCTGCTCATCGGTTGGTAGTAGTTCAGTCGTTAGCTTCAGGGGAGTGACCCCTTTCGCGCTGTGAGCCACATGGGTTTGGACCCTTCGATCGTATCTTGGATTAAGTGGTGGGCTATGTCCCATCAGATAAATCTAAAAATTTTTTTAAGTTACCAATTATTAGAGTCCTGATCACTAGAGGTATCGTTTACTTGAGTGTTCAGTGATCGATACTTAGTGGATTTTAAATGTTTGGTACTCAATGAAGTTTTAGTGTTTGGTTGAGCAGTTTTTTAGATTTTGATTTCCTTATTGGTAGTTGGAGGTGATCATCTACTATTTTATAAGTGAAAATCCTACTGGTGTATTGTTTAAGTGATAGTCTGTCGGTATTGAGTTTCTAAATTCCTATTGGCTAATTAGCCACCTATCGGTAATGTGAGAACCCATCGATATTGAAATTGTGAGACTCGCCAACATATTAAATTGTCATGTTCTGTTCAGTCATAACATACATGTTCGGTCAATGAGAATTCAATTTCTTTGTAATTGTCATTTTCCCTTCGGTACATATGATCCTTGAAAATTGAACTTGTCAGTGCTATTTTCTAAATTTCCCATCGATACATATTTGTACCTTCCAAATTTTCCATCTGTTTCCATTTTCCTTCGGTGTGTACATGAGAATTCAAGTTGCCTTAATATTTGTTGCCACTTGCCATCGGTCCGAGGCCATAAGTCTTGATTGGTCACCGAAGAGCATTTTCACAGTGATGAATTGAAGTGTCGAATGCCTCCTTATCTGTTATTGTCGAATGGCTCCCTTGCTAATTGCTCTCCCTATTTTTCCTTGCAAAATTGAAGTACCGATTGTCTCCAAAAAGATTTGATCTCTAGTTCTCCCAATTGCTCAAAAAGATTTTAACCACCATGCCATCCATTCCAATTAGTTATACATTGTACAATTATATTATATCCCTTACAATATGAACATCCTAAATTTTTAATACTTCTAGTCTATTTCCTATAAATTTGTATTTTTTTTCTGTCTCAACCTTCACTATTCGTCACTGAATATATTTTCTTCACAGAATAGAAGTTCAAGTATTTAGACCTATTGGGTGGATCAACCCAATAAATTAAAAAGATATATTGGATATATGTGCAAATTGGAAGTGGATAAGGACCACTAAGCAATTATTAAAAATAGGTTGATAATAAAATGATGGTTGCGGTTCCAGAACTTACGAAACCCAAAGTTTCATGTTCCTTTCTAGACTATTCTCCTTTCCATTCTTCTCTTTTCTCTTCTCTTCCAAAACCCAGTTTATTTATATCAAATCTCTAGATCAAGGCTTTAAACTATTCATCTAACACTCTAAAATTAGATTTTTAGCCTTGATCTTGGAGAAGAAGTGTAAAATCTAATGCTATCATCAAGAAGGAAAAATCAAGGGTATAGTGTAACCCAAGTTGGAAGGAACTTTGGAGACCAAAATCAAAGTAATATAATTTTTCTAACCTAAGTTTTACCTTATTTAACTATCTATTTGTTAGGATTTAGGAGATCTTTAAGTCACAGTAGATGAGAGAAATAATAGATTTTGAATGTTAGGGTTCTTAGGTTGACATGAGAGGATCGGTATTGATAATTTTGATTATGTGATGATATCTTATAGGGTCTCAACAAACTGGTCAGGATAGGATTTTTGCCGTAGACAGATCTGGGAGTGACTACTCTCCCTAAGAACTGTGAGTGGACGATTTGTTGTGTAGTAAATGAAAAATATTTTCCATGATTTTTATAAAATATTCTCTTCAATTGATTTTATGAAACATTTTGTAGATGTGAAATGTCTCTAAAAATATTTGGTTAAGCCATGAGATTTATATACTTGTTAATATATTTTGAGATATGCTAAAATTTTTTACGAATAATGATTGCTGAATTTAAGAACTATGAAACTTGCTGATTTTTATTACACATGTTATAATATTTCCAAAATGGTTTATGTATTGGCTTTGAGGTATGAGCCTAAACTCCCATGTTGTATGAGGTGTGAGCATCTAGTTTATGAGATGATCGGTCCAGTTTAAGCTTTTACGGACCAATTTGAGGGGGCGGCATGGAGAGTTTGGTAGACTTGAGGGAGTAGGAGGCGGTAGAGAGATGCCCTTAAGTCCATTTCGAGGTTATTCGGTTGCACCTCCGAAGAGGCCGCAAGCTAACACCAAGGTTGGGTTAATGTTTTATGACCGATGATAATGAAAACTCTTTGGCGGTTCCACCGGATTGTTCGGACCAAACTATCGATGGAGAGATTTTGTGGCAAACTCCATGATATTGGAAAAATGTATATTGTGTTATGGAAAAGTCATGACTTTTGATGTAAATGTTTGAATGACTACTTAATGCTTTGTCAGAATGTAAATATGTTTTGAAAATATTGTTTGGCACTTCCACACTCACCTCTCACACACTTACACAGCTATGCTATTACAATCCACTCACTGGATATTTCTATACTCATCCCTCCTCTTATCCCTTTTCAAAGGAAGTGTAGAGACAAAATCATCTTATCGGTAGCTAGATCCAGCCGAAGGGAAGAGCTATTCGGGACTGACTGTGGTATTGGTCCATTCTAGTTGTGGATATTTTGGAGGCATGTAGACAAATCCATTGGAGGGCATTTCTAAACTCTTTTGTATAATATTTTATATACATGTGTTTCTTACTTTTAAACTTATATTTTGGAACTCATATTTTGAAATGTTAAATGATAACTTACTCTTTGGATATTTTAAGTTCAAGCATTTTGGAAATCGGATTCTCTTAATGCGATGCGATATTATTATAGTCTTACGGGATCTTGGGGTGCGTGTTGGTGATTGCACATACTTCTAGATCACGTGACGGTTGTCATGTGCTCGGATCTGTAAGTCGGGACGTGATAATTATATTGATACTAGAGTAAAGGTTTTGGTGTTTTAAATGATTTTAAATATTTTTAAATGTTTCCAATATTTTCAAGTGTTTTCAAAATATTTTCAAATGTTTTTTAATATTTATATTTTTCTAAATATTTTGAGGAATAGATTCAAAGGCCTCCTATGGGTTATAGAAAATGGAGTCATGTAAGGTATGAGTGCATTATTGGTTTATCTAATATAGTGAGCTAAGATAAGTTTTCCTATTGTAAAAATTCAATGGTTCCTCGTCGGAAAACAAAGACTTTGACTGAGATCACTCGTTCTGAGCACGAGGCCACCTCGTCTTCCCGTGCTCCTCCTGCTAGTGCACCCGAACCTTCGGTTGCACCATCTAAAATTCCTCCACTGTCACTTACTGCATTCCAGCAATGTATGGAATGGTGGAGCAAGTATAGTGTTCGATTCTAAACTCAAACTCAAATGCAAACTCCTCCTCCACCAAACACTACCGTCCCGACAAACACTCCTCTAACACCAGTAGTTCCTCATCCTCCGGTAGTTGCACCAACTACCTGTCCAACCATTGAACTATCTAAATTAATCAAGGAAGCAACATAACTAGGCTGTGGGACTTTCTTAGGCACTAGTGATGCTACGGTAGCAAAGGATTGTATTAATAGAGTTCAGGAACTAAGGCTGACATGAGATTAGATGATGAGATGAAACTAATGGTGGCTGTAAGGTTGACAAGAGTGCTAGTACATGGTGGGAGAACTTGAAGAGAAGATTATCTACTCCCATCTCATAGAGTGAGTTTCTTAGAGAATTTGATGAAATGTATTATACTAGGTTTTATCGGGACTTAAAAATGAAAGAATTTTTCCAACTTAAGCAAAGAAACAAATCAGTGGCAGAATATGAAACTGAGTTGAGGGAGTTATCATTGTTTGTTCGAGAATTTGTGGCTTCCGAAGAGTATCTATGCTCCAAATTTGAAGAGAGACTGAACTTGGGCATTAAAGAGAAGATGTCAGTTACCCATGCTCATACTTTTAAAGATATCGTACCATTAGCCTTGAGGGCTAAGAAAATGGTTGAAGAAAGAGGAAAGGCTAGAGAAGTATTTGGAAAGAAAAGGAGAACCGAAACCACTTCAAGTCAGAATTTTAAGAAAAGTAAGAGTACAAGCTCTTATGGTAGTGCCTCCGTTATGGGATCCGTTGGCTTTCCCCTAAGCCAACACTTTTTCAGAGAGAGTGTTCCGAACACTAGTGCTATGTCCGGAACCAAGTCGATGGGAAATAACCAAGTCTCTTGCAAGAATTGTAAGAAATTCCCTTTCGAACCTTGTAATGAACATAGAAGATATTACCATTGTGGGCAGGAGGGTCATCTCCGATATGATTACCCTGAATTGGGTTTAAGAGGGCAAGAAAGTCAACAAAGTCGAGATTTTCCTAGTGGTTGTAAGAGAGGACCAGTCGACACTGTTGCACGTCCCTCCAATTCTACTATAAGAATCAGGACTGACAGCAACACTATGGCTACCAATCCCCAATGTCCTCAACCTCGAATTCAAACTAGGATCTATGCGATGACCAATGAAGAAGATGAGAACATCCCTAATATTGCTATAGGTAAATTCAATTAATTATAAGTTTATTGATTTAAAAAGCATATTATTGGTGTCCCTTGATTTTTTAGGTTTGTTAGAAGTATTGAATCATTACATATTAGGGATAATTGATGAATCAATTTTGAGTATCGATTTTGTAAAAT
This sequence comes from Dillenia turbinata, assembly GCA_037126225.1. Taxonomy (NCBI): domain Eukaryota; kingdom Viridiplantae; phylum Streptophyta; class Magnoliopsida; order Dilleniales; family Dilleniaceae; genus Dillenia; species Dillenia turbinata. The sequence continues at coordinate 16,851,759 of JBAMMX010000016.1, read as the reverse complement.
GAATTATGGTGATTGATGGTATTGCTATGTGATGAGTATGTGAATATTGTTGAGCAAATCGCATGATGTTAGAGGCATTGGTGTCGTTTTTAAGAGAATATTTAGATTGGTTGATGTTTATGATTGAGTGTCATGTTATAGGAAGCGTGTATTAAATGTGTATTATAAGGTTGTATTATAAGGCATTCGGTGATTGATACATGCATGCTTTGCTAGATATGCCAATAGCCCCTTGACTCTTCGGTAAGTAGCTGAATAGAAGTATAGAAAATGTGATGTATAGGTAACTAAAGAAGGTGAGAATAAATAGGATTGCATAGCATATGTGGCTAAAAGTTTATAAGCTTTTAGTGGGAATAATAGGGACTAGCAAAATACTTAGGACAGAATGGTTATCTATGTATATATCTAGTGACTATATTCTATTAATAGGTTTAATTGTCTAATTAATTGATAATTGAATGGGAATAATTTGGAGAAATATTAGAAGGGAATGAATAATTAAAGAAAGTGGCTTCCTGGTTAATGGTCTGAACCTATTTTACTACTATAGAGCACTTAATATTATAGGAACATTTTGAAAACTAGAGAAATATTACACCATATGAGGTACAAAGTTAAGAACATTTTGGAAACTTGAGAAATATTATACCATATGAAGTGATATGCTTTGGAACTGAAACAAATGGTTCCCCATTTAATGCCACTTACACACAACTGCCCCACTTCCGTGTCCTTTGCATTCCATTAATATGTACTAACTTTGAGTCCTTTCTGTTGTGAAACCTTTCAAAACAATCATTTAATGCTCTACTTTCCCTCCCATCTCACTCACCAAAAATTGCTTCCTCTAGATTAATTAACTCTTAACTCTACTCCTAATGCTACCTCTTCGAGCTAACATTAGGAATGGAGGGCAAATGATAATACATGACATAACAATCCATTAACATAGAGCCTTTGTGGGACCATGATTGTAGAGCCCTTAAACCTTTCTAGGTAAATAGTAAACACTTTTATGATCGTGGTTTTTGATTAGTCGAAATCCCTCTCTCGACCCTGGTCTCTTGGCTATACATCTTCTCAGTTGACGTCCTCTCAGCCTAATGCCATTACTTATGTCGCTTGACTTGCCGACTTCTCAGTCCCTTGACCCCTTAATTATTTTAGCTCTCGGCTCTACCTAACCCATTAGTCGTTCCCCGTGCCTCACCAAGTAGCTAGGGAAGTAATTCCTATTATGCAACGGGTTTAAATTATGATTATTCGATAAGTAAAGAAATTTTTAACAAACTTAAATCTTCCTTAGTCCAATACAAATCTATTGTAATCTCACCTTAAAACTTGTGGAATCCATGGTTCGTGCACGACAAGTCTAAAGAGAGAAATTAATTTAAACCCAAATAAGAACAATTATTGCTTGCTATCTACATTTTTCTTTTTTTAGAAAGGGAATACACATGTAATGTATAAGAATATGCTATTCCCTAAGTTAGGACTTATTTTCTATGAATGTTACATATGTTAGAAGGGGAGTTTGACTGTGAAATTTGTGTTATAGTACGTATGAGACAGGTCGGTACACATATGAAAGGAGTTAAACTAGTACATGTGCGCAAGTGTGTAGGTCATGTAACTTACATGTGAATTGTGCATATAGCTTATGAGCATGCATATTTTCAAGTGAGAAGATGAGGGGGTTAAAGTGGAGTTAGAAGATGGGTGATGGGATTAGGGTTTATGGAATATGTTAGGTGCTTTCTCTCTCTTTTTTTTCCACCCCCTCTCTTGCTCTCTCTCTTTCCCTAAGTGGAGTATGGGACTCTAAGCATGGTGAAGTGTCAAAGTTTTAAGTTCCTTGTGTTAACTAAGAATCCATGTCATGTGGTGGTGTGGCATTTCTCCCTTTTTTTCTTTGGTGGGTTCGACACCAACCCTAATTGCTAATTCTGTTTTCTTGTTGGCTATACTGACTGTTCTCATTCGTAGATAAATCCCACTAGTCTATACTAATTTCAATATACTTGATCTATGGCTAAAACACAAACATAAAATCAAATCATGCATCGCACATAAAAATTCAACGAATTTTAGCACAGTGCAATATAGGAAATTTAATGTGTTCATTAAAATACAAATGTAAATGCATGCTTTAATAATTTTTCAAAGTGAAGCCTTACATCATTCTCCCTTAAAAGATCCAGTCTTCCAGATTATTGCTCTAGTTTAAAGAGATATGGGTACCACTCCCTCATTTCTATTTGTAACTTCTAAGATGCCTCATCAGAGGTATAGTGTTTCCATAGAACTTTTACCAGTCCGATAGTATTGTTACTTAAGTTTTACTCTTAAGAGTCTAGAATCTGGATCATTACTCAACATAGGTTAAAACTTTTTTAATTTGGAGTGGCTCATAATTAATTAAATGTGAAGGATCATGAACATACTTTCTCAATATGGAAACATGAAAGGTTGCGTGAACTTCTTTAAATGCTGGAGGCAGAGCTAACTCTTAAGCATGTAATCCAACTTTGGCTAGAATATCAAAAGGACCAACAAATTTATAATTGAGCTTTTCCTTTTTCTTTCCAAACCTCATTACACCTTTGATTGGAGAAACTCTAATAAAGACTTTATCTCCTGCCTCAAATTTTAAATCTCTATCTTTGATTAGCATAACTTTTTTTGTGGGATTGAGCTATTCTAAGCTTTTCTAGAATGATTTGGACTTTTTTTATGCTTTCTCGTAGATAAGTAGGCCTTATTTTGGATTGAAATAGTTACTTTTCTCCCACTTCATCCCAACAATGAGGAGTCCTACATTTTCTCCGATATAATGCCTTAAATGGTGTCATGCCAATGCTGAGGTGATAGCTATTGTTGTAAACAAATTCTAGTAACACTAAATGCTCAGCCCAACTACTATGGAGCTCTAGTACACAAGTTCTCAACATATCCTCTAGAGTTTGGGTGAGTTTTTGAGAGAAGAAGATGGGTGACGAGATTAGGGTTTATGGAATAGTTTAGGTGCTTTCTCTCTCTCTTTTCCACCCTCTCTTTCTCTTTTTCTTTCCCATAGTGGAGTGTATGCCCCTAAGCATGGGGACGTGTCAAAGATTTAAGTGCCATATGTCAAGTAAGAATCCATGTGATGTGGTGGTGTGGCATTTCTCCTTTTTTTTTTCCCTTTGTGGGTCCCACATCAACCCTAATTGCTAATTCGGCTCTCATTTTGGCTAATTCTGACCGTTTTCATTTGCAGATATGTCCCATTAGTTTATAACAATTTTAATATGTTTGATCTATGGTTAAAACACAAACATAAAACCAAAAGATGCATCACACATAAAATTTCAACAATTTTAGTATAGTGCAATGTAAGGAATTTAAATGTGTTCATTAAAATGCAAATACAAATACATGCTTTAAAGATTTCTCAAAACAAGGCCTTACATATTATTTTCATTGCTTCCTTTTTGACCTTGAGATGGGCTTCTCTTTCCTACGGTCCTGAGACAATCCTTAATGTAATGCTCTCCACTTCCACATCTCATATATTTTTCAGCTTTTAGCCAATAACTATTTTAACTATGCCCTGATTTGTAGCAATAATTGCAAAAGTCTTTTTTTCCAACTTGCTTGCTAGGACTTGTTATACCTTTTTCCTAGTTATTATTAACTTGGCTTTTGTGTGCTAGTTTATTCAAACCCCTTCTTGGTACCTTAGTATTTCCTTAGAACCTTCCTTGTTGCCAATTTTTTAAGGCTATTCTCCTACTAAGTCTAACTTATAATTTATTCTTACTATCCTCTAATCGGCAACCCAATTCTATTGCCTTGGAATAAGTTTATATGACGATAGGAGCTAAAGCATCATGAATTTCCCAACGTAACCCTCCATCGAATCGTTTAATTCGATCATCTTCAGTTACTATCAATTAAGGAGTGAATTTGGAGAATTTTGTAAACCTTGTCTCATATTGAGTTATCGTCATATGATCTTGTTTAAGAACAAGAAATTGTTTTTCCTGTTTCTCATGTATATGAAGTGGATAATATTTTTCATTGAACTCTTTCAAGAAATTTGCCCAAGTATGTGGGGTATTAACTTACTCCCATTTATGTGAGATGGACTGTTCCCTATCTATCCCAAAAAGTTGATACACTGCTAATCTAATCTTTTGTTCATTTGAATAGTTTAGTAACGCAAAAATTCCTTCCAATTCCTTTAGCCACAGTTTAGCTTTTTCATCACATCCATACTCTCCATCAAACTTTGGGGATGAAACTTCCAAAATCATTCCAAGATAATGTCATCAGGTTGTTGTTCAATATTTGGTTAGTCATGGTATGACTGTTGGTTGACTATATTGTTGGCTTGTTGTTTTATTATTTGAGAAACTCTATCTAGAGTTATAATTACCCTATCTAGGGAATTTGAAACTTGTTCAACCAAATTGTCCTGCTGTCACCTTGTTCTAACCATCTTTACTATTTAAAGTAAAAGATGTAAATTATTGGAGAATGTCAAAAGAAAAGTTAACATTATTCATATATTAGTAATACAGCTCATTTTAGATACAAACACATAACAACTATATTACACTACTTTCTAGTAAGTAAAGCACACTTTTAAACAATCCTTAAAAGATAACTAAACTCCATGATTTGATCCATTTATCGAGCTTTTACTGGATGCTCAATTATTCCTTCTTGTTCTATTATTAAACTCTAGTAAGTCTTATGATAATCTTTGTACCATTCTTCTATAATCTTCAATAACCATTTCGTGTCTTGCCTTCTCATATTTCAATGATATGCTTCCCCTAGTTAATTCATCAATTTTTTCTTTAGGTTTAGGACTTGTTTGACAAGTCTTATTTTTAACTTAAAAACTACTTTTAATTTTAAATTAAAAATAAGAACTTTAAAAATAAAGCTAAAGTTATTTGATAGTTTTATTTCTAAGAGCTATTTTTTTATCTCTTTTAATTAAAAAGTTGTTTGGTAAAATAATATATATAAGCTTTAATTTTAGTTAAAATTACAATAAAGGACTACTCATCATTCAATCATTTATAATAACAAGAAAATAGAAAAACAAAGCAAAAATTGGGGATTTTTGTTATTATTGGCTTCAATTCTGATATTTAATGAATTATGGAATGAATTATTATAGCACATAAAATGAATTATTATTGGCTTTAATTTTTTTTGGTTATATGAATAACCAACATAAAATTAGAAAAACAAAACAAAAATTGAGGATTTTTCTAATTATTGGCTTCAATTCCAATATTTAATGAATTATGGAATGAATTATTATAGCACATAAAATGAATTATTATTGGCTTCATTTTTTTTTATTATATGAATAACCAACATAAATCTTGTAATAGACAAATAATCAGTCTTTTTTTAATAAGATCAATGTTGAAAAATACATAATTCATAAAAATAGGATTGATATTGAAAAGCAATGCAAAGTCAAATAAAAGTGGAGAAAGAATCAATAAAATATATAAATGATGTACTCTAGAAATTAATGAATAAGCCATAAAAAAAGGAGAAACATATAATTTTTTTTAAAAAAAAAAATCCATGAAAGAGTCATTAAATGAGAGTAGATGAACAATACATAATTCATTAGAAAAAAAAAATCATATATTTCTATTTTCCATCAATGAAGATGCAATTTGGTTACGAAATTTATTTATATAACTATCATCTGATATTCTTCCATGATTAGAAATACTAGTCATTTCTTCATCAATACTTCTTTTTTCTTGAATCTTAGGAATATAATCAAAATTACGATCACATCTGTCAAACTCCTCATCTTCACCACAATTTCGAATAAAATTATGAAGTGTTGTTGTTGCAACAATAATTTTTTCTTGTTTGATCAGTGGAAATGGCTTTATATCACGTAAAATATGCCACCTATTTTTCCATACTCCTATGGTTCTTTCAATAATATTTCTTTGTGAAAAATGAGCATGGTTGAATATTTCTTATTTACCTTGTGACTGACTGCAACCTTTAAAATCAGGAATGTGATATTGTTCACTTTTGTAGGGTGCTAAGTATCCTTTTGTGTTTGGATATCCGACGTCCACAACATAATACTTATCTAAAATAATTTAAAATTTTCATTATTAGTTTATTTAAAAGAAAGTCAAATTTTACATTTCACAATAACATCATTTTATATATCATAAAAATTATAAATTATACCTTCAGGTGGACGGGGAAACACGTTCTTCATTTCTTCAAGTACAGTTGAAAGGATACGGGTGTCATGTGCACTACCAGGCCAACCGACAACAACAAAAGTGAACAACATGTCAAAGTTATATACCAATATAACATTGTGTGCTGGATATCCCTTTCGACCAATGAAACGAATTTGATTCTTGGTAGGAGGAATAGCAGGAACTTGTGTTCCATCTATAGCACCAATGCATCCTTGAAAATAAGGCCAGTATCTGTTATCATTTTTTATTTTGAATGGAATTTTTTTAAACAGAAAATCCGGAGGTTTGACAATTTCTGACGCCAACAAACATAAAGCATCTAAAACTTCACTAAACTTTCTACTTACAGTCTCTCCCGATTTTTCAAATTTGTTTTGGACATTATGATTAGTTTCGCTATGTGCACAAGTCCAAAGAAACATTGCAATTGCCTCTAATTCTGTCATATCTTTAGACGGACGTAACCATTCTTTACTCTTCATTAAATGTGTAAGCTTAAACACAACATGTGACTCTATCCTAAACATTCTATAGCTTTCACCTGGAGTAGCAATTGTTTCCCGAACCCATTGCCATCCTTCAAAATAATTAAATCTATTACCTTGTTTCATTAAATACATCACGTGATATATAGCCGCTAATGCAATAGCTCCATAAATCTTTCGATAGAATTTTGAACGTTTCATTCTCTTTACAATTCGTGCTACTACTCTGCTTTCGTTAGAAGCCATCTGTATGACAACATCAAAACACATAAGTATAAACTACAATATTGTTGCTAACACATCAATACAATAACATCTAAATAAATATAAAAATGTTAAAAGCAAACTCTTCCAAATATAAATTCAATTACATATGAAAATAAATAACACAAATATAAAAAGATAATTGTCTGAAGTTCCACATGTCAATAAAAATATCAAATCTAATTCTAACTTATTTAATTAGAGTTTTTGGCTAAATTATAATTATATAGAATCCAATCTAGCTTGTCATTTCTGTCAGGCAAAGACATAAGAATAATTCTCATTTGTTCAGATATAAGCAAGTTCACTACCCAACTGAATTGATCTTGGCTCAATACTCCCTCATCTTTTAAAGATTTCAATACTTGAATACATTCTGGAATAGAGTATTATCCCGTGATTTGAGATGACATTGATATTTCGGCAGCTTCAATTGCATTATGACTTTCTGCTGCATCAGCTATTCGTTCTAATGATATTTTCACACTTGCTGCAGTTCCAATCTTTGTCTTACCCTTTGTCATCTCTTTCCCATTTCTTCGGGTGCCATTCTTTTCCTTTTGAGTTGAGAGTTTGTCAGAGGACTAAAATCTTTATCAATATTGAAGTTTTCATTGTTCGATTCAACCTAATCTTCTATTGTGACTAGATTTGAACTTTTAGAATTTTTAGCACTATCTTCAATTGGTATATTCATTGTTGGTGTCCATACAAGCTCACTTGTTGCCACTGTATTCTCAAATATGTACTCCAAATCATTATGATATTCCAATCCATGATAATGAAATTTGGCATATCCCTTATTCTCCAGCACAAACAATAAAGATAAATTGACATTTAGACAAATTCGTTCTTTTAAATCATTTTCAATAGTTAAAAATTTAAAAATTAAAATATTACTCTTATTTTGGCCTCCCACCATATCGTATCAGCTTCAATGGTTCCAGTAACATGATTCCATCCCAATCCCATTTCTTTGCCCTTTAATTGTTTCTATAAAGCCCAATCACCCCTGAGATTATCCATTTTATTCTTCAATTGCTTTTGGGTATAGGTTTTTTTAGTGTTCATACTGAAATTGTCTACCATAACTTCCCATCTCTTATTTCTAAATGATATTCTTGGTTTTCTACTATCACGAATTTCATCCATACAAGCTTGAAACAAGATTTTGGTAGTGATGGAATCCCACTTTGCATTAAGTTTTTATTATTCTGGAATTTCAAATCTAAGTTGAGACATTTCTAAAGAAAAACATGAAATCCATCAAAACATGGATAATTGTAACAAAGATTCCAAGATCTTTTTTTGGTAAACAAAACATGGAACACACAATATATATTTCAAGACAAGAAAGGCAAGAAGAAAAATATGGTCTTTCAATCTTTTATAAGCTAATAGTGCAAAAAAAACCTCTCAAACGAGAGAAGAAAGCTTTTTGTATATATCTTGTGCAGAAATTGATCTTGTTGCATCAAATTGTATATGAATCTAGTTATATAGCTATACCATGCTGTATGCCACTTGACATACTAAATTGTCATTGATTGAAGGATTGACATTTATAATTCTGAATATTTCGTTTTCTATTCATATTTTTTCTTCACGCAGATCATTTTGCTAGAAGCTTCAGAACAGAGACTAGCAGACAGGCACTAGTGTTGAACATATCACCGAACTATTCTGCAATACCTGGAATGACAATTATGAACCCAATCTATGGATTCTACACCCCAATCAGAAAGTTGGCTCTTAGTTTCACCTCTACCACTACATGCAGTGCCTATTTCAATCGTGCATCTAGAAAATTCATCTCTACTGATCACAGTGGAAAGAATGGGGATGATGAATGGAATGATGCTTGGGAAACTGCTTGGCTTCCCAAGGACCTCTCTACAAAGAACAGAGCACCTCAGAAATCAGCCTCTGTAGAGGATTCAACCTCCATTTCTTTCTTCTATTTGTTTTGTTCTTCTACTCCCATGCCACATTCTTCCTGGTGCTCGACAGTAATGACCTTCATGAATACAACCCATTTTAATTTTTCTCATGAATACAACCCATTAAAGTTTTCCTTTTAGTACACTACTGGTTCTAGAAATAAAATGATTCAAGGCCAATCAATGAATATGCAGAGTAGGTGATTACAAGATCTAGAGAGAGAAAGAGAGTACCTTGTTCGATTCAAATAAATTCCTTTACTCAGAAACTTGATTACAAGATCTAGAGAGAAAGAAAGAGGGAGGGATCAGATCCAATGCTTAAGTACAATAAAGACAAAATTGAAACCCCCCAAAATTTCTCTCCTCCACACCAATGAAAGGGTGGCAAGATTAATTTGCTGAAAAATCTTTCTGTCGATTTCCCCAAAATTAAAGAGAGAGAGAGTTACCTTAAAAACCAAGACAAAGATCAAAGGAGAGGGACGAGTTCTCTCTGTGTTCTTTACAAGAGCGAGCGGGCGAGAGAGAGAGATCAAAGGAGAGGGATGATTTCTCTCTGTGTTCCTCACAAGAGCGAGCGAGCGAGCGAGAGAGGGGGAGGTAGAACCCAACAGTGTGAGGAGCGAGTGTTAGGGTTTTGAAAGGGGTACGAAGGGAATGAAAAAATAATTTTACCGTAAAAGTTAAAAATAAAAGAAGCAAAAGCTCCTCTTTTGAGCTTTTGATAAAGCTCTTTTTTTTTTTTTCATTCTTCTTCATTAAAAAAAAAAAGCTCTTATTTTTTTAAGAGCTTATTTTTAAAATTGTTTGGTGGATCTTCTCCTTAAAAGGAGAAGAGAAGCTCAAAAAAAGTACCACCAAACATATACTTAGCCTTTTTATTTTCTAGTGACAAGTTTTTCTCAATCAGTCTATGTACTTCGTTTACTACTTGGCTACAGTACTCCCCAAAATTTCATTCCATTTCTCTTGATATGCTAACTTTTCTTTTAATGCAAATGTGTCCATTTTACGCACATCTTTTATCGCAAGTACCTCTTCTTTACACCTATTATTTTCATAGCCAACTTCACGTCATAATTGTCTTTTCATGTCAATTTCCCTTTTAGCTTCATTCAATTACTGCCAAAGATCTACATGTTTGACGATTGTGGTCCTATTATTGTCACAATTACTCAATTTCTTGTCACTGAACACCTATCACCATATATCTTCTTACTTTAGATGGCGTAATAACCTTTGGTTCCTCTTTACTGTCTTCTATTATAATATAAGAAACTTCATTATTTTCTCTAGCAACTCCTTCTAGTTCTTCAAAAGTGTCTTCCTCTATTGAGGACCTCTCTCCAACCGAATTTATTGTTACAAAATTTCCAATAATGTTACTAGAAAATCCTCATGAGGCATAATGGCTATTTTTACTCATGATGAATACTTATGTCCAAGTATTGTTCTTTTTAATACCATCTTTTCCTAAACTAGGCTCTGATACCACTAATTTGTCATGCTCCAATTCCACCCCTTCTTCGATACTTCATCGGTGAAGGATTGCCTGGCTCTTGCTCGACTAATCTCAACATATACTGGATAATCAATAGTATGAGTGAGATAAAGTACACAAATGGCATAACAATCACATACAATCATGTTACATATAACACCTATAGGTCAAAATGATTGAGGGCAACCAGTTGAGATAATGTACACCCAGGTGTCACAATCACATGACCTAATTATGCAATATCAAGAACAATCTTTCACTTTATTCAATTTTTAATATGTAAACAAGAATGCAAGTCAGATTATATTTATGTAATATAAGAAATAATATGCATACTAAGATGTATGAATGTAATGGACATTTACATTAAAAAGCTGTCTTGATCGAGGGTTTGGTCAATTGATTTGCCTTCCCTCTTCTACCCACTTTCTCGTAGCAACACTTCTCCCTTCTCTTTTTTCTTTTTTTTTTCTCTCTCTCTTCTCTTTCTTGACTAAATTGGTTTGGAATAGAGGAAGGGTAGAGGTATTTATAGGCTACAGTTTAGGTGATGAGTCGTCATTTCTTTACAACTTGCTGACACATGGAGGACACATGTCACAGCTTGTTGACACGTGGAGGAGTATGCAGGACACATGCTAGAGTGCTAAATGTGTCCTTGTCTAGGTTGGCTACATACAGAATGTGTCCTAGTCCAGGTAGGCAGAAGGTTATATAATTTATTTAGTATCCATTTACTTAAAAATTATACGTAAATAAGGAAATATCCCAATTTAGATTTAATAAAAATTATTTCAAGATCTAATTCTTTAAGAATAAAAAATCAATCTTCCCTTCAAAGAACAAAATTCGCAACGTCTAATTTGGATGAGTATTGTTCAGTGGGTTAACAATTTAGAAAAATTCTTAAAAAAAATATGTTTTAACCTAACTTATATATGGGGAACAAATACCAAGACTTTTCTTTCTCATTTTCTAGATATTTCATATACCTAATTCTTTTGGATATTTAGCTTTCGATGAGTTGGTCAAACCTAGATTTTCAATATTCTAAATATCCAATTTCGTATTTAATTCACTTGTAGCATTATCATTCCACTATTAATAATAAATTACTTCTTCTAGCTAAGTGCAACTAAATTGGGATATGTGATAGCAAGACTCTCTCACGACTTTATTCAGCTTGTTTTATATTCTCTAAAAATTATTTTTTCTGATTTGAGTGTTGGAATTTCTCTTGCCAGAATATCTTTCGATGGTATTTGCAGGTTTCACCACTTATGAAGACTCAAAAGACTCCTCAGCACCTATCTTACACTCAAGTCAATGGAGTAGGTATCAGTGAATCCAAACCCACCACTATCAACTGCGATAGAAAAATTGGTCGTGGTGGAGTAAAAATTATTGGAGTTGTGATGACGATGGAAAATTTAAATGTGATAAAAATTAATAAGGAAATGAAGAATCGAAAAGAGTGAGAGAGTTTAAGAGATTACAGAGGTGTGAAGAGCACACTAAGAAGAAGTAGAAGAATAAGAAGAGAACTTGTGGCGATCGTGACTCCCAAAGCTGAGTGATTTGATAGAGAGAGGGGGGAGAGAGAGAGAGAGAGAGAGAGATAAAGAGAGAGAGAGAGAGAGAGAGTGATAGTAACTCAAATTCTAAATTATATTCTAAGCTACCAATGGATTGACAGTTACCAACAACCAGTATGACTATTCAGCAACTGTAGGTGTTAGACTATGATGACACAATCATGCAACGAAAGTATTATAATAAATTTTTTAGAATCGTAAAATAGTCGGTTTCTCAATATACCTCAATGAGTAATGCAAAAAAAGTTCGAGAACCGTAAACCCTTTTTTCAAACAAACTTGCAGTTGGATGATGATCACAATAACAAACCATCACCACGATTTCACAATGTCTCAATTCTTAGTTCGGTGATTAGTTCGTCGTAAGAAAATTTCCTCAACGGAATTTTATAAACTCTCTCTCTCAATGAGTTTCTCTCACACTCAAAGTGAATGTGCAATTTCAATTTTGTTTTAATTAAGAAAAAAATGTCACAATGTCCCTTATTCACTCAAATTGAAGTTCACGTATTCAATTAGATCATGGGGAGGTAGTTAAGCAAGTTATGGGGTAGTGGGAGTTATCCCATTATCCCATTTCAAAATTTGAAATATTTTTACCAAGGTAAAATGCCCCTACGTGGGTATTTATCAATATCTCACACTTGCACACAAGGACATTTTACAACCATTACAAAATCACAACTATGCAATCTTGATATTTCACCCTGCTGGACTTTTATATAGAATTGGATATCGTTCAATTGGTGAGTACAACTGCAAATAAAGACTTTTAGATACATTTATTTGGATGATCAAGTAGTCAACGTTAGTACTAAAATAAACTCGTTGTACCCCAAATCTAAGACAAATTACATCCATCGAGTTACTTTTCTCATCGAAAGTAATCCCTAATAATTGTTCGACTATATATTCACTATTATATTTGAATCCCTACATGGATAAACATAAAAGACTGGTCGGTGAATACAACACAATAATATAATGTCAATTGATTTTCCTTTTCCCAAACTCGAATCTATCAGCCTCAACTTATCTGTTTTCCTACACCTACCCCTTAGACCTCAATTTATCTTTTGGGCTATAGATAAATAGAATAAAGTAGTAAACACTGAATCAGAACCTAAAAAAATAGCTGAAAGTAATAAGGGTACAAGAGATCATACCTAATAGATCTCGGATCTCACACGGTGGGGTTTGGGAATAAATATCAAATTATCGTTTCAAGTAATATAGCTCCCACTATCCCTAGGCGTCTTATCGCAAGAGGTATGAAATACATACCATAGTGTTATTCCCTCGTCTCTCAAAAGGACATATGTCAGATTTCTCTAACACTGTACATGTATGGGACTCAGTCTGCACATAAGATTTTACCTAGAGTTTTCAGAGATAATATCTTAGAGTCAATATCACAAATCACAAGTGTAACACCGACACTGCGATGTTCGTACTATTGTATTCCTGTTCAGGAATTAAATAAAATATTTCTTAGTTCATATATATATATATATAAAGAGAGATAAATTTTTCATTTATCTTGATTTTCGATTTTGAGGTCTTTAAATTGAAATTTTTGGTATATTTAAAGTATCCGTATTATCAATTTGAAGCATATCCTATTTTGTTAAAATTGGAACCTTGAAAAATAAAGTGGGTGTGTGTATATATAAATATATATAATTAATTATTGAATTATTTTAAAAAAAAAACAGAGGTGATGCTGCGTTTTGGAGTGAAACGCAGCACCCCCCATTTCAATTAGGGTTAGAAAACCCTAATTAGTTTCTCTCTCTCTCTCCTTCTTCGTCTCTCTCTCCCGCTGCTCTCTCCCTCTCGCGATCTCTCTTGCACTCTTCGCCACCTCCCTCCGCCGCGATCAACCACACGCCGCCACCACCCAACCACCGTCATCACCGCCTAGCCGACTTATCTCTCTCTCTTTCGTCTCTCTTTTGCCCGAATCGCTCTCTCCCTTTTTCTCTCGAACTCTCTCTCTCGGCATTCTCTCTCTGTCTGTCTCCGTCACTCTCACTCTCTGTTTTTCTCTCTCTATCTCTCCCTTAGTTACTCTCTCTACTCTCTCTATTTTTTCCAACCTACGCACAAAGAGTCTTTTCCTCCCTCCTGCGCGCGTGACAATCGAGCTCTTGCTCTCTTTCTCTTCTCTTTTGCACGCGAACAGAACACCACTGTCCTTGCTCACGTGCGCTCTGCTTTCTCACTGTCGAGGGCCCTTCTCCAATCCTTACAGAAAACCCCAAACTGACAGGAGCAGGAGGCCTTCAAAAGCCCTAGGCTACGGCGGTTTCCTACGATCCTTTCACTGCGTAGGTAAGGGCTGAGTCTTGATTTTGCTTTAGGGTTTCGAATTTCCTTGGTAATTAAGTTTAATTGCTTACATGTGCTTCAATTTGGAGATATTGCAGGATTTCGAACTGAGTTGCGCACGGACGTTAGGGTTGTGAGCTGTGAAAACCCTTGGTAAGGGATTTTTGGTTCCTTTGATTAACTAACTGAATTTAGGATAAATTTAAAGTAAGAATGTATCGCACATGTTAGGATGCATTTTCTGATATTTTATATGTAATTAGTGAGGTTAAGTATAGGATAATTCATGAATTAGGTTGTTCGATATGAAAGAAACATGTTAAAGGATAATAGGATCGAGTTGAGTTGAGTTGATTTGAATGGTTTCCCTTAGAGTTAATTTAAAATATGCATGAAAGTATTTGGGTTTAGGGTTGGAATGAAATGTGCTGAATTGTAGTGCTAAAGTGGTGTTATATATATATGTTTGTTTGTTGAGATGAAGATGTAAGATGTGCAGAATGTTAATATAAGAATGATGTATAAATATATATGTCTATTGATTTAAATGGAAAAGAAGAAAGGTATATAGTGTGCAGAAATTTTCTTGCACTAATAGTGATTGAAAAGAGACCATTTACATGTTAATTATGATGTGTATGATGGAGAAAAGGAGTAAGAATGGGTGCAGAACTTTTCTGCACTAGAAATGAATGTAAAAAGATCATTTTATGCAAATTTTTGGAATAAATTATGAGAAAAATGAGAAAGGAAGTTATGCAGATTTTTGGTAGTAAATTGGGATTGTATGTATGTACAATTTATGCCAAAGGTGTGAAGAATATGCATATGTGCATGTATGAGAAATGTATGTGTGTGTATTGGTGTTGAAGAAGAGATTTGAATAAAGGTATATGAGTATGAGTGTGTGTATGAACCTTGGCCAAGAGGATGGATTATGTTAATATGATTTGTGAGTTGAAAATGATGTCTCCGAATGCAAAGCTTATGTAAAGAATAGATATGTATATTTATATAGTTGTTATATGTGTGTTGTGTAAGTATGTAGAAGGAGAGAAGTTTGTAAGAATTTGGAGTGTAAATGTGTGTATTTACTTTGACTGAGAACATTGAAGAGATTTGGAAATGGAGGGTTACGTAAATTTTGAGTTGTATATGTATGAATGATGATCTTGATGGTTGAAAATGACATTGTGTTGGTTAAATTTTGTACCTTTGGAAGGGTGTGATTGGAGTTGTTAGTTTTGGTGATTTAAAAAAAAAAAAGATGGTTTATATGAGACATTGAGAGTCTAGTTAAAATGTATAGATTTCAATCCTATATAAAAGAATTGTTAAAATAAAATGTAACATTAAATATTTCAATGTTATGACATTTTTATGTATTATATGTGTCAATATTGTAGTGATATATTGGTTGATCGTTCGAGGGGGACTCTTTTTGTCATTGTGGAGCACTTTAGGGAGTGACGTACCCTCTCGTATACTGTGAGTGGAATCCTAATCACTTGTATGAAATAGTGAAATCTGATTTTACCGTGTTTTTAAACAAAACATGTTTTGATATGCATTGATTCGACGTGTGATATTAAATCTCAAATCAGTTTTGTGATTATTGGAGTGTCGTAAACTTATGTTTTCTATAATTATGCATCCATGTTTTAAAAGAAACAAAATTATGCCATTACTTGAAAATTTGATAAGTTTCCTTTTCTACCGTTGCATTGGTATGCTGATTTGAAACGATTTGATGAAATGTATTGGCACGCGAATTTAAAATGTTTTGATGAATTATGTGGGTTGGATGCCTACTAGTTATGAGATGATACAGCTATGTGGGTTGGATACCTACTAGTTATGAGATAGTATGATGATATGATATTACTTGATTGATTCCGTAGCTATGAATGGCGTTTGTAGTGGCACCGGGATGCCCGGATACGCTTCTGCAGGAGGTATCCACAAACGTCACATATATACGATAGGTGCATCCGGTTGAACCCACATCGGGGGAGGACGTGTGTCCATCACCGTCTAGCACCGGGCGGAGTCCTATTGACGAGTCTGAGTAAGCCATTGGCGGCTAAGCTCATGGCCAACGTCAGGGTAGAGAGCGATTTTTGCACACTTTGTATAATAAAACCCCTGATGCGCCTGTCCTTGGTCATGGTTGACCTTTGCCAGGATCCTTTCGGCTTACTTTATAATATACTTGATTTTTAAATGGATACATATATGTATGATATTGTGTGATCGATTAAATGATTTCATTTTACTAAACATACCATGTTTTATTGTAAATCGTGAATTATTGTGTACGGATAATGTTGTTTGACACTCCAATAGTTCACCTACACTATTTGTGCTTGATATTAATCTTCTCACTCACTGGGTATCTTTCTTGACACTCACCCCTCTTCTTTCTTCCCTCAGACATGATTATTGTGTTAGAGTGACACTTCAGACTCTAGAGGTTGTGATGGATCCGGTATTCATGACGGTGAGGTCTAAGATTAAGTTAAAATTTGAATTCCGCACTTTATTTCGACCCTATGAGGTCTTGATATTGAGGTCCGTAGTTAGCCGTGTACATATTATGGGATGACTGTATAACTTATGGACATTTATTTACGAAACTCTCACATTTTACTTGCATTGAGGCATTTGTAAGCATTTAAAATGTAACTTTGGAATTTGTTGTACAATTTGTATAAAATTTAGGTCCGCTCGGTGTGGCGACTGCTCATGCTCTAGTTGGGCATGATAGTAGAGGTCTGTGACTAGGACTGCTACTACTTATATTAGCCTTGCGTTGTTTTGGTTATTCGCTATGGATTGGTTGACAGGATTTGAATGTGGTGATTGTTGTGAGGCCAGGATGGCCATTTATTTACTTGACAGGATAGATGTTCATTATACAGGTTTATTTGTACATGGGAGACCTCCGAATTATGGGAAGATTCTGCCCGATTTTCTGTAAAAAATGTAGCCGGCATTCAGGGCAATGGACGGCTGCTCACGATCCAGGTTCGGGGCGTGACAACAAGTGATATCTAAGATCTCATGCCTAGCTACTCACTGGTAAAATGGATGTGGGTATGTCCATAT
Organism: Dillenia turbinata; assembly: GCA_037126225.1. Lineage (NCBI taxonomy): Eukaryota > Viridiplantae > Streptophyta > Magnoliopsida > Dilleniales > Dilleniaceae > Dillenia > Dillenia turbinata. The sequence goes on along the minus strand of JBAMMX010000016.1, from coordinate 16,834,275 downwards.
TGGTCATATCGTATATGACCTCATTTTGAACATGCATCAAGGCGATTTATGTTCTAGTAGGACTACTCTCAAAACCTCTTACAACTAAAAACCATCTCATCCTCGCACTCTTAGAGTTAGAGGTGGCCACTCGTGTGAGAGAGTCGATCTTGCCCGCCTGACATATCTTTTATCACATCACAGAATATATATATGATAAGAAAAATAAATGAAATATAACTCAATTGTGACTGAATAATACATAATAATCATATATATAAAAAAGTCAATAAGCATCAATATCGTCAATTGAAAATTTTCAAAAAGTATCGAAATCTAATGACTCTTTATGCCCTAAAAAGTAGTCTCTAGTAATGGGTTTAGTAAAGGGATCAACCACCATGTTATGTGTAGAAATGTACTTGACAGTCATTTTATCCTTTTCGATGATATCTCTCACAAAATGATATCTGGTATCAATATGTTTGGTCCTATTATGATAAATTATCATTGGCCTTTCACTATCTGTTATAATCCTTAAGTTATCCAATAGTCTCCGGAGCCAAACATTATTTTGAACTGCAATTGAGCAAGTCATGAACTCAACCTCCATCATAAATAGAGCCACACAGGTTTGCTTCTTACTACTCCAAGAGATAGCTTCGCCATTAAGTAAGAAAGCAAAACCTGATATCGATTTGCATTTATCCAGATTGCTGCCCCAATCGACGTTTGAATATCCCACAAGATGCAAATCGCCTCCTCCGTAACACAAGGAGAAGTTTGCAGTTTCCTTAAAATATCAAAAAATCCTTTTCACTGCTTGCCAGTGATTCTTTCTAAGATTTGACTGATATCTACTCATCAGACCGACTGCATAGCAAATGTCCGGTCGTGTACACAACATTGAGTACATCAAACTTTCCACTATACTAGAGTAAAGTACTTTACTCATTTCCCTCACTTCTTTCTGAATTTCAGGGCATATCTCTAGGCTTAGACCATCATATTTGGCGATCAAAGTATCGAAGAGATTACAATTAGTCATCCCAAAGTACTCAAAAATTTTCTCAATGTAGGTCTCTTGTGAAAGAGTCAACGTACTTCTCGAGCGATCCCTCTGGATCTGAAATCTAAGGATGAGCTCGGCTTCACCCATGTCCTCTATGTCAAAACTCGATAACAACCATATTTTAATGGTCATCAGATAGTCAATGTTTTTCCCAGCCAATATTATGTCATCCACATACAGTGATAGGATCACAAAAGAGTCATCAGCACATATCAGATAGACACAATGATCCTCCTCGATCATCATAAAACCATAAGATATCACCTCTTCATGAAATCTTAGGTACCATTGCTTGGATGACTGCTTTAGGCCATATATCGACTTCCGAAATCAACAGATCTTATCCTCTTGACCTATTAGAACGAACCCAGAGGGTTATTCCATGTAGATCTCCTTATCCAAACTTTCGCTAAGGAAGGCGGTCTGTACGTCCATCTGGTGTAACTCCAGGTCCATGCTCGTGACAATCACCAATGATAAATGGATCGATGTAACTTGACAATAGGAGAGAAAGTCTTCTCGTAGTCAATGCCCTTTGTTTGCGTGTGACCCTTGGCTACCATAAAGGTCTTTTACCTCTTTATCGATCTGTCGACCTTTCTTTTGATTTTGAGAACCCACTTATTCCCAATGGCCTTTCTATCCTCAGGTAAGTCAACTAGATCCTAGATTCCATTGACTCACATAGATTCCATTTCCTCCTGCATGGCCTTTAACCATTGGTCCTTCACTGGACCCTCGAGAGCTTCCTGAAATGACTTAGACTCCTCATCGTTCTTGGGAGTCACAATGAGGATCTCATCCTCAATCGGGAAATGACGATGAGGTACATGTCCCCTATTACTCTTACGAGGAGGGAGAGACTCTACACCTCTAGATGGATCGTTCCTACTAGGACCAAGATCTGTAACAGGCTCTTAATCCTGTCGCTAGGCTCAGTTGAGCCATTAGACTCATCCATCTCATAGAAGGTGTGGTCTCGATCGATTTCTCGTCTCTTAGGGAAATTATTCTCGAAGAACATCGCATTACGAAACTCAATCTCAGAGACAGTATCGTCCGTATGCTCTCCTAAGAACACATATCCCTTGGAGTGTTCTGAGTAACTAATAAAGATATATTTCTTTTCTCACAGGCCTAACTTGCTGTACTGATGCGAGAAATCATAAACATACGGAGCAAAATACCATAGCCTCAAATGGCTAAGGTCAGGTTGCCCCCTGTCCAAAGGTCATATTAGGTACTGACCATGGACTTCGTTAGGACACGGTTAAGGACGTAGGTAGTAGTCAATAACACATCTCCCCAATGGGAGATTGGTAAATTAGTTTACGCCATCATTGACCCCACTCTCTCCAATAGAGTCCTGTTCTTTCTCTCGACTACTCCATTTTGCTGAGAAGTAGCAGGAATAGTCAGCTGTCTCGTAATGCCTCTCTCAAAACAAAACTCTTTAAACTGTTTAGACAGATAATCGCTCACCCGATCGGTTCTGAGATTATTCACCCTCAAGTCTAACTGATTCTCAATCTTGCTAATAAACCTCCTGAAACACTCTAGTGTCTCAGACTTGTGCAAAATTAGATAGACGTAACCGAAACGCGTGTAGTCGTCTATAAACGTAATAAAATATGTGACTCCGTTTTGGGCTCTCACATTCATTGGTCCGTAAATATCAGAGTAGACCAATTGCAATAGAGTCTTAGCTCTTATTGCTTTCACAAATGGTTTTCTCGTAACTTTACCCACTAGGCAAAACTCACACAAAGACAACTCGACCCTAGTTAGTGGGCCAATCAAGCCACTCGTAACTAACCGGCTCATCCTCTCTTGCCCTATGTGGCCAAGTTTACTATGCCAAACAATCACATCATCAACTACACTATCAGATGCGAAGGTAATAGGAGAAGAATGATAAATATCATAGAACGGAATCAAATCCAGTACATAAAGTCTTTCATGGACTAAACCGGAACATGTTAAAGAATTGTCATGATAAATAGAAAATCTAGAGTTTTCCAACAAAACAGAATATCCTAACTAATCAAGATATCGGACAGACACGAAATTCCGCCTAATCTCGGGAGCATACAATACATCATGTAGATACAGGACTTGGTTATTTTACAGCATCAGTTTGTATGTACCAATCCCTCTCACTTCCATAAATGCTCCGTTCTCCACATACAACCCCCTCACATGGGGACTCAATCGATGTAACTCAACGTACGTGCTCTTGTCACGAGCTACATGGTCGGTGGCTCCTGAGTCTACAATCCACAAAGGAGAAGAGCTAGTGAGTATCACACTAGATAACATATAACTCAAACCATGTAAAGAAAAAAGACGTACCTTTCGCTTGCCACACTCGCGTACGAAATGCCCAAACTTGCCATACACGTAACATTGGACCTTACTCTTATCGAGCTCCTTCTTCTTGCGTTTCTGCCATTTGTTGTCGATCTTAATAGATAGTTTCTTCTTGTCGTGACCTTTGGTCTTCTTCTCATGCTTGCGCCACTTGCACTTAGTGCCCCAGGAGCCCTTATTCGACTTTGCCATATAAGCATGACCTGAAATAGATCTAGCTACCTCCTGGCACTCCTCCTTGAGCTCACAATACCTACTCATATCCATGAAAGTATGAATACTCTTAGTGTGTATGAGGTAGATCTTAATAACATCCTTTGAGTTTGGCAGAGATTAGATCACTCCCAGTATCTAAAACTCATCTAACATTGGCTCCCCCATACTCTTTAGTGAGGCAATCATACTCGACATTTGTATAAGATGTTGCTTCATAGTATGATCAACTCTCTTCTTATACGTGATGAACTTGTAGGTCATCATTCTCAATTTAGGAACTGACCGGGAGCCGTAATAGTCTCTCAGAGCAAGCTAGATCGACATCACAGTAGGATACTGCTCATACACCAGGATCAGCTCATCATGTATACTACTTAGAAGGATTACCCTAACTTGGCCATCCTTCTTCTTCCATGCACGATACGCCTCCTGAACCCTTCTCGCCTGTGGCATGGTACCCTCCCCAGGGTCCTTCATCTCGTGCTTCAGAACTTTCCCATTTTCCTATTCCTCGAAGATAAACTAAACCTTCCAGTGCTAAATGTTATAATTGTCACTGTTTAGCTTGTCTCCCTTCATGAGATCCAGAACGACAGTCTTTATAGTAGCCATAGTCTCTGTCATACAGGAAAGAGAGACATTAGTGACAAATGATGCTTAATTTCACAATTTTGTGCACCTTACAAATCAATACGACACAAATGATTCGAGTACAAACCCCAAAACAAGCGTATGAGTCAACGGACACCATACACCACAATCCGGGATCGTATTTTACCATTTAGATTAGAATTCGATACACAAAAATCCACAAATGGTCACATTTAATGGAATTGGACCCTCAGAAAAATCTTATTTTTCATTCCAGTAAGACCTGACGCGTCGCCGGTGGGTCCATGTGCCGCCGGTGAGTGCACGCACCGCCACAAGCAGGTGGAACGTCCTCATGTTCCTGCAAGCGTGTGGAAAGCAAGCCAGCATGTGATAGACGCGCGGTGCATCTGTCACATGCTTTCACGTACCTTTCGGGTCACGACCCGGGTCAGAGCGCGAGTCGAACTTGATTCCGGGTCAGAACCGACCCGGACATGGAATCGGGAGCTTAGGCGCCTTAGCGCGCATGAGCTCCACGTGCTAGCTCCCTTGCACATCACGCGCCTACTGTGCTCGTGACGTTCACGTGCCAAGGACCCAAGTCGAGTCTTCTCTGCCCGATGGGTCCTACAACCGGGTTTTTCAACCCAGTTGTCGGAAAACACCTTATCCAGCCCTATTTTGACCGGATTTTCATTAGAAACTCTAATTCCTCATTTTTCAATTATCCTTGACTCGATTTTTGGAAGATTCGTGACCTAAACTCAGTGAATTGAGAGTCCAAAATTCCGCTCATTTGCGGCCATTTTTGAAACTCCATTTTTTGACAACAATAGCACACAAAATGCATACCAAAATATAGATCAACAAGTTAGAAACACATATGGATCATTTACATGCAACGATTTGCCCTCAATCTCGACAAATTTAGGGTTTTATGGTCTCGATCACTATTCACGACTGAGAACTTCAATCGAAATTTTTATGAGCTAAACGTGTTCAAAAAATTATGAAAAAAATTATTTTCGTGATCTACGTGACATGGGTAAGATCATAGTATAATTTGATTTACAAAACTCATTTGTGATCCGAATCCCAAATTTTATACGCTATATTTTTCATATCTAAGTATTCTGAAAAATTTATTTTTAATTAATCTAATTTGCTCTGATACCAATGTTATACCATGATGACACAATCATGCAGCGAAAGTATTATAATAAATTTTTCAAAATCGTAAAATAATCGGATTCTCGATATACCTAAATGAGTAATGTAAAAAAATTCTGGAAACCACAAACCCTTTTTTCGAACAAACTCACAGTCGGATGATGATTACAATAACGAATCACTATCACAATTTCATAAAATCTCAATTCTTAGTCTAGTGATTAGATCATCCTTAGAAAATTCCCAAATTTTATAAACCCTCTCTGTCAATGAATTTCTCTCAGACTCAAAGTGAATGTGCAATTTTACTTTTGTTTCAATTAAGAAAAAAATGTCAGAGTGTCTCTTATTCTCTTAAATTGAAGTTCACGTACTCAATTTAGATCATGTGGAGGTAGTTAAGTAAGTTATGAGGTAGAAGGAGTTATTCTATTATCCTATTTTAAAATTTGAAATATTTTTATTAAGATAAAATATTCCTACATTGGCGTTTACCAACAGTAGATAATTAAGAAGCCAGTTAGCATATAAATGAGAGTGAAGAGAGGAGGGAGGTAGCTTTTGTATTATTAGTTCCTTTTTGTAAAACTTTTTTTCTCTTTAAATATTATTGAGGTTTTTCAATTTTATTCACTTCTTGAATTAACTTTTAGAATTTATTTTTTTTATTATTAAATTCTCTAATTAATTCAATTAATTTTGTTCTAACATACATTTTAATCGATTTAACTTGTAGATCTTATTCCAGTTGAGTGCATTTCATTTCAACCAACTGTGTTTTCTCAGTCATTCACCTATCATCAACATCCGAAAATTAGAATTTCAATAAAGTTTCTTGAGGATAACTTTCAGTCAACTAGAACTCATAAGCAATTGACTTTTTTCACCTTTCCATTGTCTGCCTGAACCTGGGTTGTAACAGAGAGAGAGCGAGAGAGAGAGAGAGAGAGAGAGAGGAGCTTGCTGGTTCTAGAGAAGTGGAAGAAGAAGATGGTGTTGGTGCGTTATCTCACATGCGAGATGTGAGGGGTATGAAAATGGGGAAGAAGAAAACCTCTTCTGAAACACACTTTCTCTTAAACTCTATTTTTCTCTTTCAATTAAAGTGATGTGACAAAAGTTGTTTCCTGATATCATATACTATGTCAACAAATCCTGCCCTCACATCAGCAATGGTTCAACAATTCATTACATCGTATTAGTAATTATCAATCTAATCACAAAAACGTTATACTAAAAATCGAATTGAAATATATAGTTTTAATTATAATAAAATAGATTTTCAGGATGAATTAAAATTTAAGTTTAAAATTCAACATGTATATATAATAACTATTTTATTATTTGTTTAATCCTTTTTTTTTTAAGAAGAAAGTACAGTACCCAATGAAAAAGGTAAGAAAAATCCAAAATATAAAAAGAAACTACAACTCGACAAAAGATGTTAGAAATATCCAAAATCTAGAGAAGGCAAGCGATAGGAGTGGGAGAAATGGGAATGCTCACGGCAGCCTCAAATTCATATTCTTTTCCAATCTGTTGGGATATTGGCAATTCAAAACGAAACTACCTCAAACCTTCAAATCTCTCTCTTCTCGATGATCCTTTCCTTCCTAAAATCTCTGCAACACGTCATCCTCTTGCCGGATTCACAACAAAGCTGAGAGCAACTCTTGATGAGAAGGATCAATTTCCTCCTACCATCCCTCTTACTCTTCCAGATGAACAACCACCCACCAAAGTACTCTCTCTCTCTCTCTCTCCATTAGTGCTAATTTTCCGTCTCTTCATTGTTACTGGGTTCTGATACTTTTTTTTTTTAAATTTTTTTTTTCAATTGTGTTTCATAATTGTGCTTCTGGGTTATCTTCATTTTTTTTTAAATTAATGTCACTGATCGAGTGAGAGAGATAGAGAGAGAGAGAGAGAGAGAGAGAGAGAGAAGCGTTTACTTCTGTCCTCTGTTGGGTGTGAGGCTAAATATTTCTATTGTTGATTGCTAATGTACAGGAAGTTGAGGAGAGTGTGAAGGTGTTAAAGAATGCAGCCAAGACAAGAAAGGTACCAGCAGAGGAGATTCTTTCTGCACTCTCTACCATTGAGAAGGCCAATATTGACCCTTCAGGGTTCCTGAAGACACTAGGTGGATCACAATCTCCTGGTAGAACTTGGATGCTTATCTTCGCAGCTCAGGTTCGTTTGTACTCCAATTCTTTCAATTGCATTTCAAAATTAAACTATTATTATTATTATTATTATTATTATTATTATTATTTTTCCAAATTGAATCCCAATGTGCATCCTGCAGAAAAAGATAAGGGGGGGTAGCTACTTCCCTCTTACAGCTGTTCAGAGGTTTGATGCTGCTGTAAGCCTTCTCATCTTCTCCTTTTTCTCCTCTTGTTTCACCCACTTCACAGGATGTTTGAACAAATTTAACTTGTGAAAGAAAATATTCTCAATTTATAAGCAATGATGTTTGGAAATTGAGGAAAGAAGAATAGAATTTCTACAAGTAAAGTTAACATTTACATTCCAAAGGATGAGCTTTGTCTGTTGTTTGGCTAAGGACAGAATTAGGACAGGTCAAACTAAAGATGTTAAACATAACAAAAATTTTATTCTTGACGATAATTGCGTTTTGTTTTAATTGATTTCTTGATATAAGAGAAAACTAAAGCAAGTGTGGTAGACCAAAAATCTTTGTTTTTCTTTGAACTTGCCTAATAAAAAATCCTTCAATTCACAAAGGAGAATAGAAGAAATCATATTTTCATAAAATATCTTAATATCTTAACTCAATTATATGTAATGATCAATAAATTCATTGTCATTCGATATATATTCATTATGAAGTACTATATTAAAGTTCTTGCATAGTAACTTGTGAGAAGTTTGAATATTCAAACCGCAGAAGAACTTCTCCCAAAAGGGTATCTTGTAACTTGTCAAAAACTAGTTTTCCATGGACTTATTTGATTTTCTAAAGTAGAAAAATTTTATCCGGCCCGGATAGAATAACAATTTTCAGTTGTCTTTCATAATGTTGCTTCAAGTCCATGTTATTTTGTTGAGCTGTGTATATACCCCATTGTCCCCGCCTCACCATCCTTCATCTCCCTGTCGGTTTGTAATTATTTTTACATGACAGGTACCCTTCAATATATAGAAGTCTATATTCCCATATATGAAGAATTTCAAATGTTTTTTCTAATAAAAGTTTATGGTGTGGCTTAGCTTTCATATTTCTTATTCATGTGGGGGCTTTAAACAGAATCTTTGTCGGATTCTCAGGCAATGAGGATTGAAAATGGTGTGTATTTGGGGCCAATTGGGTCCTTAACCTTTGAAGGAAGCTTTTCATGGAAGAAGAGAATATTGGCATTCATTTTTGAGTGCATTCGGATAAAAGTTGGCCCTTTTGGGCCTTTAGAAATAAGATTAGGAAAGAAAGATGACAGAGAGCCAAATAACAAGGACCCTTTCTTCATCTGGTTTTACGTTGACGAGGAAATAGCAGTTGCTCGAGGCAGAAGTGGTGGTACTGCTTTTTGGTGCAGGTGCCGCCGTGTTGCTGCTGCTTGATATATATTCCATTGTTGTCATCAGACATTTACACCTGGTGCATATGTAAATTACTTTCAACTATGAATAGGAAAGACATGAATGCCTCTACTTTGTACAAATATCCGTCCAACACATTGCCACTAAACCTTTTCTCTCTTCCATTGCATTTTGAGAAAATGGAAGCCTGTAAAATGAGAAATGATGTTCTTGAAATGTCCATTTACTATCTTCTCACCTAGCTTTCTTGGCTTAAAATGGCTTTCAGCACCACCATGGAATATGAATGCATCACCACAGATTATCATTAAAATATTGGTGAATATAGTGCTGTAGGAACTGCCGTTGCATCTGGTGTGGCTTTTCTATTCTTCAAGTAGGAGAATATGGAGACGACCTTGGGTAGTAAAGATAGGATTGAGGGACCCAATTTATGTACAACTCGCCTCAACCCCACGTCCAAATGCCTCAACTAGGGTTGGCTATATTAATCAATCATTTGTTGATTCTTGTTAACTCTATTTTAAGGTTTTTCTTTCCTCTTCAATTATTTGAAATTTCTCATATATCTGTCAATTTCTTAGCATGTCACAAGTTGCATGCTGTCCCGTTTCTTTAATATTCATACTTCAACAAATTTAATTCTATATCTATTGATCATATAATGGTGGTTTTCAGATCTGTAAATCTGCATTAGAGTCTCGGTTTACAATGTAATTACCTCCATTTTCTTCATACTTTGTATAGTTATTAGTTTTGGTTAACTAATCACGATGATATGGTGTTTAAACTAATAGGGTATATTTTGTTTTATTAATGGATCCCATGTAATAAAGACATATATGATTGATTTGTACAACCAACATTACTGTATTGCTTTTGATTTTGAGGCTATAAAAGGGTTTTCATTTCCATGGCACTCTCATGTTCATGAAATCACACGGGATTCCAATATTCTTTGTTCCATAATGCACATTATTGTGGGCTTGTTTCTCAGACATCTTTGCATTCATGCTCAAATACCCCCCCCCCCCGGGGCACAAAAAAAAGCATAATGGAGGTCTTTTGTGCACCAATTTTGTTAGAGGACGGTTGTCTTGGGACATCCTCTTGTGAACTGGACTGCAGCTTTTAATTCTCCCTTTTATGGTGTTTTGTTTTGTTTTGTTTTGGTTTTTTTTTCTTCTTTTCTATTTTTACCATTTTTCCTTGGATGGTTTGATGGAAAATGTAGGCTGTTATCATTACCCTTTAGTTTTGATGATTCAAAGAAATTTGTTATCTTTAGATTGCTCTCTCTCTCTCTCTCTCATGGAACATATCTCAATGCGGTTATGAGTTGCCATATTGTACCTAGAATTCAGTTTGACCCGTTTTGTGAATCGTAATTTTAAAGGAAATATTTTGCATAGGTGAAGGAGCATGACTTAAAAGGCCCATTATTATAGGATTCGAGATTCGTTGAGCCCAAGGTTCAATGGAGCAAGACACTCGGAAATGTATCATCAATGTGGGATGTTTCTTCTGGACAAGTAAGCATAGTATACTCTTTCGGTATTTATCGACATAATCCTTCTCAGTTAGTCAGCTGATAGGCTCCAACATCTCTTCGGTACTCGGTCTGACTATTTGATCAACTAAAGTAATACTTACTTTTTCCTAAATCATGGAAACAACCTTCTATAATAAGGAAGGAGTTCTTTAATTGTCATTGATAAGGAAAAAAAATCTCATCGACAACTTGGATTTTTTTAACTAATAAAATTCTAAATCTTTCGAGAATTTCTTACCATGAACTTCATAATTTCATTATACTTTTATAAGAAAACTAAGGTTTTAACACTCCAAAAGCATATGTAGTTGACAGGGCATGCAAACTATATATATAAATCGTAAAGCTTGCCGACCAAGTTTGTTCTCGACTCTGCACCTATCACACAAATGGCATACAGAGCTCTCTATCTCTCTCTCTTAGTATGTTCCCTTTTCATAAACATTTCTTTGACTTGAGTGTTAGAGTCTTCCTATCAGAACATCATTCGACGGAATTTTGCAGGTCTTACTTTTCACGAGGTTCAATTGCCAGTTATCCAATTCAAGTTAATGGAGTTACTATCTGTGGAGGGAGACGCATCTCTAACAGATTAGTGTCATCTATGGTCTATGGAAAACAGAGTAATTTTTAGCCAGACCAGCTTCTCATCCCCACTTCCTCTTTCTATTATCATGACACTAATCAAAAGGAAAAGATTGACAATTGGTTTTGATGACAATGATTTGGTAGGAGTTAGCACCAACCAAAATGACCCATTAGTTATTACTGCGAGAATAAGATCATACCTTGTTAAGAGAACTTTTGTCAATCAATGAGCAGATCGAGATCTCTTTTTTGGGGATGCCTTTCAACGAATGAGCATTTCATAGTCTGTCATGCACTGACTCTTGGATCGAGTACGCGATAATCGTCTTATTATCCCAGAATACAGGTAAGTCCAACCCGTATGCCGAGATACCGCAATACATTTGTTAATATTCAATAATTTTTCAAAATAATTTAACCATCCAAAGAAACTAGCATGCATACATTTTACAACCAAAGGATCAACCTGGTCCATTATTGCTCAAAACATACATGTATTGGGTCAACCCGATTGTTCAATTCCAAACAAAACCCGCAGATTTTAAAATAAATCTCTACTTAAGGGATTCATGCTAAATTTCCAACAAAAACAATTTCCAAAGGAAATTCAAAACAATTAGAAAGGGAAGGTCCTCATTTTAAGTTTACAAAACCATATTTAAATAACAGAATAAATAAATACAGTATAAAATGAGTTTTAAAAAATAATTACAAAATTTATCTCCCATTTGAATCTACTAAATATATTTATTACCGTTAGTGTACATATAATTTTGTTAAAATACAAACCTTCTTTTGGGCCAATTAATATTCTCATAAGTTGTAGAAGTATAATCTTTTGTATTTCAAAATAAATAATCCATACAAGAGAGTTTATTTTGATGATAAAAATATATATAACAATCATTTGAAATAAAACTCATATCCTTAATTGGACCTATATCCAATTTGCCCTAATGGACTTTAAACTTAAAAATTAGACTTGCTTTAAGGTCCAATTTTATAATCCATTTGAATGCCTTTGAACTTAATGGCTCATTAGTCATTTTACCTAATGAGTTCTACAAATTGGGCTTGCTGAAAGTCCAATTTTATATCAGGAAATTGAGTCTTTGAATTAATGAAAATTGGTCCTATGAGGGCCAAAAAAATTCACTATTCAGCCCAATGAATTCATCAATTTCCTGAGGGTTTTTTCTATTATTATTTTATTATTTTTTTAAGCCAAAATGTAGACGAGAGAGAGAAATACTCTCTTTTCTTTTTTGTTCTAAAATCTGAAAACTGACGAGAGAATACTCTCTCTTCCTTTGTTCTAGATTTCAGAAACGCAAATTTTTTTCTTGTTTGTTTAAGTGGCTTCCTTCATAAGTATATAAAAGAAAAGCAAAAGGGAGAGCTCAAAATGTCACTTTCATATTTCTGAGGGCAACATTTCATTTAATGGCTTTTTTTTTTTAATTTTAAAAATCGAACATCTTAATTTTCGTCAAAAATTTCTTTGTGACTTAAGCATGTGTGACCCTGATACCATTTGTTGGGACTAATTGGATGAAATCCATGACCAATTCAAATTAATAATCTTTAAATCTACAAGTTAATCATTAAACAAAGTAAATAGCCAAAGAAATTAACTTAAGGGAAAGCATACCTAAATCAATACTTTTAGATCTCTTTATTGATTTCAATGGGTGGTCTAATTTCCATGACCTTCAAATTTTTGAATCGGGAGCAGTCTTCTAGATCTATAGTATTCTTTCCAAGAAAATTTCTCTAACTGATGGAATATTAGAAAATTGAAAATTCATTGGATTCAAAGACCACAACCTCTACACAATAAATTGGGAATGTCAAAGTTTTATGGCATTCTTTATTTATTTTGCTATTATTTCCTTTCCAACTCATCATATAAAAGGAAGTTATTTTTTATGTTTCTACACATTTACCAAAACCACACCCTATGTGATACAATAAAATCTTATACCAAATATACTGTAACACATCACTTTTATTAACACTATACTTTAAATGACAATTTAAATACATAATTATTTATATTTTTACCTAACGGTGGATTAAAAATCTAACAAAACCTAGGCACAAACAATTTATGGCTTCTTGGCAGCTAGGGAACTCATGTTAAGGACATAGCGTGAAAGTATTCGGGACTTTGGAGGAAGGACTTCTTTGATGGTAGGGACTTCTACGAAATTTTGAGACCATTGATGTAGTGAGGGGAACTTCTTAGCATCAAGTAGTTTCATGTTTCCTACTTGTTCCATGCAATCAATCCAACGAGGAATCCAACTCATTGCTACATCCAAATACCCTATCTGATCTCCACCAAAATACTTCTTCCATTCTATCTCCTTCTCAGTAAGTGCAAGTGATCTCATGGCTCTCTCTTCGGCGTTGTCCTTTTCTTATCGCTCCATGCAACAGGCATCAAATGCTATGATAATAAGCTAGAACCAAACAAATTATTAGTGAGTTTAAAAAACCAAATGAAAAGAGAAGAAAACGTTTAAAGCTTTGTGTATTCAAAGTAAACGTTTGAAACTATATTCTCTTTCCCTTCTCTTTTCTTTCTCTCATGATCAAGAATACATTTAAAGAGAAGACATTAAAAATGCCATGGCACTTATTAACTTCCATTTCCATTTTGTTAAACACATCTGTCTTAAAATACATGCATTTTAAATACTTGAACCTTGAAATTTTATTTAATTAATGCTCATTGCATATTAGGCTTGTGTTATATACCTCATCAACATATCTAGCCCAAGATCGGGCCATGGCTTGTTCATATGGGTCCTGAGGCAATAGAGTCTTCTCGTTCCAAGTCGCGTCAAGGTACTCCATGATGACAAGCCACTCCAACAACGGTTTTCCATTGTGCAGAAGCACTTGGACCTCCTTATGGACTGGATTGCTTTTAAGAAGCAATTCACTTTTGTTGTTCACGTCTTGCTTTAAGTATTCATAGTTCACTCCTTTTAGCTTTAGAGCCCACTCAACTCTTATGTAGTACAGGCTTAGGGTGGCTGCAATCAACTAAATTTCTTGAATTTTATTAGAAGTGCTCACCAAATCAGACTTGGCATTTTTGTGCAGAAAGAGATCATTGGTCTAGCATGGTATTTATATATGTGAATCAAGTGGGGGTAAACTAATATTAAAAACAATTTTTTTTTTTAATATTAAAAATGATCTTTTTTTTCTTCTTCTGACAAAAGTCCTAGATTGTTCCTACTATTGGATAAATGATTTTTCACTACAAAACAAATGCCCTATCTAAGCAAATGAAAATCATCTACAAAACCCACTAAAACCGTCTGCAGAACCTTCTCTAATGGATGAGCCTTTAGTTGGCTATACACCAGTTAGGTAGGTTTATCTCAATAGTTTTGGTCACTATTGGAGCATGTCCTGTGTCTATATTGATGGTTAGAAAAGTATTGGTAAAAGTTATTATCTTTTATCGTTGGATGCTACATGTGTTAAGAAAATTTACTGCCTTTTATTATCGGTTACTATAAATATTAGGAAAAGTTATTATCTTTTATCGTTAGTTTAGAAAGTGTTAGTAAAAATTATTAGCTTTTATTGTCGATTACTACATGTTAGAGAATCACTACAAAAAAATAAGGGTTTAGCGATCGAAATTTTAGAAAAATTCGTTGCTAATACATTTAGCGACGAAAAAATTTCTGTTGCTAATCATACGTTGCAAAAATTTAGCGACAGAAAGATGAATCCGTCGCTCAATTTAGCGACGGAAAGTGTATCCGTCGCTGAATTTAGTGACGGAAGTGGAATCTGTAGCTAAAATTAGCGATGGAAGGCATTTCCGTAGCTAAATTTCGTATTTAATATTTTTTTTTGTAGAGCCCGTCCGCCCGCCGCCCACCGCCCACCACTGCCCCGACCCCCTGCTACTTGCCGGCCCATGCTCGAACCCTGCTAGCCCTTGCCCGCCCACGCATGAACCCACCCCTGCTGCTTTATTTTCTTACAATAAATGTGCTTTTACCTAAATTCAAACCTAGATTTGAGAGGTTGTCTGGAGTGCTCTTAACCACTATGTCATATTAATTTATCTGATATGCCTTTTTTTTTTTTTTTTACTTATTTACTTTCTTTCTAACTCTTAACATTAGAAATATAATTTCATAATTTAATAAAAATATAAAATATAAAATTATATTTAAACAAAATTATATTTAATAGAATTACAAAATTATCTTTAATAAAAACATAAAATTATATTTGAAAAAAATATAAAATTATATTTAATAAAAATCAACGTCTTAATTTAATAAAAATATAAAATTATATTTAGTGACGAATTTAGCGACAGATTTTGAAATCCGTCGCTAAATTTAGTGACGGATAACAATATTCGTCACTAAATTAGCAACGGATTTCTGATCCGTCGCTAAATTTAGTGATGGACAACAATATCCGTCGCTAAATTTAGTTACGAAAATGAAATCCGTCGTTAAATTTAGCGACGAAAAATAATCAATCGCTAATTAGCGACATATTTCTATTTTTGTCGCTAAATTCGTCGATAAATAGTGACGAAATCTTTCCGTCGTTAAATTCCGTGGCTAAAATCATGTTTTTTTGTAGTGAATATTACTGTCTTTTGTCATCAGTTGCCACAAATGTTAGGAAAAGTTATTGCCTTTTATTATTGGTTACTGTAAATGTTAGGAAAATTACTGCATTTTATCATTAGTTACCATAAATGTCAGGAAATGTTGTTGTGATTTGTCGTCGGTTAGCACAAGTGATAGGAAAATTTACTATCTTTTATCGTGAGTTACCACATGATGTCAATAGTGTCAGTTTTTTTAAGATGGTATAGATTTAAATTACTATAGGTAAATTAAGAGACTACAAAATAAAAAAAAATTATAAAAATAATATAAATGTAATAAAGGCTGTATTAATATGTGAGAATAATTGATACATTTACTCATAAGTAGAATGATGGATATATATAAGATGAAAAAAAGTAAAAGATTGTATGTCCCACAATTGCATATTTTCTAGAGTGCTTAAACAAAAAATGTTCACTATGATCACAAAAAATGTTACCATCACAATTTGAAGGCACAACCCAATATCAAAACCAAATAATTCCAAAATCTAAATAGATAATTGAATAGCAGTGACCAACTACATGCACAATCCTTCATATCAATCTATTCATAAAAACTAGTAGTGAAATGAATATAAATATATGGTGATATTGTAAAGAATGGTTGTAAATGAAAATATTATCTTTTGGGTTGGAGTTAGGTGGTGATGATGATGGTTGGCTTCTATGTGCACTCCCAACCTCTATTATTGAAGAAACTTGATAATATAAATAATTTGGATTATTATTCAAAGACAAATATGAAATTAATAAGATTATACTGAAAACCATAGAAATGACATTTGTCCCTGAAATTAATAATATAAATAATTTCGATTTCATACTCAATTCATTTGTTTTGGTAACCTCACTAATCTATAATCAATAATAAATTATTTTTTGTAATTAAATTGGAGTATGTGAAAGCCCCCCTTTTCGCCATTTCGTTTTATGCATTCGGTCGGTCGCTATTACAAGTCTGCTCAAAGGAATATCTGTTTGTACAAACCTAATCAAAGTATCACATAAATCATCAAATTTCTAATTAATCTTAGGGTTTATCATTTTCCCTAAGTTTGTACAAACCTTAATTCTCCACTTTATGAATAAACTCCAATGTCATCAGTTTTCATTCCATTTATAAGTAAATAACCAAATCAAAATCAAGCAAAATTCAAACCTAAAATCGTTCAAAAATCGAAAACAAGTCTAAATACATAAATTTCCTATAAATTAGAAAAATCTTTGAAAATTCATACACTTTTTAATTCTCATCCGATTTCTTCAAACCATATGTCATTTTAAAGGTATTGAAGCTTATTTTCATAATACAAAAGTTGTATTTTGATTTCCTATACGTAGGATAACTTAAAAAAAAATATTGAATCAATCCTTAGGCTCAAATCTCAAATTTCGACTGTTTTCATGCATATGTCAAATGAAACTCTGAAGGAAACTATTCAAATCAATAGAACTCGACTCTATTATCCTTTAATATGCTCCTTCCATATCAGACACTAGACTTAGCCTTATTGTTCAAGCATAGAATTTCAAAAATGTATTTTATTCCAAGCAAACATACATTCTAAACCTATACAAGACTTTTCATCCTAAAGTAACTCTAAATTCATTCAATTATTAAAAAGATCAGAAATCTCATCATCTAGGGTTTCCCGATTCGTAACCCTAAAGTCCGTGTGCCTACAACTCAGTCCAGAATCCTGAAATACGTCCAAATCAAAGCATGGTTCAGCAATTATACTAAATTACCAATGAAATTGAAACCTAGAACAAAAATCAGAATTCAGCCTTTACCAATGTAGTGAAGAATTTACGACTTAGGGTTTCTGGAGGTCTCCTGCTCCTACTAGTTTGGGCTTCTGCAAGGATTGGAGGAGAGCCCTCGACAGAGAGAGAGTAGAACGTAGGCGAGCAAGGGACAGCAGCACAGCAGTCGCGCGCGCGAGAGCTGTGGTGTGCTGCTGTCGGGCGTGCAGGGCTATGGCGCGCTGCAGTCGCGCGTGCAGGGGCTGTCAGCGCGCGAGCAGTCGCGCACAGGGGCAGTCAGCGCGTGAGTAGTCACGCGCTGTTGCGCGAGCAGGGAGAAGCAAAGCGAGAAAGAGACTGAGGGAGACTGAGAGACAGTGAGATAGAGACAGAGAGAAAGAGCGAAAATGGCGGTGGCTGAGCGCGACAGCGCGCGGCGGTCACGGGAGATGATGGCGGAGAAAGCGAAGAGAGATCGCGAGCGGGAGGGAGTGAGAGAGAGCAACCGAGAGAGAAAAGGAGAGAGATAGACAGTGAGACCGAGAGAGAGAGAAAACAGAGATGGAGGTGAAGAGAGAGTGGGTGGTGGCCGAGTGGGTGGCGGAGACGATGGCGGGTCGCGGCGGGGCGGTGCGGCGCGGGAAGGGGAGGTGAAGCGGCGGGTGAGGGAGAGAGTAGAGAGAGAGAAGAGAGGAATTAGGGCTTTTGAGCCCTAATTCGATTTATTTTTTTAAAATTTATTTTTTATTATTATTATTATTATTATTATTATTATATATATATATTTGGATAGATTTAGAAATAAATAATTTAATAAATGAAAAGAAAAATATATTTATATATTTATATATACTTTATTATTCTATTTTAATAATTGAATATATCAAAGGTTTGAATTAAAACCCCAAAAATCAAAAATCAATGCAATTTAATTTAAGGAAAAATTTATATATATAAACGGAGGAATATTTTATATCTATTCCATGAACAGTATGCTTATATGAATACCGCAGCGTCGGTGTTACATTTTCTAACCCTCTAAAAATAAGTTTTGTCCTCGAAACTGAAAGAATGCCTTACCGAAACAATTGGGAAAAGGCTAAGATGCGCCTATGGGTCATTGATGCTTGACCATCATCTGCTAACAAACTAGGTATCAAGCAACGAACTCTCTCTTTACATGAGATCACTAATAACTATCTAGGATAGTTAGGTACATTTTTGTACCTCTCAAATGCATAACGTAAGTGGAGGAATGAGCTTCCTCTAGAATATCTCTACGAAGATTCACTGTCGGCGGGAGTGCAAACCCGCTATAGATATACTACTAGTCCGTTATCACCGACTCGGAACTCTCTGTCATCATCTTTATAGATCTATCAAGAATACCTTGGAGCTCCTCGTTTGCTCCCTAAATCTCTCTAATGCAGTCGAACAAGGTCGGCCTCATTTCAAATCAAGCTAGTAATGCTGCTCGATCATCACTAACCAACCTAACCCCAAATATACGAGGTCCTATCAAACAAGAGAGATAAGCACTCTCTATACACTGAATTTTCTGACCAATTGCTCATCAAGAGGAGTGATAATTAGTAGCTCCTCATCTAGCGACGATAACAGTCTACCCAACTGTCAAGCGAAATAATACTCTCACGTAAGAATAATCTGAACCAGTGTCAATAAGAACACAGGCATCGACTCTAAATATTTTCATGGTACTCATGATGCGAGAAATTGAAAGAGGAACCAATATAGGATACGCAAAAGATATACGTATATATATATCAAGTAGTCAAGCCTCTAAGGGTTTAACCAGTCATAACCGTACATATCATCATGAGATGCATGGTCTCAAAAGAAGATTACAATAGTTAAGCTTCTAGAGCTTTAACTAGTCAAGATGGTACATAGCTATCATGATATACATGATTTCAAAAAGGAGAGTACATATAAACTCCTAAACAAAAGAATCTGCTAGAGGATTACCCATGATTATATCTAGATTCGCCTAAGCGTCCTCCTGTGTCATACCATATACGCGGGTCTATGCCCTCTGCTACTATCGTGAAGGGTCTAGTGCAGTATTGCTCCCGGCTGCAGTCCGTGGAGTGGTATGTACTGAGTGTGCAGGTGATCCCTGCTGACCTGTCCATGGTCCGCCCATGTGTGTCTGTGACACCTGACCTCTGAAACCTAGGTCAGGACAAGAGCTACAAATATGTCCTTGCTTCCCACACTGGAAGCATCTAGTGGGGGCTGCACAAGCTCCAAAATGATATCGGCCGTAATCACGACAAATAGAATGGTGTTGTGCTATGGACTTGCTAGAGGCACTAGGGGCTTGTACTCTAAAACTCTAGGGACGTGGTCCCTGTCCAACCTATGTTGATGAAAAGTGAGATGGGCTTCCCTAAAAGTTAGAAATCCTACCCTACTTCGAGTTCTTGCTCGTCTGGGTCTCAACCTTTTATGGTCCTACTAGGACTCCGTAAAATATCTGCGGTCGAACTCTCTCAAGAAGTCCTCCTACCGTAGTGAGTCAATAGCCTCCCACCAAGTGAGGGCATCATCGTTGAGGAGTCTCTCAGCAACTCTCAACTTGAGCTCTTCAGACAACCCCAAATCTATAAGGATCCTGTGAGTCATATTGATCCAGTGCTTTGCCACTACGGCATCACCAGATCCTGAAAAGTCTGTGCATCCGAGCTGCTGAGACTCTTTCACCAACTGAATAAGCTCGTGGATGCGCCTCAAAGTGACCGATGTCTCATCGATCGGAGTAAAAACAGAAGGACCGGCCACCGGAGGAGGAATCGATGCCGTAGGAGCAGGTACGGCCGCAAGTGCGGTCGCTGGAGTCTGTAGTGTAGGTGGGGGCATTTGCGCCCCATATTTACTAAGCCACTCTTGCCACTGCCTCAAAACGTCGAGCGGTGGTGGAGGGATCTCGATTGTACCAGCCGATGGAGGTGCTGGGGGTGACACAGGAGAAGGTGCGTGAGTAGAAGAAGCACCCTCAGGTACTCGTGGGGCCTCGAGTGCCCTAGAAGCCTCAAGCACTGAGGGACTCTCCGGTGGTGCACCGTGCCTACCACGTCTAGGCGGCATAGTTCTACAAAGAGAGCACCATATCATTAGATAAAAGCAAGGATTAGGGTTAGTTACTGAGTAACTAACCCCCTAAATAGAATTTAAATTATGAATCAAGGTATTTGAATCCAATGGGAGGTGTACCACTCATACACCTACATAAATGCATTAAAGAATGGTGATGGAACCGTGACTATAATAGCTGGCTGAGAGAGTGCTAGAAGGGTACACCTGACGAGGAAACATCCTTGAGTATTCTAGGTATCTCAGGTACAAATCTAGTACCTCGCCTAGCAATCAAAATCTTACAAATAAAGAGCTTAAATTAGATATGATTCAAAGGTTAGGGTTAATTACGAGTAACTAACCCCCTAAATGAATAAACTTATCAGTTTAAAAATTGATAGAACCAATATGCTAGGTTAGATACGCACCGTATCTAACCCCCTAAAAAGAATAACTTATATGCCTAAGACCATGTACTGGGATCACATGAGTGTAATGAAACTCTCATATGCATTGAGGACTTTTAAATCATACTTGGGAATACTTTCAAACTATTTCTATAAAACACAGCTCTCAACCTAGAGTTCTGATACTAACCGAACTGTCACGTCTCGAACCGGAGTCATGAACAGCCGCTCGTTGCCCTAAATGCTGGCTGGATTTTTACAGAAAATCAGACAGAACCGTCCTATAAATTGGAGGTCTCCCATGTACAAATAACCTGTTAAACCTGTGAATTTCAAAATCATCCTGTAAAATAAACAAATAGCCATCCCGGCCTCTCCAAAAATCAACCAATTCCCACAGCCAACATTCAGAATAACGCAAGGCTATAAAATTTCTAGCAGACCTAACCACAGACCTCTACTGTCATGCCCAATTAGAGTATGAGCAGCCGCCACATTGAGTGGACCAAAATTTATACAAATGTATAACAAATTTCTCAAGTAACATTCAAATACGTACAATCGCCTCAATGCAAATGAAATACGAGAGTTTCGCAAATAAATATATATAAATTTTACAGTCATCCCAAATTTAAGTACACGGCCAACTACAGACCTCAACAAGACTTTGCAGGGTCGAAATAAATTATGTAATTCATCTTTCAATTTAAACTTTAGATCTCACCTTCCTGAACGTCAAGTACACCCAAACTCTATACTTTGAAATGTCGCTCCAGCACAAAAATCCTGTCTGGGGGAGGAAAAAAGAGAGGTGAGTATCTATGGGAGGATACTCAGTGAGTGAGGGGATTAATCTCAAATACTAATAGTGTAAGTGAATATTGGAGTGTCAAATAATATTATTCGTAATCAATATTTCAAATTTTACAGTAAATCATGATATTTTCGAATAAAATGAACTCATTTAATCATTCACACGATATCATACATATATGCATCCATTTAAAAATCAAGTATATCATAGAGCAAGCCGAAAGAATCCTGGCAAGGGTCAACCATGACCAAGGACAGGCGCATCGGGGGTTTTGTTATGCATAAATATTCAAAAGTTGCTCTCTACCCCGACGTTGGCACGTACAAGCAATTCCTAGTGCTAGACCGCCTATTCTGACGGACCTCCCCTTTCGGTTTAACTGGGCCCATACGGAACATCATAATCATGTACAAGCAACTCCCAGCGCTAGACCGCCTATTCTGACGGACCTCCCCAATACATGGTTCAACCGGGCCCATACATATCGCAATCACGACGTTTGCGGATACCTCTGGCCAAAGCGTATCCGGGCAACTCGTGCCTCTACAAACGCCCTTCGTAGCTATGGAATCAATCAAGTCATCATCATAGTAATACAAGTGGGCATCCCAGTGCCCTCATAGATCTTAAAACATTTCAAATCCGTGTGCCAATACATTTCATCAAAATCATTTCAAACATGGATGCATAATCATGGAAAACATAAGTACGACACTCTAATAATCACAAAACAGATTTAAATTTCAATTTCATACGTCGAGATCACGCATATCAAAAGCATGTTTTATTAAAATCATAATAAAATTAGGTTTCACTATTTCATGCAAGAGATTAGGGTCTCACTCACATTCCAGGGAGGGTGGTCATTCCCTATTTTCACAATTAAACCAAACTCGACTCCTTGAGTCTCCAACAAGATCAACCTAATCAAAGTATCACATAAATCATCAAATTTCTAATTAATCTTAGGGTTTATCATTTTCCCTAAGTTTGTCCAAACCTTAATTCTCCACTTTATGAATAAACTCCAATGTCATCAATTTTCATTCCATTTATAAGTAAATAACCAAATCAAAATCAAGCTAAATTCAAACCTAAAATCGTTCAAAAATCGAAAACAAGTCTAAATACATAAATTTCCTATAAATTAGAAAAATCTTTGAAAATTCATACACTTTTCAATTCTCATCCGATTTCTTCAAACCATATGTCATTTTAAAGGTATTGAAACCTATTTTCATAATACAAAAGTTGTATTTTGATTTCCTATACGTAGGACAACTTAAAAAAAATACTGAATCAATCCTTAGGCTCAAATCTCAAATTTCGACTGTTTTCATGCATATGTCAAATGAAACTCTGAAGGAAACTATTCAAATCAATAGAACTCGACTCTATTATCCTTTAACATGCTCCTTCCATATCAGACACTAGACTTGGCCTTATTGTTCAAGCATAGAATTTCAAAAATGCATTTTATTCCAAGCAAACATACATTCTAAACTTATACAAGACTTTTCATCCTAAAGTAACTCTAAATTCATTCAATTATTGAAAAGATCAGAAATCTCATCACCTAGGGTTTCCCGATTCACAACCCTAAAGTCCGTGCGCCTACAACTCAGTCCAGAATCCTGAAATACGTCCAAATCAAAGCATGGTTCAGCAATTATACTAAATTACCAATGAAATTGAAACCTAGAACAAAAATCAGAATTCAGCCTTTACCAATGTAGTGAAGAATTTGCGACCTAGGGTTTCTGGAGGTCTCTTGCTCCTACTAGTTTGGGCTTCTGCAAGGATTGGAGAAGAGCCCTCGATAGAGAAAGAGTAGAACGTAGGCGAGCAAGGGACAGCAGCACAGCAGTTGTACGCGCGGGAGCTGTGGCGCGCTGCTGTCGGCCGTGCAGGGCTATGGCACGCTGCAGTCGTTCGTGCAGGGGCAGTCAGCGCGCGAGCAGTCGCGCGCTGTTGCGCGAACAGGGAGAAGCAGAGCGAGGGAGAGACTGAGGGAGACTGAGAGACAGTGAGATAGAGACAGAGAGAGAGCGAAAATGGCGGTGGCTGAGCGCGACAGCGCGCGGCGGTCGCGGGAGATGATGGCGGAGAAAGCGAAGAGATATCGCGAGTGGGAGGGAGTGAGAGAGAGAAACCGAGAGAGAGAAGGAGAGAGACAGGCAGTGAGACCGAGAGAGAGAGAAAATAGAGATGGAGGTGAAGAGAGAGTGGGTGGTGGCTGAGTGGGTGGCGGAGACGATGGTGGGTCGCGGCGGGGCGGTGCGGCGCGGGAAGGGGAGGTGAAGCGGCGGGTGAGGGAGAGAGTAGAGAGAGAGAGAAGAGAGGAATTAGGGCTTTTGAGCCCTAATTCGATTTTTTTAAAAAAAATTTATTTATTATTATTATTATTATTTTCATTATTATTATTCTTATTATATATATATATTTGGATAGATTTGGAAATAAATAATTTAATAAATGAAAAGAAAAATATATTTATATATTTATATATACTTTATTATTCTATTTTAATAATTGAATATACCAAAGGTTTGAATTAAAACCCAAAAAATCAAAAATCAATGCAATTTAATTTAAGGAAAAATTATATATATAAATAGAGGAATATTTTATATATATTCTATGAACAGTATACTTGTACGAATACCGCAGCGTCGGTGTTACAGCTATAGCAGTCAATCGGAGGCGGCAGCTCTAGTGGGTTAGCGTCAAGATGATATTGTACAGGGTTTGTCTGGGAAGCAGAGCGCCCTTCCATTAGGGACACTACTCTAGAAGCAGCCTGGCCATTCTCCGGGGAGGCATTTCGAGAGATAGAGGATTTGCCAGACTTGTTCTTTTCTAGTCTATTCCCACGGAAGGTGCCAATTTGTTGGAGGTAGGTTTTACTCCATAGATGATGGTTCTGCTAACTCGAACAGAATGATTTGGCCACCTGGGAGTTGATGTTGATAGGACCTGTAAAATACCACCAGAGGGTTCTCCAGTGGAGAAGACTCCAGCATTTAAGTTAGAGAGCGGTTTTTGATAGAAAATAATAGACTGAAAAGAAGTCTCCTTCAGTGTGTAGTGTAAGTTTAGAGGGGAAGAGCTGTATACCTAGTCAATGGGCCTCATATGAATATATATAGATACCTAGCATGAGAGTCATGCGTTAGTGGGGCGTTGGAACCTTAGTTTCCTTTTGGAAGTGTCCCGAGATCTCAGAGATCCTAGTGAAAAGATTCCAAAAGATCTTAATGATATTGGATTAGAAGACCTTTGATAGTCATTGGGATTTCTTTCCACATTTTGAGATTTTCTACTGATTCACGGAGAATTCTTTCCGCTTTTATAGGGGAAGCGAATATTTTCCCAAGCGAATGGATGGTGATCATTGATTGCCACTAGAATATCTTGACCAGTCGATGATCTACTGACCAGCTAGTGGTCGGTAGTAAAGAGAATGTGTGGGTTGCATCTGCTCATTTGGGGAGATAAATCTCGACGGTAGGTCAGGGTGACATTGGTCCGTTCAGGGAGATAGATTCCAATGGTAGGTCATGATAACGATATTTTTATGTACTTGAATTACATTATTTTTAACGTTTATTTATATGCTTTAGGATTGAATTGAGTCATATTTATGAATTTATATTAATTTATTTTCGTGGCCATTGACTTAGGTAAAATGAAGCAAATTTGCTATTTTTGGATTGGACAGATGATATTCAGTATTTCAGCCATAACTTTTTGTTCCGATGTCCGATTGAGGTGATTTTTATGGCATTGGAAAGAATACTTTGAGCTCTACAATTTTTATGAAGATCTTAGAGGCTGGGTCAAACCAGACAATATCCAAAAATTGAGTCAAAATTACTACAGTGCTAAAAAACGGAAACTGAGAATGAAAAAGGAAACAAGGTGCTATAATTTTGGAATTACCTGGATAGTAATTTTAGAAATTATCTAAATTGAAGAAAAGAGAATTTTCAAGTGTTTGGAAAGTTGAAAATCATCACCAAATAAGAAGAAGAAGTTTTCAAATCAAGACCAAACTTCCAAAAAATTTCATGTTCCAATTCTTTCAAACTTTTTCACTTCTATATATATATACAGCCTTAGTAGCCACGAAATTGATTCTTTTCTCCATTCATTCCCCACATTTTCCCTTTATTTTTCTCTCATTCCCTCCACCAATTACAAACCGTAGCAGCCGCCTTCATCTCAAGAGACTTCGACCTCCATGTTCGTGCAAACAAGGGTGTTAATTTCCCTTTTACTTTCTTATTTTTCTTTTCAATGTCTAGCTAATATTTTTTGTCTCAGGACTTAGTGAATTCTATTTTTAATTAATTAAATGAGTTGATTTCTTTCTTTTATTTAAGTTCCATTGGCATGATTATTGTTTGATGAGATTTTATTGTTGAAATTAATGTTTCGAAACATTTAGGGCTACGTTTTGTATAATTTTAGATTAAATGCATGAGATTGGGAGAAGATTGCATGAAATTAGTCTAATATAATAAAATCCACATAGGGTTATGAGATCGAGAGAAGATTAATTCTATGAATGGGGTTTTACAGATATTCTATAGAACTTAATGCAATTTGGTTTAATCAAAATTGTGTGACCATTGGGTATTGGTTAGTTGAATTAGGGATTCATTGCATGACCTGTGTGAATCTAATCTAAGAAATTCTACCATCATCAATAATAATTCAATAGCCAATGAACTTAGGGATTGAAAAGATTCGACCATGTAAGAAGTTAAAAATAGATGAAATCGATGTCTTAGATTTTTTTTTTTTACCAAATTAGGGTTTCGCATCTGAGATTTTATTTTTAGTAATTTCTAATATTTTCATAACTTTGATTCGATTAATTCAACTTAGATTAGGGTTATTCATAATTGGTAGTATAAAATATTCTTGTGGAATCAACACTTGATTCGCACTATACACAGTACTAGATTATGGTATATTTGCCTGAAATTGTGATATATCGAAATCGCATAATAAGTTTTTGACGCCGTTACCGGGGATATCTTAGTATATCAATTAGGATAACCTTGTTTGTGATTGGATTTTGTTATTTTTTGTTTATATTAGGGTTTAGGTTGTATAGTTACTATTTTATATTTTAGTTTTGGAATTTTGACAAAATTTTTGGGAAATTTTTGGGTTCTGCTAAACAGTTTGATCTAGGGCCAAATGGCCACATGTTTCAAATGATTTCGGACGACTAAGCAAAACTCATAGCTTGGCTATGAGCACCACCCTATATTAGCCAAATTTAATCATTTTCATAGGTTTTTCTATTTTTTTTAATTTTTTAGTGACTTTTTTAAATTTTCAGTTTACTATTTAGGTATCTTTTGTGTATTCGTTTATTGTATTTTGGTGATTTTCATTCATACATAAGTAATCTAGATTTATTAGAGTAGTTTCTGTAATTTATTTTAGAAATTTAATTTTGTGTTATTTTTGTGTCTGTGCAGGGTTTATGCTAAGATTAACAAGTTCTGATCTAGTCAAATTCGATCTTAAAATAAAGAAAAACTCTCAGAACCATTCATAGACAAGTTAAGGGAGAAAAGGAATGTGAAACAACAATGGATCAAGAAAACAGAACCATGAGGGAGTTTTCTGTGCCTAGACTTCATGATATTCAAACTAGTATTCAATGTCCTGCTATTGGGGCAAATAATTTTGAATTAAAACCTAGTTTTATTGGTATAGTGCAGACTGATCAATTTGGTGAAAAAACCTTTGAAGACCCAAATATCCATTTGAAGAATTTTCTGGAGATCAACGACACCATCAAACTGAATGAAGTAAGCCCAGATGCCAGAAGGTTATGCCTATTTCCTTTCTTTCTTAGGGGAAAGATAAAGGTAAGGTTTAATTCATTCCCTCCTAATCATTTCACGAATTGGGAAAATTTGTTTCAAGCAATTTTAAGCAAATACTTTCCATTGGGTAAAATCGCTAGGTTACGCAATGTATCACTAGTTTTAGGTAATTTGACGGTGAGTCTTTATATTATTCTTGGGAACGTTTTAAGGACTTGATTAGGAAGTGTCTACATCATCTTATACCTGATTGGTTAGTCTTATAAATATTTTTTGGAGATCTTTTACAATCTGTTAAGATTACTATTGATGCTACGGTTGGGGATGTATTTATGAGTAAGTCATATAATGAAGCATGTGTATTATTAGATGATATGGTTTTAAATCAATACCATGTTCAAACTTGAATCTCCTGGTCTCCTTAGTCGCCACTATCTTTAGGAAAAATGCCGTAGTCTGCGAAACTTAGTCTCGTACTCTGACACAGATTTCTGCCCCTACTTTAACTCCAAGAACTCTCACCGTTTCATGTCACGATCGAACATCGTGTAATACTGGGAATTAAACTCCCTCAGAAAGTCATCCCAAGTCAGCGGCTCATCCGCTCTATCCTTGACGTCGTCCTACCAGTCACGAGCATCTTCCTCTAGCTATCTGACTATTATCACCAACTTGAGTCTATCCTCAACTCCCATATCCTCCACAGCCTCTTTGATTCGTTTGAGCCACTTCCTGGCCACAACGGGGTCGTGGGTCCCAAAGAAGGACTCACACCCTAGACTTCTGGCCTCTCTCAGCAAGGTGGAGACCTCTGTCATCTGTCGAGTAGTCGTGTAGTCATCAGCATAGGAGAGGGCACCAGTGTTGCTACGGGTACACGCGGGCTTTCAACCACCGGTCAGGTAGTGCTCTCATCTGTTCTCGATGGGCCGTGCACTACCCTATCATCACCCTGAGTATGGAGTGCGGTGGGGGTAATTCTCCAGCAGGAGGGGCCTAAGGTGCTAGAGATAATGACACGGCCTCGAGCGGGACCTTAGTGGTATGCCTTAATCATTCTCGGGGACGCATAGTTCTACATAAAAGATCATGCTTAGTACTTAAAAGTGGGGAAGCGAAGGGTTAGGTGCCAACTTACCCCCTAATAAGGATTAACGTTATAAAATTGTAGGAGACAAATTATAAGCTCTTTAAAAAAAAAACATTTTTATAAATACCGGAAGCGAAATAGAGTAGATATAGAACTTAGAGTTCTGATACCACCAAAATCTATCATGCCCTGACCCGCAGGTCAAGCACGTGAGTAGACCTTCGCGACTCCTTGAGACATGGGTATGCCATACTCGCATACTGAGGTGATGCAAGGTTAATCTTATGACTAATATCATGACCCTACTTGATATTTTAAGTCAAATCATACAGTGGAAGATTTGAAGAAGGAAATTTTTAAAAAATTTCTTTAAAACATTTACTTCCAATTTATATATAATATTCATATATGCGGTTCAATAGTAAACAAAGATATGTATGAATATTTATCCAGTAGCGTCTCTCAGTAAAACTCATGAAACAGTATCTCAATGTAAGTTAAGTATAGTACAAGTTGAAAATTATAAATATGAGGGGATGAGTATAATTCACATATTCAGTGAATTAGGTGCAAGGACCATATAAAGATAACAAATAAATTTGTGAGAGTGGCAAGTCAAAATATCATTTTCAAATTATATTTCATTCATTTGCAACTATATTGTATAATTCAAAATAATATGCATCCTTATCCTCAATCATGCATCATGGGGTGTCCGTCAGTAATAAAACGCATTCTACCCATAGTTTGGCCTAATTAGGGTAAAATCCACCAAGGGGTTATCACAATATCATATAAATGAAACACATATATTTTTCTTTTAATCCCATTCCCCTTGGTGTTGACAAGGTCCTCACGTGGTACTCATCTATTGGATTCGTCGGTCAGAGACAGGGAGCTCAAACCCCTGTTCCCGTGTTACCCCACCATATTACCACATCGGGTAAATGCTCAATATCATGGTAGGGAGTATGTTATAGCCACTATACGCCATCCCATAATCATATACATGTGCCATATGTCATCATTCATAAAAAAAAAACACGACACTATCAAGTCATTATAATATCAGGATGCAATTTTTACAGAATATAATTTCAAGACATATCACAAACACTAAAACATTTTTAAATCACATTTTAAAATTTATTTATAACTGACCAAATTCAAGAATAAGCTGCAGATGGAGTTAATGCATAAGGCGACTGAGCAAAAATAAATTAAAAAGTTTGAGATTGGGATGAACTAAATCAAACAATTTAATGACCCATCATATAAAGAGTTAATGGAATTTCCTCTTGACAAATAGACATTGTGTTATGACAGGAGACACAGATGGGGTAACATGACCACCAATCGGTCAGAGTGATTTAATGGTGTATTGAAAAGTACAAGAAAGCTACCAATAACTACAGATGTGCGAGCAATATTATGCCATATGTTCAATTTTTCAATAAAAATCGAGATGAAACAACAAACAATATGAAAGAAGGCAAAATATGACCAACATTGGTGATGAAAAAATTGATTAAAAATGAGTAGAAATCAAAATTTCACTATTTCATTACATTTAATAGATATAGAGAGGAGTATGAGGTCATCACTAGATTTCATAGTGGGAGGGGTGGAAACAACCACACCATGGTTATAGATGTCTCCTTATGTACTTGCGGGAAATATACTATGTTCATGCTTCCTTGCTTCCATATGTGGGAGTCTGTGCAGTCATAGGACGTGAATTTATAACATTTGTAGATAGACTTCATAGTTCATAATCAATGCTACTTACCTATAGTGACAAATTTTATCATTTTCCACACAGACTATTGGCCCCCTCCTCCTTTCTCTTTGTTGGTCAATGTTTCATGCCTTAACGATTAGCGAGGTAAACCACGTAGCACGTGGGTTGATAATGAAATGGATAAAAAAAGAACTCAGCCTTGCAAGACTTCTGGTGAGTACGGGCATAATCGTAACCATTATCCAAACATGACCCGGTTACAAGAAAAGGGAAAACAAGGCTAAAAATTTTATGTGCCCTATACTTGTGTTATATTATATCATTGACTTCTTCAATTGTCTTGTATTTTTGTGCTTTCTAGAGTTTATTGCTTTATGTGATCACAGATATTGTATTTGAGAACCTTTACTATTGTTTTTTATTGGATTGTGTATTACAAGTGTTTGCTTGGCATTGCATGTTCCTAACCTTGTTGTTTTTAATTTAACAAGAACTTTTATAGGATATGGATTACCCTTGTCACACCCCGAACCGGAGCCGTGAACAACCGCCCGTTATCCCGGATTTGACTTTCTATAACTAAACGGACTGAATCTCCCCATAAGTCGGAGGTCCATCCAATACCATATATCAACTTATCAAATATCAATATATATAGGTCAACCCGGCCATAATCAATAATCTCCCCAGATCCTCCAATCCCTATCAACCATCCAGAATAACGTAAAGCTAACAACAGTCCTGCACCAGACCTCTACTGCCATGTCCCCATCAAAGGCATGAATAGTCGCCAGTTACCCCTCCTGTGATTTAGAAGTGGTACCGAACGAACCTAGAAGACACTTCTAAAACATGACACGTTTCCCAAAGTAAATGTACACAATAGTGCAAGTCATGTCTCAATGCAATAAAATATAATTAAGAGTTTCAATAAGATACATATACATTACATACAGTCATCCCTTTTTATACACAATGGTCTATCTACAATCCCAATACAAAAATATACAATTTCATTTTGTAAATCTTTCCCAATATCATATTGAGTACCTAATCACAACCTCGATCTCCAACAAAAGCCTTGTGCGCTGATAAGTCTTAACGTGTCCCACTATAGCTATCTCTATACACAATAGGAAATGACGGGTGAGTATCAAGGAAGATACCCAGTGAGTGAGAGAGCATATATCATGTGTTCAATGTGTCGGTGAAAAATGGAGTATCAAAGTTCTCAATAATTCCACATATTGTAAGAAATCATGTATAATGCTCAATTTATCATAAATCATTCTTTTCACATACATTTCAAACACATATGCATCCATGTCATCAAATCATGCTAGAATAGAGCTTGCCAAAATCAGTCCTGGCAAGGGTTGATCGTGACCAATGACAGGCGCATCAGGGATTTTGTATGCAATAGGTTAGAAAAGCTTTCTACCCTGACGTTGGTGACGGACCTCATTAGGTGCTAGACTACGCGCACCATAGCCCTCCCCCTTATGGGTTCAACCTGACTAGTACTGTGTCGAATCACTATACATTTACCATTTTCCGATGTCATGTGGAATACCTTCCACAGAAGCATATCGGGTGCAAATATGGATCACCCTACAAATGCATCCTTCGTAGCTATGGAATGGGATTTACCCATCACAAAGTTATCATTATCCAATCAATCACGTGCCATGCCACATTTCTCAAGCAATGTCAATCATTTCCACAAGGATGATTTTATAAAACGTGTCTAAATCAAATACAATGGCATGGTTTCATATTTTAAAACTCGCTTGGATGCATATACAAGACGTAAAAATATGTTTGTGGACACTCCATCAATTCACAAAAACATTTCAAAATTCATTCACAATTTCACGTCACATATTCATTAAATCATGTTTGTCTCAGAAAACAATTTAAAACATAATATTGTGCATCAGACATATAATATAATAAATTCCACTCACCGTATACAGGAGGGTACGCCACCCCCGACACAAATCTCGAGGCACACAAAATGCTCCTCTCAATATCACCAACGAGGCTCTATAAACATAATATAGAATGTGTGTCACTAAAGAGATCATATGATACGTGTATGATGATGTAAATATGATGCAACCCTAGTTATAGACAAACCTAGGGTTTTTCAAAATCAAATCTCGTATCATTTTCGAGAATCAATCACAAGTTCCTCAACCGGGGTCGAAATTGGGAAATTCTAATTTCTATGGTTGGCTCACATAAAAACTCACACTTTATCGTGTTGAACTTATCTCCAAAATCTCGGTGGAAGATTCCTTAAAGTCTACATTTTCAAACCAATCCAAATCTCACTTCCCATTCTGTCCAATTTGAGAAAATTTCCCATGTCTCACAATCCACTCATGAAAATACTCTGATTTTTGACTATGTTGTAGTTAAGACACAGGGCTACAACTTCCTAGTTGGGAACGTTCTCAGATTCCTAGTGCAAGTCCATAAAATAGCACCCATTATTCCCACATTATGTTTCAGAAGTCTGTTCTGACCAAATTTTAGTACAGCCCTCACTACTTTTAATACCCAACTTCAATTTACCTAAAATGTTTACAGTATTTAGAAGACACATAATCCTACTTCTTTCATGTTTTGGATTTCTCCCAATTATGCCTTTGGACCACCAAGGTCTCTGTTCAGTTTTGGCCAAGAAGCAGAATCCTTTCTGCATAGTTTTGGGCGATTTTGTATAAATTTTGATTCCCTCGTGAAAATTGGCTGATATTTTCATAGTAGGTGGGTAAGAGGGAGATCTACAATGTTTCTTCTTTGAGATTTTGCAAAAAGGGGCTGGAAAGGGGTCGTGCAATGCTACTGATTTTAGTGTTGGAAAATAGATGATCCTCTGACGAGTTTTAGAAGAATGGCTGTAATGTTTGACACAGGGGTCGGATTGAGGTGATTCTTATCTCGTTGGAAAGATAAGACATAGATCTACAAATTTTATAACTATAACTCAGGTTGATTCAGACCAAAAGATACCTCCAAATGTTGATGCTTCAAGCCCAAATTAAGATCCCTTCACAAGATCAATCATTCCTCCAATTTCCTAACTCTAGGCCACACAAGATTTACCATGTTAGCTTTCTTCTTTTGACCCCAAATTAACATATTTTTACTAGGGTAGATGAAAAGTCACTTACCTCAAAATGGTCGGCTGAACTTTGAAGAAAAACAGAAATTTTTTTCTTCCTTAAAGCTCTCGGCTGTCCCTTGGATTCCACCAAGCAAAACTCCTCATTTTTGCTTGGCTTTTGGATATGTTATAGTTGAAGATGTGAGGAAATGGTCTATGTAATAAAATTTGGGTAGTGTAGTAGAAGATTCATGAGTTACCCTACCTTGAAGTTCACTATTTTGAGAGAAAATGTGAGGATTGGTGTTGTGTTTTTGCTTGAATGTTCTTACGGTTTTGAAAAAAAAAAAAAAGTCTAAGTTTTTTTAAGCTTTGTTTACAAGACTCCATTCAATCTTAGCCTTCCAACCATTCTCAAGATCAATCCTAGACCATTGGATCTCCCTCTCTCACAACAACTCTCTTGTCTTCAATTAATGTTGTGTCCCCCAACAACCAAGATCAAAGGTCCACAATTTAGATTCCATTTCTTGGGTAAATCCTCACCATTGATGTGTTTTCAAGAAGGCTTACTCTTTTACCCAATGGACAATGTTTAGTCTCCCACTAACTAGATCCAAAGGTTCATATTCATTTATCTCTCTTCAATTAAATCTCCACCATTGGATTTATATATATATATTTTTTAAAAGTAAATAAAATAATATATAAAAGAAAAATCTCTTCTCTCCTCACCCAAAATCGTCCATGTCACTCTCCCCCTCTCTACACTCTTTTATTTAGTCTTTATTTAGGTAAATACATTTATTTAAATTACTTTTAAATTTTTGTAAATTGCAAGTAAGTCTCTTGACTTATAAAAATTATAAATTGACCCCGAAAATTTCTAAAATTTCAAGTTAGACCCAAAACCTCATTTTAGACCTAACTTAAATTATTCCGCATCAAAACGTGATCGTTTAGTCATGTCATGGCTCATTTCCGTCTGATTAAGGTTTTTCGAACAATTTTTCAGAAATCTCGGATTTGGCTCTACGAAGCACGATTCACTCATATTTGAGGTTTCTATACACTCTAGAGTCATTTTCATTATGTTTGAATCCTCTCTGGTAATTTTGAAAATTTTTAATTTCTGGCTATTTTAGTCGAAATTCTCGAAAACAATTATATTGGAAAAATTTCTGAGTGAATTTTGCGCCATGAAAACATGATCAATATTATATATACATCGAGGAGAGCACAATATGAAAGATATCGAAGTGTCGGTATTACAACCCTTGGATAGGATTTTACCCTAGGCCTACGGGACTCTAGTGTTTTGACTTTGCAGTCTACACATTGATCTCAATCTATATGGGAGATCGGTGGTGATACCTCTTAGAGGTGTGTCATTCAGATATGGGTTTTGGGCTATTTGACCCCTTGATATTAGGGTTGAGGAGATTTGTTGTGAGTAAGTTTTTATTGTGTATATATGTGTGGGCATATTCAGTATAACTATACACTTATTACAACATTGGTCAAGAGATGGAGATAAGAGACTCATGCCTTACAATTACCTGTTGGTGAGATTACGATTACACTATAGGATGTTTTAATTCTTCTCTAATTGTCTGTTAATAGAGAGGCTATTATTGGGATAGAGTTAACTTGTTCTATCATGACTGGCAGGATCTATGTCATAGCCTCATGGGTTTTATTCCCAGTTTAGAGAATTTTCATGGAGACTGACTTAAAAAATGGGCAATCATGATCTTTCTTAATTCACATTTTTTGGTCCCTGAGTCAGATGCGACATTCGTAGAGTTTTACATGTAGGGTCGCATTATGTAGCTATTGGGTTATCTTTTGGAGGACAAGTCTGGGTCAAGAGTGAAGTTTATATATTTGGACCTTTTCGAGATTTTGATTGCATTGGACGGTATAATTGGGGTAGTATTGTCTTGTTGACATATTATAAGACTATGTGTTGGGTTTCTATTGATAGAGTTAGATAGATTTTTGGTTTAGTTTTTCTTATACAGGTATTTATCTCGATTTTATCTATTTTTTTACACAAACACTTTACATAGATACTATATATTTTATTTATTTATTTATTTATTTATTTTTTCTATTACCAGCTTTGGACATGGGAGAGATTGATGATATTTACCTCAATTAGATGCCACAACGTTGATTAGATGCCCACTGCTCCGAACATATTTGCCGGGTCTAGAAAGTTTCTATTTGTTATGTTTACTACCTTTATCATGTTATTTTTTATTTCTCTCCCCTTCACCTTGTATAATTACACCTTGATTTTGTTTTATTTTTAAATAGTTGCGATATTCATCCTAACTATATATATATATATATATGGACCAATTTGTTTTTCGAACTTATCGAGATCAACTTGATCATTTGAGAAAAGATATGGTTGGGCATTGCCAACCACTTCTATTATTATGTATCAAACTAACACTATTTTTCTTTCTCTCTCTCTCTCTTTTTTTTTTTTCTTTTTTAGTTTGTCTAGCAGCCATATTCATATGCTAACTTGTAGGTATTACCCGTGTATTGTCTCATTGGGTACGATTTATGGCATGCCTGTCCTACTTATTTGTTTTGTGATCGTTGAGTTTCATTTTCCTGATAAGGTTGTGAGATAGTTTGGTTTATAGTAGGGTATTCCTTTATCCGTGTAAGCCAACCTGTAGTTGCACTATACTGATCGGCGTGGGAAAGCTAGATGAGATTGGACTGGGGTACATGCGATACCTTTATTGTTATGGACTAATCTTCGATATCACATTGTCAAGGGAGAGGGTGATATCGTGATGATGGGTGACTATATGATATGGTATCATAGCATCACTCGCTTGTACATTAGCAGTTCTACACAACGTTATCGGTAGGATTTTTAGCCGATAGCAACACTATTGGAGAACCTCATAAGTCAAAAGAATTTTGCTATTTAATATTACTTTTATTGTTTTTATAATATATTCTTCTTACAATTATATTTTTTGTTATAGTATAATCTCGAGAATATTTATTTAGTAGCATCTGATGTCCTTATTAGGGAAAGAATGGATTCTTGATTTGGCTATATTAGAAATATGTCATGGCGTACACATCAATTGATTGGACATGTGTCACCTGAGGGTTACCATTCTTCTCTGTTCATACATAGAGCTCCTACTGAGCTAGAGTTCTATCCACTTCTGATATTGCAGGTGACTATGATCATCCGATGGAGATACCTATGTCATCTTCAAATCCGACTCCCATTCTGCCATTTACACTTATTTCTATGGGTATTAACGATACTACACTGAGTAAGCCTCCACGTCTTCATTTGTACCAGTGGCGTTATTGTCGATATTCAGATGATACTAAGTCGGTTGCAACCGCATTCACCGATGTGATGAGGGTACACAGCTATATAGTAGTCTTTTACCTTCGCCTGGTAGATCCACTTGTATTCCCACTAGACATTAGCCGTAATGAAATGCTAGACATCTTCCTTGCGGGGCTTAGTGTAGGTTAAGTGTATTATATTTAAACTTTGTAAACTATAATTTTAATTTCTATTTATAATTTTTTGTTAATGTAATTTTTCATAATTTCTCTCCTTATGTGTTTTCACCATATTTTTTCCACCAAAATTGTTGGATGAGTTGCGTTGTTTGGGGAGGTGTAAGTTGTTTTGGAGGTATTGTATATCTCGGAGAAAGCGATTAAAATTGTTTTGGAGTTTTTTTAGGAGGTTTATGTGGTTTGGGGAGGCGTATGTTGCTTTGGAGGTGTGCTTTTCTTTTTTTAAATAAAAAAATAAAGTGTATGTTGTTTTGGACTTGAGTGGAACCGGTTGAAGTTAGGAGGTATGGGAGATGATGTCTATCTTGGAGAATGTGATACTATTATCCTGCTCTTAGAACACGACATTGATGTTGCTTTCCTAGAGTGCGACATCATGGAATTTTTTTTTTTAAAAAAAATAGTCAAAAATAGTGATATCGCATTCTCCAAATGTGGCATCAATAGATTTGGGAAAAAAAATTGTCATTTGAATAATTTTAACCCAAAATTGTAATATTTTGGTTAAAAACCCCATACCCTATACTCACAGCAGAAAAAATAAATTGTTGAATTTTTGGGGCCGGATCAAGAAATTGATACCTATGTCTTCTTCTACTACTTTGCACAATGCCCATTTTAGAAAAACTTAAACTCTCTCTCTCTCTCTTTCTCACATATAATAGCTTCTTCACAACTAAATTTGCTTCTTTTTCTGCACTGATTTTGTCGGCCTTGGTTGATGATCACAATGACAAGCCAAAGCTGTAAGCAAGTATTATAATCCCACTATCGGTTGGTGGGTTGTTGAGGAATTTCAGTGAAGAGGAGAGAGAGGGTTTTGGAAGCAACCGGAGAGTGAAGATTGTTTTCCATGTTTGGAGTTCAGGATCGTGTACAAAACGTTTCTGCAAAGATTTCAAAGGAGAAGAGAAGGTTTTTAATGGTGGTTGTTTGAGGTGGGTTGAATCAGCAAAAAGCTATGCTGTTGTCATTACTAGAATTCTTGAGGCTTCATTTGTTGTTCCTGTCTTGCAAGTTAATATGATTTAGGGAGATGATAGTGAATTTTCAGACATATGCAACTTCTGCTGATATTTCTAGGTTATAGTATTCATTACTTTAACAAAAAATCTTTTTTTTAAACGAATTTTGATGCAATGATTGAGTTGTTTTTTTGGTGACCTCAAGGTTACGGGTTCGAGATGTGGAAACAGTTTCTTTACAAAAATATAAAAGAAAAACTACGTACATATACGTCTAACTCTAAAATTGATTCAAATTATTGAAACTAAATCTCTATTGTTTATAAAAAAATTGAGTGATGAAAAGATGAAATACAAGTCTATGTGTGGGGCCTATATATTAAAGGTTTTCTGACAAATATCTAACGAAATATGGGTCAAAATAACATAAATTTACAATTCAAGACTAAACAAATTTTACTTGTTCTATGGCTGTATGTATATGTCCTATCCAACTTATTCCCTATTTTTATCTATGACAAGAAAATGACACTTGACTCACAAAATTTTACCCAATAACGCAAAGCTTATATTATGGAGGATTGGTATCAAATGATCAGCAAAATGGCTTTTTTTTTTTAATTTTTTTTATTTGTGATAGGAGCTTTTGTATTTAAATTTTGTCACTCTTGTTTTTCAATTGTGTTTCATGATTGTGCAGTTAGGTTATCTTCATTCTTTTAATCAGTGTCATCGCGCACACGCGTGCGTGTGAGTGAGTGAGTGAGAGAGAGAAAAATCATGTATGAATCAATTTTCTGTTAGTGTAGCAGTCAGATGCTAAATCCCTTTAATTATAGGTCTCGAGTTCAAATCATCAGGATATAGAAATAGAAACAGTTAATCACTTTATAGATCCCATAATGTTTGGCCGTATTAGTTGGATGAAACTCGAATATCAGTAGTGACCAGTAGTCCACTTACTCTAATAAAAAAAAAGCCAGAAACCATGTATGAGTTGTGGTTATGATAAAGATCAAAAATTGATGCTCAGGTGGATAATGAGTATATATTAAATGCCTTGCATCTAATCCTATATTTTTTTTCATGATACCTCAGAAAGAATAAATCTAGATGTCTTAATTAGTCCAAAATCCATGCCTTAGGACCCGTGCAACTTCGAGCTTACCCACTTTGGGTATTAGGTGGCAATGAGCTAATTGAATTGTCTCCCCAAACACAAAACCAGAACAGTAATTTTGTTTGGTTAGCATCCAACCAAAATTCATCAAACTACACACTCACTAATTATTTTATAAAACAAAGACAGAAAATCACTTGAGCTTATAAAATTATATTTACTCCAATTATGTCTTTCTCTCCTTTTTCTACGGCATGGGAATTGAGAGAGGAACATAATTCAAACCCTACACCTTTGCTATTGGAGTGATTATTTGGGGCAATGTCTTTGCCATCAGATGAAAAAGAGAAACACAACAGAAAAACTCTCATGATCAAACTCAGGGACTCTGTGCAGCTAAAGAGCGCAAGTAGGTGACGCTAGCAGTGAAATATTCCACCAATTTGTCTCTAGGAGGGAGGCATTCTTTAATGAGTGGGACTTGAGCAAAATTTTGAGTCCACTCATGAAGAGATGGGAATTTGTCAGCAACAAGTAGCTTCATATCTCCTACTTCTTCCATGACATTCAGCCAATAAGAAATCCAACCCATTGCTAGATCAAAAAACCCTATTTCATCTCCACCAAAGAACTTTTTCCCTGTAATTTCCTTCTCTATGAATGCCAGTGATTTTAGGGCAGTCTCTATTGCCTTCACTTTGTCTTCTCCTTGGCTTTTACAAGCATTAAAGACAACCATCACCAACTGCAAACAACAAAAATAGACAAAATATGATTGAAAAAATAATCAGAAAATAATTAATAATCAGCAGTTGCTATTCAATCA
Organism: Dillenia turbinata; assembly: GCA_037126225.1. Classification (NCBI taxonomy): domain Eukaryota; kingdom Viridiplantae; phylum Streptophyta; class Magnoliopsida; order Dilleniales; family Dilleniaceae; genus Dillenia; species Dillenia turbinata. The sequence goes on along the minus strand of JBAMMX010000016.1, from coordinate 16,794,147 downwards.
AGAGAGTTATTGTAATTTTTGTTAGAACTATTGGAATAGTTCTAGGCCCAAGCAAGAGACAGTGGCGAGGCTTTTAGATTTGCATACTCTTTCAAAAGATCCACTTAGCCCAAAAAAAGTAGTAATAGAGGGGTTTAGCCTGATGGATTGGACAAGGGAAATGAGCCCAAACATAGGGCCGGGTTGGACAAAGCCCTAAAATAGTGATTCTTTATCGCCAACCCTTAGACCAGCTAAGTCCGTGGAATGTCAACTGGCACACCGTGGTGGACTATGGACAAGCATGAGCTTTGCTATTACCACTGATTTTACTTAGTGTCCATTTGATAGGATTTATTTTTGGTTTATCTTCTTTTTATAAGGAAAAATAAAAATTAAGAGTTTTTAAAAGAAGTTAAAAATTATTTGATAATTTTAATTTTAAAAACAAACTTATTTGATGGTTTTTAAATAAAGTTAAAAGTAAAAAATTAAAAATTAAAAGTAAAAAGTAAAAAATAAAGAAAAAAAGAGGATATGAGGTAAATGAATTTATGATATAGACATATTTGAGATTTCATATCCTTAAAGTGAGAATATAAAAGGAATAAAAAAAAAATGAAAAACTAGATTTAAAAAAAAAAAGAGAAGCAAAAGCTCTTCCAAGAAGCTTTTACTAAAACTCTATTTTCTTCATTAAAAAAAACTACTTTTTTTTTTTAGTTTCTTCAAAATGGTGTTTGATAAATTTTTTCCTTAAAAGGAGAAGATAAGCAAAAAAAAAAAAAAACTCTACCAAACGAGCTCTGAATACATTTTGACTTTGACCGGTTGGGATGATTGAATTGTAACTATCTGGTAAACCAGCATATGGTTGACTGGTATAGAGGTTTTCTCCCCACACCAATGGTGAGGGCTTGAAACCCTCATAACCCCTTCTTGTAAAGAAGGGGAGTAGAGGCGTTATGGTACTTGAGGTTTCAAGCCTTCTTCAATTGTAAGAGTTGAACCCTGTTCCCCCCCCCCCCCCCCAAAAAAAAAAAATTGCAAAAAGACTCTACTAATACATTAAAACGGAAAAACTCTTACCAAAATTCATGGCTCACAAAATAGTGCATAAGATCTCTGCTAAAAAGTATAGGCTTGGCTCACCTCGTCAGAATATCTAGCCCAAAACCTAGCTTGGGCACGCTCATATGGCTCTTGGGACAGCAAAGGGTTCTCCTTCCAGGCCTCATCGATGTACTCAACGATAACAAGAGACTCTGCGATGGGCTTGCCGTTGTGCAAGAGCACTGGCACCTTCTTGTGGACAGGATTATTCTTGAGAAGCAATTCACTTTTGTTCCTCAAATCTTCTGGCATGTATTCATACTCCACTCCTTTTAGCTTGAGAGCCCACTCAACCCTTGTGCAAAATAGACTCAAAATAGCTCCAATCACTTTCACATCTCCCATTTCTTGCAATCTAAAACTATGCCCTCTTTGTGCTCAACTGTTTTTGGTTTGATTTCATTCTCTATATGTTATTTATACAACACAATCGAGTTTGTCTTTTGTAATTTTCAAAGATTGAGAAGATTGTGGAGTCTTCTAATTTATGTTATCTAATGATGAATAAAAATAATAATGGAGAATTTGGAAGGAAGACGTGGCTATGGATTACATTACGTCGTTGCTTCCGCAAATCAGTCCAAATTAAAAAGTGAAAATGACTCCTTACTTGTCAAATTTTCCAACCTGTTAAAATATAAGCCAGTCAACAAAACAAACGCTTTTTTCTATAAAATTAAAATTTAAAAAGTATTAAAAAAAAACATCTTCAATTTAAGCTTTTCCGACCCTTCAACTATTTTTTTTTTTTTTTAAATTATGTTATTCAATGTATGATCATTTCCCAATAATAATTCTCTTAATTCAGGGATTTAAGAAACATGAGAATTCTTTGGAAAAAAAAAATCCAAAAGCATTGAATTTAAACCAAATAAGAAAGAATTAATGCCAAATCCTTACCCACTGTAGCATCAAGGCTGTTGGTATATTGAGTTTTGAGAATGAACAAATGATGAGTAATAATGAGTATATTATGAGCAAAGTAGTTTAGACTAATTAAAAATTAGTTTGGAATAAATTAAGATGTGTTTAAGAATGATCAAAAATAGAAATATGAAATTCAAACCTAAAATAGTCAATTTACTCTCAAGCACACTTAAACACAAGTCGACTCATTAAGTTAGAAAAACTTTTAAACTTAGAACATTAGGTCACTCAACTCATTAAGGAATATTAGTCGATTTAACATACACCATAGGCAGACTGAACTTAGATAGTAGATCACGCAACTCGACTCATCCTAAAAACCTAGTTGACTCATGCACTCAATGAATCGGCAGAAATTAAAATTTAAAATCCTAATGGTCAAATATTTAAAACATTAACGGTTAAAACGAAAAATAGGATACACAACGAGCGTATCAAATCGACTAGCCATAAGTCAAAAGTCAACTTGCACATTATACACTTAGAAAATTTGTGAAAAACAAGTTGAGTCACGTGGTAGATCCTAGAGCACAAGGCACCAAGGGCACCAAGGACATGTCATGAGTCATAGCACATGCCAAGATGTAGGCTAGACCCTAGAATCTAAATCATGCACTAAGCCATGTCGACTCACACTTTCCATTAAGTTGACTCACACATTAAGTATAAGCATGATACTAGCCACAACATATCACAACATGTATCACGACATAGACCATGACACATGCCACAGCATGAGCCACGACACAGTCCATGATGAAATATAATCTAGAGGAGGTGAATAGATTGTATGGAATTTTTTTGATGGCTTGAAGGTTTTTTAGTTTATTGAAAATGACTGTGAAATGAAAAAGTTGAAGAAAGTAGAAAAACAGAGTACATATAATTTTATATTGGTTCTACCAAACTCTGTGTATGTTCACTTGTAATCACCTCTTGGATTTCGTTATTTTTACTAAATAGTACAATTCACTTGCTTTCAGGTGTAAGTGAAACATTTACAAGTGTTTCCTCTCGGAACAATTACAACCTCACAGGTTGTTTCACTCTCTAAACTCTAGATTGAGAAGCCCTCTCTAATCTTTCGAACTTTTAGTACATGAGAAGAAGAAGTGTTAAAATGAGTGAAGCTACAACTTCAATTTTAACACATATGAAGCTCACAGAAGGAATTTTACAGAAGAAATAAAAAAAGAGTATGTTATTTGAAGGTCAGAGTATATAGATGAAAAACAAAGTTCTCAGCACTTTGTTCTCTTTCATCACTTCTATTCGCTTTCTTCACTTCTATATATTTATTGAGTGATGTTGAAAGAGCGGTTGTGGTAGGTTTAGATTTAAATCTTCTTCATTAATGTCTTAACTATCACATTCAATCTCTCTCAATCGTTACATTGTTCATCCAATGAAAATGTTTCCTTTTTTACTTTTCTGTATATTTTTTTAGATAACCAATAAGAGAGTTTGCTTTTGTTGCATTAGATGACCGTTAGAGCTCAAACATGTTTTAAGAGATCTTTTACCAATGACCTAATTTTCATATACTTGAAACAAGCTTAACTCAAGTGATTTCTGATTAAATTTATGTGCACCAAAATCCAAGAGTCAACTGATTAAATTATCAGTCAACTAGGTTTGTAGAGTCATAAACAAGTGTTGAGTGGATTAGCTAATCAATCGACCATTCATTCCTTGTCCTTAGTTCAAGAAAGTGTTGACTATCAAAAGGACTGAACCATTGTAATATCTCAGATTATCAAGCAATAGTTATAGATATATGTGTGTAATTATCAAGTAACGTGAAGAACCATATGAGTTATGCATTGACAAATATCTATATAATGTGTCATTGACATTAGTCAGGCAATGAAAATCAACCTATAAATCTTATATGCTATTATGATTAAGTTAAAAATGTTTAGATCAAGGGATGATCGACTGATATTTATGTTCTGTTGACTGTTGGTATTCCAAATAGTGAGCTAGTTAAATAAGATAATGAAACGATCGACCGTTTGTCTTCCTAAAAGCAAGGACAATCAAATAGGGAAAAGAGATAGTTAGTTGCATAAGCAATCGATTTAATAGGGGAGTAAAACGGTCAGTTGATTAAGCAAGGGCATGCTTAGTCAGTTGAATGAGAAAAAGGGACAGCCGGCTAACTAAGCAAGGGCATGCTTAGTTGATCGAATGAGAAAAAGGGACAGTCGGCTGATTAAGCATGGACACACTTAGTCGATTGACCAAGTCCCATGCTTAATGAACCATGCAAGCTTTCTTGTCGTTTGCTTGGTCGGTTGGGAGACTCAGCCAGTCGTTTGTGTAGGTTGTATCTTGTCATGCCGCGATCCTCGGATTGACCACGCAACAACCGCCGCGTTATCTCGGTATCGGGCAGAACCTCCCTATATACCGGGACTCCGCAAGGTTACAAATTAGTACAATAATTTTTCCAATACACAATCCATCAAAAATAAGAAAAATCATATAATAATACACATGCAAAGGACCCATCCGGTCCATCCCTATATATACAGGCACACATCAGCACACAATTGGGGAGAGGGTACCTGTACATGCAAACATGCAGTATGGCCATCCTAGCCATTTCAAAATTCTCAATATAAACAAATCATTTAAAATACAAGAAGTCCCAAATTATAGTCGTAGGATTTTACTAACACTTGCTTGATGAAAACAAGCAGCATCAATAAGGTCCAAATGATATGAGATGTAGAGAATTTCGTAAAATCGAAAAAAAATATCGAAATTCAATATTTCAAACCAAATGTCCCATTCAAATAATAAATTTTACCAAAAATGGAATTTAAAGAAAATGAATAAATTCCTAACAAATTCCAACATAAACTATGTAAGGAATCCATCAATACTTGCTCCTATATATGAAATAAGTATCGATTTAATCCATACCAAAAGAATTATACAAGTCTTCCTTTCTATGGATTTTAGATCAAATCAAAATAACCTTACATCGCTATAATACCTAACACAAGTTGGCGGATAAACCTTCCCAAACTCCAATTTCTGTCGCATGCCTAAACTTCCTCTGAAAAATATTAAAGAGAGGAGTGAGTATTATAAATATTTAGTGAGTGGAGTGCAATAGTATGATTGTGTAATAAATGATGGGTGAATGTGGGAGAGTCAAAGTATATCTCAAACAACACTTTATATATATCAAAACATTTTCAGTAATTCGAAATAATTTACAAAATATACATCCACATCAAATATTCTTTCAAAAAATCACAAGGGTCCCATCGAAATCACTTTCATCCTGAATTTGGCCGAACCAAGATGGAAGCCCGCCAAGGGGTTTTCCATTTCAATATTTCAAACACTACTCCCTTCCTTGGCGTTGGCTCGTACCTCACCGGGGTGCAATCCAGATAGTCCAATGTGGTAGAGAAGAGGCCGCATATACCTCTCTCGCAATAAAACCCCACCCACGTCACCCCGTCGGGTCGCTTCGTAGAGGGAATGACTATAGCCATTACACTCGTGCACCATCATTTCACAATCATTCAAATTACAATCAATATGCCATGTTTCATCAAACAAATTCCAAATTCATGCTACAAGCATTTATAAATCAAGTATCCAATGCAAATGACACAGATTTATTTATAATTACATAGGATGCATTCGCAATTCAAATTTCCATTTCAAACATCCCACAATCACAAATAATTTCATATAAAACATGTACAAATCATTCAAAATCATTTTACAAAAGAATTTCAAAACAATTTTGCTCATTTACTACACAATGGACCATCTACATACCTTTAGGGAGGGTATCCACTCCCTGCACCCTATCAATACTCAAGAAATTTCCTTTCAAGCTCCAATGGATTGTCCTAAATCAATAATAATAATTCTCAAGTCATTTCTCCTCCAAATTCAAGGGTTTACAAACTTTCCTATTTTTCAAACAATTTTCTCCAATTTTCTTAAATTAACATAGCCTTAGTTTCTTCTAATTTTTCCAGTTGATGAATATACATCCCAATTCTACCAATTGCACCTCATTTACATCATATACTATTTTACATTCCAATTTTTCCTAAATTTCCATTCTCAATGAAATAGATAGCATCAATTAATAACAAAATAGGGTCTGAAACAATACAAATCATAAACCCTAAATCTTTAGGCTGACCCAATAAGATTCTATCATCATCTAACACATTCTCTCATCCTAAACAGCCTAAATTCGATCTATTATTGAAGGCATTTAGAAATTTCTCTCACCTAGGGTTTTACAATTCGTAGCCTCAATCGAATGCCTCCTCAGTCCTATCGGTGATCTGCAGTGCCTCTTAACCGAAACAAAGTATGGTAATTTAGTTCAATCACCAAGAAAAATCGAAACCCTAGAACTAGAAATCAGAAATCTGTTCTTACCTACGTAGAGAAGGATTCGCAGTCGGCCTAGGGTTCTCAGATATCAAATGAGCACTGATTTAAGATAGGTTGCCGAAGAGGGATGCTCGTACAGAGCATCGCGCGAGTGAGGGAAAGAGTAAGAGGACTCTGTGAGTTGTCGCGCGCGGAAGAGAATAAACAGAGAGAGAAGTGGTCGCGCACGGTGGTCGAATGATGGTGAAGAAGTACTTTGCCGATAAGAGAGGAAACATAGAGAGCGAAATAGAGAGAGACGAGTGAGAGTGAGAGAGAGACGTTCGACATAGAGAGAGAGACTGTGAAAGCAGGGAGAGAGAAATAGAGAGAGAGAACCGTGGCTCCGCGATCGCCGGTGAGGGAAAGGGAAAGGTGTGGCGGAGAGAGGCGGAGCGAGATCGAGAGGGAGAGAGGGATGGAGATTCGAAGAGAGAGAGAGATGAGAAGGAGAAAGAAAATGATTAGGTTTTCTAACCCTAATTGAAATGGGGGGGACGCAGCGTTTTGAGGCTAAACGCTGCGCCTCCTCTCTTTTTTTTTAATATATAATAAAATAAAAATAAATATATATATTCATATATACTTGTACCCACATTATATTAAAACTCCAAACTTACCAACAACGGAATGCACTACAAATTTGCAAACACGGATGTTTTAGATATGCCTAAAATTCTAATTTAATACCCCAAAATAAAAAATCAATAAAATTTAAAATTTTTCTTTTATAATTATCAAGATATTTACAGAACATCTCTAACACCGAATTTTCGTTGTTACAACACTTAATCCCCTAAAAACAAATTTTGTCCTCAAAATTTAAATTACAATTTATATGTAAAAAAGTTGTGGGTGTTGTTTCCGTATTGACATCTCCAGGTTATCAATTTTCTATTCATACAAACTGGCCCCTAGGTTTAACTCTCCAAATCTCATTTAATATGAACCAAGTATGGAGTATAATATAGATGAACATAAGGTCATAATTTCTAACTTTAACATCATAGTCATCAAGAGTATATGGGCATAGTTATCCCCTTTTTTTTTTTCATAAAATTTCTCATCCAATAATCATGTGCTTATCAATTCTATGCCCACATTCTTCAACTACTATTATTTTTCTCAGGTTACATCACTTATCAAATTCTCAACACCATATTAATAATAAAGCCTCCAATCAACTAAATTTAAGCTACAAATACATCATTATACATTATAACATTTCCCTACCAATATAGACTTCCGAAAGGCTAGCTCCAATAATAAATGTATCACCAATAGCCACTAAAACTTTAGAAGGCTTAGATGTCTCACTTTAATTGCCTTTTGTTGTTTTGAACTATTATAAAAAATCTCACACAAGCACACCATAAGATTATCATGGGCATACTATTTATGAACTTCCCTACAAAGGGATATAGAGCTTGAGTTATTATTTACAAGAGTATACTAGGGGCATTAGATAAACCAAATAATATCACCAACTACTCATAAATATTTAGACCCAAAAGAAGTGCAAATTTCATAGTTTGTTTGAATATGCACTTTTAACACCGCAATGCAACAGAAAGGTGGGGTACCTTTGCCTCCATATTTTCTCCTTCGAAGCCATACTTAAATTTCTTAGATTTTTCCATCATCAACATTACCATACTATCACCCAACTCAAGAATGCAACGAGATACTATTAATGCAAATTATTATGCAACAGAAAGATTTCATCGATTAGCATTACTTCACCATCATCCTCCACCATTGCCCCCTTTCCTACTTTGTAATTTGCAATACAATTTCAGACAGGTAAGTATTCTTTTCATCAACAATTAATGTAAATTAACACCAAAGAGTTAACTTATCTCTTTTCCCTCATTCCATCTTCAATTTCCTTAATTTCAAAAAGATGGTTGGAAAGAATTGGGTGGTTCATATGCTTAAATGCCTTTTGCTTATAGATCCTAACAATTTTTGAATCAAGGTAGAGTTGCAAGCATCCTTTCAGAAAGCGCTAAAATAGAAACTCAATAATGCTACAAATGATTTACAACAGAAAATGTTCGTATGCTCAAAATCTCTTTAAGTCCCACAATGATTGTTTTTGAGGTTACCTTTTCTAGATTTATAAGAGGTTTACAGTCCTTGCTTTATGTTGGTCTAGATATAAATAATAGAGGTTGTATACTATAACAACATAGCATCCATCATTTTATTAATCACATCTTAAATCTCAGCTAACTTATATTTTGCACATTGTTGCATAACTTGCATATAGGTATAAAGGTCTCCTAATATGTCAATTTCTCCTTCTCATCCTTAATCTTTCCCTTTTTACAAGCAAGTCACCATAGTCAAAAGCTTTACATGACTCCTCATCACACTCACCGAAGTTTACAAGAAAATGTTGTCTGCACCTGTTTTTTTTTTTATTTTTTTGCCTTAATTGCCCTTAATTCTGATCTTTAATTGGTTTTCATCACCATCAATCTTTCTGAAAAATTATTACCATGTAATTCTCCTTCATCTAGTTCTGATTACACCAGTTGTGGTTGTCTTTCTTCAAAAATATGTCAGACCTATTAGAAAAATCAAGCATTGCTGATTCACACTTTGCTTCTCCAATCAAGACCTCAAAACTCCCTGATGAATTGCAAAACTAGAACACTGCCTTATCGCTTGAATAGTAAAAACTATTTGTAATGATCACCATTGGTGAGGACTTCACTGAATGGTGCGGGAAGATCAGAGTCACTTGTTTTAAGAAGGTATGCCACACTAGAGACACTTGTTTCAATTAACAAGGAAGGGAGCAAGTGTTGAGTAAAATCAAGAGCCAGAGAGACTAGGCTAATCGTGTAGTTAAGGAAGAGGGGCAACAATTGAGTTATGAAGGGAAACTTGAACTCATGGGGTTCAATCAAGTGGAGATTGAGAAACTATGTGGTCTCCTCAACATTTTATCCTTAGGTGTGTTCAATCAGATATCTTCTAACACAAAATGTTGGGTATACAGTTCATTCTAACTCAGGTGATAGACTCTGGGGCATTAGATCACATTACAAACAATAAAAATTGTTTTGATTCCTATGAATCCAGTCTAGGAAATAAATAAATCAGAATTGTAGATGGTAAACCTATTGATGTTGCAGGCTATGAGCATGCCGCCTTAACCCCATTGCTTCCTCTTAAGAATGTTTTGCATGTGCCTAAACTTTCCACCAATCTCATATCCTTTCATAAAGTAACCAAATCCTTAATCTGTCTTGTTATTTTTGCCTCATCCCATTGTGTTTTTCTGAGTCAGGGCACAGGGACGACAATTGGATATGCTAGGGAGAAGAATGGTCTCCATTATCTTGAAGAGGCTAATAGTTCTAAGGAAATGGGCACCAAGCTGTCCTTTAGGTGTTGTAACATCGAAAATTCGGTGTTAGAAATGTTCTGTGAAATATAGTGGAAAATTTTAAATTTTTACATTGATTTTCGATTTTGGGGTATAAATTTTAAATTTTTGGTATAATTAAAATGTTGAGTCGTAAATTCGTAGTGGATTCTATTTTAGGTAAATTTAAAATTTCATTATAGTAAGAATATAAAAATAAATATATATATTTACAAAAAAAAAAAAAGAGTGGGGAGACGCAGCGTTTCAGCCCGAAACGCTGCGTACCCCCTTTTCCCAAATCGATTAGGGCTGAAAGCCCTAATCGCTCACTCCCTCACCCTCTGCTCCCTCTCCCTCTCGCGTATTAGCTGCACTCCGCCTCTCTCCCTCACCGCAAACCACCGCTAGCCACCACCACCGTCGTCTCTCTCCCTCTACTCACTCTCCATTTCTCTCTCTATTTCCAGTCTCTGCACTCTCCATCCCTTCGCGATTCCCCGTTCGCCATCTCAATCTCACCTCCATCGATCGCCACCACCGCGGCCACCGCGAACCACCGCGGTCGCCACCTCTTCGTCCTGCACCATCACTCTCTATCTATCTCTCCCTCGCAGTCCCTCAGTCTTCAGTGTCTCTCACTCTCACACTTGCGCAACAGAGACCTCGCGTTCTCCCTCTCGCTCGCACGGTGCACGCTGTGAGCATCTCCTTTGACCAACGATCAACCTAGCAGCCCTTGGGATCTCTTGACAGCCCTAGGTCAAGCCTGCGACCGCCCATTTGCATAGGTAGAATCAGTCCTAACCCTAGCTTTAGGGTTTTGAAATTCTGTAGTAATAAGTTTAGATTTACTGAACTTAACTTCGATTTAGTAGCTTTGTAGGTTTGAGGATGGACTGAGGAGACTTCTGAGCGAAGATTTGCGAACCGCGAAAACCCTAGGTGAGGGATTTTCAATCCCTTAAAGAATTCAAATTAATTTTTGCTAAATTTAGGTAGAAATTATATTTATATATATTCTAAAATGTGTTAGACTCGTAAGAAATGTCTTTTCCTAAGAGTTGTATGAAATTATTGAGATTAGGTCTAGAATTCGATATAAATTTGACTGCGAAGCATGATAGAATGTCGTAGATAGTATTAGAGTTTTGTTTGATTGATTTGCGTAGTTGTTTATGAGATTTGAATTGAAATTGGAATGAATTAAATTAGGATTATGTAATTCGGGAGAAAATTGATAAAATTGAGGAATATTATAAATTTAAAGTCGTCGGTGATTTGAAATGATCCTAAATTGATGAAATGAAAGTGTAAGAACGTGGTTGTGTAAATTTAAGCTATTTTAAATAAAAGGGAAATTAGAAAACCCTTTTATAGAGCCTTAATTGATGATGATTCGTGTTGATTGGTCTAGGTTGACCTTTGGAGACTCGAGGGGAGTCTTTTTGAGTTGATTTCGAAAATAGGGAGTGGATACCCTCCCTAGAGGTGAGTTGACGGATCGTTGTGTAGTAAATAAGCAAAATATCTTTAAATTCATTGATAAATGATTTGAAATGATTTTCATATGATTTTTACGCAATTATTTATGATTGTGGGATGTCTGAAATGAGAATTTGAATCATGAATGCATCCTATGTGATTTTACATGAATTTGTGCCATTTGTCTTGATTACTTGATTGGTAAATGCTCGTAGCATGATTTGTGGATTGAATTGATAAAATATGACACATTGTTTGAAATGGAATGATTGTGAAATGATGGTGCACGAGAGAAATGGCTATAGTCATTCCCCCCACGGAGCGACCCGACCGGGTGACGTGGATTGTGGTTTTATATGCGAGAGAGGTATGCGGCCTCTGCTCTGCCACGTCGGACTATCTGGATTGCACCCCGGTGAGGTTCGAGCCAACGCCAAGGAAGGGGATAGTTTTGAAAAACTGAAATGGAAAACCCCTTGGCGGGCTTTCGTCTTGGTTCGGCCAAATGCAAGGCGGAAGTGTTTTCGATGGAACCCTTGTGATTTTCTGAGAAAATGTTTGATATGGATGCATATTTTGTAAATGATGTTGAATTACTGAAAATATTTGGATATGGAAAATGATGTTTGAATTATGCTTTGACATTCCCCACTTTCACCCCTTATTTATTACACAATGATGCCATTGCACTCCACTCACTGAGTATTTATAATACTCACCCCACTCTTTAACATTTTTCAGAGGAAGATTAGATTTGTGACAGAGATTGGAGCTTGGGGAGGGCCTACTAGCTGGCTTTTGTAGGTATACGTCGTGATGTATAGTCATTTTGGTTTGAATTGAAATCCGAAGAAAGGAAGACTTGTACAATTCTTTTTGGTACGGATTTAATCGATACTTGTTTCCTGTATAGGAACAAGTATTGATGGAATCCCTACGTGGTTGTTGTTTACTTTCTTTCTCTCCTAGTTTTGGTAAAAACTCATTTTTGAGTGGGACATTTGGTTTGTAATATTGAGAATGGTTATTTCTTTTCGATTTCACGAAGTCTTGGACAACTCATATCGTTTGGATCTTACTGACAATAGCTTGATTGCTTCAGGCAAGTGTTAGAAAAATCCTATGACTATGTTTTGGGACTTCTTGTTTGTTAATTGCTTTCCTTATACTGTGAACTTTGAAATGGCTTGGATGGCCATATTGTGTGCCGTGCATGCACAGGTTCCCTCTCCCCGATTGTGTGTTGATGTGTAAATGCGCATGTACCGGTTCCCTCTCCCTGATGTGTGCTCGCGTGTACAGGGATGGACCGGATGTGTCCTTGCATGTGTTTTGTTATGTGATGTTTTCTATTTTAGATGATTGATGTATGGAAAGAACTGTGGTGCTGTTTTTGTAGCCTTGCGGAGTCCCGGTATATGGAGAGGTTTTGCCCGTATACCGAGATTTCGCGGCGGCTGTCGCGTGGTCGATCCGAGGATCGGGGCGTGACAGCTTTAGTGGTATCAGAGCCTAGGCTCACGAATTTGAAAGTTTATTGGTTTTTGAATGTTTTAAATTGTTTCCAAATGTCCCGAAAAGTTTTTAAAGACTTTGAAGTATTTGTTTTTTTGAAAAAGGTGTTTTTGAGAATGTACAAGTCTTCCATGGATTTCTTAGGAGGATAGGAATGCTCATTTTTAGGGGGTTAAATACCTAGTTCAATTCCTATTCTATTTGCTGAGATTTGACTCTTCTTCGTAGAGCTATCCCTCATAGACGAAAATTGAGGAACCGAATGAGATTCCTCCTACACACCTCTACATATTAATTATAGTCATCATATATCTTGATTTCACCTCTTTATTGAGTTGTGGTTAAGATTCTTGCTAGTAGATTGCTTACGGTACTCGGTAATACTATTATCTATAATTTAATAACTAGGGTATTTTTATTGAAGATAGATTCTACATCTGGTTTTAGTGGCTTATTAAGTGGTTCATTTTGCTAAGAAGCATGATAAAAGAGTATATTTGAGATTTAAAAGGACTTGGCCATTAAGGGTTCATTTAGAGGGCACTTTGAGGAGTGTTCCTAGTTGTGGAGTCTTGATAGCACGGTAGTGGTGAAGGATTAGATTGAAATGATGACATGAAAAGTTACAAATGTGATGCCGTGACTTTGGTAGGGTTTCCTACAATCGGAAGAAGGAAAGGTTGTAATGAGGCTGTAGATTGGATAGTAAAGGAAGTGTGCACATTGAAATTTATGGTTCAAAATTGGTTGAGTTTGTGAGATTCAAGAAGATTTAAATGCCGAAAAGTTTGGAGTATTTTATTTAGAAATTGTGTTCAAAGGATTCTAATATGAGGAAAACCTGGCAAATCTGCCTTCAAGGCGCTAATAAACAAATGGATATTTCTAAAAGGAATTTATGGATATTTCTTCTAGACAATTTAACCTTGGAAAAATGGATATTTCTTCTTAAACAAGCAATGGCCAAGTGATTCATGGTTAGGGATTGAAATACTAGAGCTGGTATCAATTATTTCTTTTCCCCTAAATAGTGGGAGTTCGAAATTTTTTTTTTAATCCTGGACATGAGAACTTTATTAGAACCATATGGATGTAAATTTAGTATATTAGATAGAGTGAAGGAAAGGTTGGTAAGGATAAACTAAAATGATATTGACAGGAATTGTTAGAAAGTTTATTTCTATTGCCTGTAACCGATATGGAAAATTTTGATGATTTGAGTGGATATTTGTATTGTGAAGATAATGTTACTGTTAATTATTGGCATAAAAGGGAATGCTTAGTTGCGTTTTGTTAGTAAGTGCGATCTGTCATAAAGTTAGATAGGGAAATTTATAACATGAATTTGATATTATTTAATAGAGATGCAAGGGTTTGTCTTGTATATTGAGTATGATAAAATTTCTTGCCATGGAAGACATTAGTTTGTCAGGAAAATTAAGAACATTTGTTGTCCCACAATTATCTGAGTTTAGTTTTTTAATATGGATCAAAGAGCAAAGAAAGATTTGTAATGCTAACTATGCGTTAGGTCAAATTTCAAAAATCACTTCCTTGGCCAATTGACCCAAGCTAAGGTCCACGAGGAGTACTACCATAGTGATGCACAATTTTGTTTTCATAATTGCATAAAAGGACTATTTGATGCTAAAGATGGTAAGTGGTTTGGGTTAATGCTAAGTAGATTCTTGGCAAATGTGGAGTCTTCGGAAACTCATGGAGGTGTATATCATGTGTTCAATGATGGTATTTACTTGAACTTTTAGTAGTTCGGCTAATAGAAGGTAAATGAGGACTTTTAGAGAAATCAACTATAAGTTCGCCCTCACATTATCTTCTGATTTGTATGAGCTAGTGGATCAATCACTAAGTAGGGAAAAATTTGCAGAATCAGGCCATAATATATGTAGAAATTTCACAATTTGTTGGTGATGCTTATTGTCACGCCAGGAATGAAGGTTGAAGTCAGTGTAGAATAGATGTTCGACCGAGGGTTGTGTGCAAAATTTTGAGGAATCTGATAATCGAATAGGTAGGAACCATGAGGAAGATCTATTGAGTCTTATGGGGTCTGATGACGATTTGCTTTTGGAGAAAATTAGGGAACATGAATGATGGAGGTGGTAGTTGATGAGGGTTTAAATGAGGAAATCAAGCTAACTGAATCTGTTTTGGGGCATATTTTGCAGAATGAGGACGCTGTATGTTGTGGTGATAGCTGTAGGACTTAAAGAGACGTTACCAGTATGTTCAGCACCATGGAGTTTTCTAGTTGTAAAAGGGACAGAAAACTTTTGCTTTCAAATTCCTTTCACAAAACAAGCATATTTTCAAAAAGTTTTGTGAAATAAATGGCTATACCAGGAGTCATATTCCGTGTCTAACGATTATGTTCATTCTAGTCTTGGCTTTCATCAAACATTTGTCTGTGACCATACTTGTTCAAGTAACCATTATGCATTGGTGAGCTCCCTTGGTGCTTTTGTTTTCTTTTTCCCCTGAAGGGTAAGAGGGATGACAGAGAACAATCCATTTCCAATAAATTGGACTCGAGGTTGACCAAACCTATTGTTGCTGCTATCATAGCCAATTCTGCCTTCTTATTTGTTACCAAAAGGAAAATGTCTAAGAAAGTGTTGCGGTGTGGAAGTTTTAGAGTCTCCAGTATGAGAAGATAAGTTATTTAATAAAGATGATTAGTTGGACTGTTAGTGGTTTAGGGGACAGAATGGAAAGAAGAAAGGTTAGAGATACTATCCTTAGGGTTGCTCCTAATATTGCCCTTGTTGAGAAGTCCCACTGTTGAAGGTTAAGGATTTTAGACCTTTTAGTCTCACTACTACTCTCTATTGGATTATGGCTAAGGTGAATGCTAATATGTTGAGATTATGATTCCATTTGTTGTAATCGAAGTGCTTTTGTCAGTGGGAGATTTGGTATTTTTGAAAATATTTCTTTGGAAAGAAGTAATTTGGTTTCAAAAGCAGGAAAACTTATATATTTGCTAAGCCGATCAATTCGGAGTTTTTAAGAGAATAGGAAAGTTGTATTGAAAGCACTGTATGCAGATGAGAAGAGTGTAATGTCTAGAGTGTAAAAGTGATAAATATAACAGACACTAGAAGTTATTACTTTGAGAATTTGGGGATATTAATGCAAACACCGGATAACATGCAGATATATGTACTAGATCTGATTTGGATAAAATATTGGTGATATTGCATAATACTAAAGTGATTGAGAATGAACATGATAGAAATATCTTGATTAAAAAGCTATCCGGCTAAGGATTGGAGATTTAAAACTTGGAAGCACACAAATATTGTTAGTGGATTAAATTTCCTCACTTAGTCTAGGCCATATTGAGGTTGATTTACGTTTCGTCATACACAAGCTTGAGGATATAAGGATTTTCTCTATCTTGGGATTTGCAATTGATATGGACATGACATGTTAGTGGACATTTCTTATTTAAGGTCTCTTTTGAAAGATAATTTAAGGAATTTTGATAGTTTGGTTGTTGATTCTGAAGTTAAAATATGTCAGTCCTAACATATTTTAAGAAGTGTTTGCCGGATCCATTTCATGTGATTGAAGCTCCTCTGATAGAATGGAATCCAGATCTGACTTTCAAAATGCAGCCTGTGTTAATACTAGATCAGCAGTTCCAAACAGTTGAGAAATAAGTAGATTCCTATAGTTAAAGTGTTGTGGAGAATATAATCAACTAGAAGAACAGATTTGGGAGACTGAAGAAGCAATGCGAAAATAGCACTTGTAACTCTTCGGTGTATAAATCGTATTTTAAATTTCGAGAACGAAATTTGTTTTTAGGGGGTTAAGTGTTGTAACATCGAAAATTCGGTGTTAGAAATATTCTGTGAAATATAGTGGAAAATTTTAAATTTTTACATTGATTTTCGATTTTGGGGTATAAATTTTAAATTTTTGGTATAATTAAAATGTTGAGTCGTAAATTCGTAGTGGATTCTATTTTAGGTAAATTTAAAATTTCATTATAGTAAGAATATAAAAATAAATATATATATTTGCAAAAAAAAAAAAAAAAAAGAGTGGGGAGACGCAGCGTTTCAGCCCGAAACGCTGCGTACCCCCTTTTCCCAAATCGATTAGGGCTGAAAGCCCTAATCGCTCACTCCCTCACCCTCTGCTCCCTCTCCCTCTCGCGTATTAGCCGCACTCCGCCTCTCTCCCTCACCGCAAACCACCGCTAGCCACCACCACCGTCGTCTCTCTCCCTCTACTCACTCTCCATTTCTCTCTCTATTTCCAGTCTTTGCACTCTCTCTCTCTTTGCGATTCCCCGTTTGCCATCTCGATCTCACCTCCATCGATCGCCACCACCGCGGCCACCGCGAACCACCGCGGTCGCCACCTCTTCGTCCTGCACCATCACTCTCTATCTATCTCTCCCTCGCAGTCCCTCAGTCTTCAGTGTCTCTCACTCTCACACTTGCGCAACAGAGACCTCGCGTTCTCCCTCTCGCTCGCACGGTGCACGCTGTGAGCATCTCCTTCGACCAACGATCAACCTAGCAGCCCTTGGGATCTCTTGACAGCCCTAGGTCAAGCCTGCGACCGCCCATTTGCATAGGTAGAATCGGTCCTAACCCCAGCTTTAGGGTTTTGAAATTCTGTAGTAATAAGTTTAGATTTACTGAACTTAACTTCGATTTAGTAGCTTTGCAGGTCTGAGGATGGACTGAGGAGACTTCTGAGCGAAGATTTGCGAACCGCGAAAAACCCTAGGTGAGGGATTTTCAATCCCTTAAAGAATTCAAATTAATTTTTGCTAAATTTAGGTAGAAATTATATTTATATATATTCTAAAATGTGTTAGACTCGTAAGAAATGTCTTTTCCTAAGAGTTGTATGAAATTATTGAGATTAGGTCTAGAATTCGATATAAATTTGACTGCGAAGCATGATAGAATGTCGAAGATAGTATTAGAGTTTTGTTTGATTGATTTGCGTAGTTGTTTATGAGATTTGAATTGAAATTGGAATGAATTAAATTAGGATTATGTAATTCGGGAGAAAATTGGTAAAATTGAGGAATATTGTAAATTTAAAGTCGTCGGTGATTTGAAATGATCCTAAATTGATGAAATGAAAGTGTAAGAACATGGTTGTGTAAATTTAAGCTATTTTAAATAAAAGGGAAATTAGAAAACCCTTTTATAGAGCCTTAATTGATGATGATTCGTGTTGATTGGTCTAGGTTGACCTTTGGAGACTCGAGGGGAGTCTTTTTGAGTTGATTTCGAAAATAGGGAGTGGATACCCTCCCTAGAGGTGAGTGGACGGATCGTTGTGTAGTAAATAAGCAAAATATCTTTAAATTCTTTGATAAATGATTTGAAATGATTTTCATATGATTTTTACGCAATTATTTGTGATTGTGGGATGTCTGAAATGAGAATTTGAATTATGAATGCATCCTATGTGATTTTACATGAATTTCTGCCATTTGTCTTGATTACTTGATTGGTAAATGCTCGTAGCATGTGAAATATGAGAGTTTCACAAATAACATACATAAATTATACAGTCATCCCAAAATAA
This sequence comes from Dillenia turbinata, assembly GCA_037126225.1. Classification (NCBI taxonomy): domain Eukaryota; kingdom Viridiplantae; phylum Streptophyta; class Magnoliopsida; order Dilleniales; family Dilleniaceae; genus Dillenia; species Dillenia turbinata. The sequence goes on along the minus strand of JBAMMX010000016.1, from coordinate 16,775,741 downwards.
GTACACGGCCAACTACGGACCTCAACAAGACCACGCAGGGTCGACATAAAGTACGAAATTCATATTTTTTATTTAAAACTTAAATCTCATCGTCGTGAATCACCCAAATCCACCAAAATCTCCAAAATCTGAAGCGTCGCTCTGGTAAAACAATAATCCTATCTGGGGAGGAAAAGAGGAGGGGTGAGTACTCAGGGAAGAATACTCAGTGAGTGAGGGGATAAATCTCAAGTACTAATAGTGTAGGTGAAAATTGGAGTGTCAAATAATATCATTCGTAAACAATAATTTAAGTTTTGCAATAAATCATGATATGTTCGATAAAATGAGCTCTTTTAATCATTCACACGATATCACACATATATGCATCCATTTAAAAATCAAGTATAACATAGAGCTAGCCGAAATAATCCTAGCAAGGGTCAACCATGACCAAGGACAGGCGCATCGGGGGTTTTAATATGCAAAGTGTTTCAAAAGTAGCTCTCTACCCCGACGTTGGCACGTACAAGCAACTCCTAGTGTTAGACCGCCTATTATGACGGTCCTCCCCTTTCGGTTCAACTAGGCCCATACAGAACATTACAATCATGTACAAGCAACTCCTGGTGCTAGACCGCCTATTCTGACGGACCTCCCCTTTCGGTTCAACCGGGTCCATACATATCGCAATCACGACGTTTGCGGATACCTCTGGCCAAAGCGTATCCGGGCAACTCGTGCCTCTACAAATGCCCTTCGTAGCTACGGAATCAATCAAGTCATCATTATAGTATCACAAGTGGGCATCTCGGTGCCCTCACAATTCATCAAAACATTTCAAATCCGTGTGCCAAATACATTTTATCAAAATTATTTCAAATCAACAACCGATGCAATAGTAGAATAGAAAACATTCCATTTCTCAAATCATGGCACAATTTCATTTCATTTCAAACATGGATGCATAATCGTAAAAAACATAAGTACGACACTCCAATAGTCACAAAACAGATTTGAGATTTAATATCACACATCGAATCAATGCATATCAAAGCATGTTTTGTTTAAAAACACGGTAAAATCAGGTTTCACTATTTCATGCAAGAGATTAGGGTCCCACTCACATTTTAGGGAGGGTGGTCACTCCCTATTTCCACAATCAAACCAAACTCGACTCCTCGAGTCTCCAACAAGATCAACCTAATCAAATTATCATAATAATCATCAAATTTCCAATTATTCTTAGGGTTTATCATTTTCCCTAAGTTTGTACAAATCTTAATTCTCCAATTTATGAATAAACTCCAATGTCATCAATTTCCATTCCATTTATAAGTAATTAACCAAATCAAAATCAAGTTAAATTCGAATCTAAAATCGTTCAAAAATCGAAAACACATCTAAATACATAAATTTCCTATAAATTAGAAGATTCTTTGAAAATTCATACACTTTTCAATTCTCATCCGATTTCTTCAAACCATATGTCATTTTAAAGGTATTGAAACCTATTTTCATAATATAGAGATTGTATTTGACTTATCTATATGCAACACCAACTATAATTTAAAACAACGCATCAATCCTTAGGCTCAAATCCCAAATTTCGACTGTTTTCATGCATTCGTCAAATTAAACTCTAAGTGCAATCATTTAAATCAATTTAACTCAATTCTATCATCCGAAACAGCTCAATTTCGTATAAAATTCTATTATTAACCTAAATAATAACATATAATGTCAAACAATGTATTCAAATCGAATCTAACATACATCCTAAACCTATACAACACTTCCTTATGCTAATTTCACCCTAAATGTAACACCGACACAGCGGTGTTCGTACAAGTATACTATTCATGGAATATATATATAGAATATTTCCGCCGTTTATATATATATTTATATAGAAAGATTTTAAATTTTTTTGATTTTTGATTTTCGGGTATTAAATTAAATTTTCGGTATATTTTAAAATGCTGCATCCGTAATTCGCAGTAAATCCCAATTCTACGAAATTATATTCTAGAGAAAAGTGGATATAAATATATATATATTGATAATTATTTATTTATTATAAAAAAAGGGGGGGAGGCAGCGCTGCGTTTTGCCCCAAAACGCAGCACTTCCCCCAAATTAGAATTAAGGCTCTTAGCCCTAATTCCCCCCTCTCTCTCTCTCTCTACTCCTTTCCCGCTGCTCTCTCTCACCCTCCTGATCTCCCTCCACTGCGAACGGTCGCTTTCCCCCGCCGTCCGTCGCATCTCGCAGCCACTCATCGGCGGTTCCGACTACCTCACCTCTCCCTCACAGTCACTCTATCTCTCTCCTTCTCTCTCTCGGCTTCTCTCTCTTACCCGTGAAATCTCTCTCTTGCTCACAGTCGCGCTCTCTCCCTCTCAATCGAATCTCTCCACCACTCGCGGCTGAAACCTTTCCCTCTGGTGCCTACTTTCTCTCCCGTGCGTGCGCGATGATCCTCTCTTCCTTTACCTCACCCTCTGTTTCTCTCTCTCCTCTTTCGGGCGCGGACAGAACACCACTATCCTTGCTCGCACGTGCTCTACTCTCTCTATCGAGAGATCCTCATGCGATGCAATCCTTGCTACGACAGGCCCCTCCTGCGTGCGCGCCAGCGCGCGGCTGCCCTGCACGCCCGACTGCAACGCGTGACAGCCCCTGCCCCAGCGCGAGGCTGCTGTGCTGCTTTGCCCTTGCTCACTCACTTGAGTAGTCTGCACTCCTTCGAGAGCCCACTGTGACCCTTTCACTACATAGGTAAAGGCCGGGTCTGCACTCATTTACTACGAAGGTGAGGATAACAGCTCCGAGTTAAATACTTTAGGGTTTGAATGTTCTCAGTAGCTAAGTTAATTATTAACATTGTTTTAGTTGGAAGTGTTACAGGTTTTGGAGTGACTTGAACGGAGCAAGGAACTCAGGTCTGTGATCCGAAAACCCTTAGTGAGGTAAAATGTAAATTTCTTCGATAAATTAAGTGAATCTAGGATGGAGAGATCTTTATATATTTGGGATGTATTTAGATTTGATCTGAATGCATTTATGAAATTCTATGTTTGAATATTAAGGTTGAGTCTAGTGTCTGATATGGAAAGAGAATGTTCCGGATGATAGAATCATGTTGACTTGATTTGAATTGTTGCTTTTAGAGTTTAATTTGACGAATGTATGAAAATAGTGTGAAATTGGGATTTGAGTCTAAGGATCGATGCAGTCTTTTCATTATAAGTTGTCTTACATATAGGCAATCAAAATACTAATTCCATATTATAAAAATAGGTTTCAATACCTTTAAAATGACATATGGTTTGAAGAAATCGGATGAGAATTGAAAAGTGTATGATTTTTCAAAGATTTTCTATCTTGAAGGAAAATTAATTATTTTAGACTTGCTTCCGACTTTGAGAGACTTTTAGGATTGAAGTTGACTCGAATTTGATTTTGTTAATTATTTATAAATGAAATACCATTAATGACAAGATTGTGTGGCTAGAATTTGGGATGATTTGAGTGTATTTTGGAGTGTTGAAAATTTGGTTTTAATGTACAAATGTATGTGCTGAATTGTAGTGCTAAAGTGGTGTATTATATGTATGTTTGTTGGTGGAGATGAAGTTGAAAGATGTGTAGTGTGTTAGGGAGAGAATGATGTATGTGTATTGATTGAAATGAAAAACAAGAATATGTGTATGTGCATGTATGAGAAAATGTATGTGTGTATTGGAACCTTGGCCAAGAGAATGGATTATGCTAATATGATTTGTGAGTTGAAAACGATGTTTCCAAATGCAAAGCATATGTAAAGAGTAAATATGTATCCTTGTATAGTTGTTATATATGTGTCGTGTAGGTATGTCAAAAGAGAGAAGTTTGTAAGAATTTGGAGTGTAAATGTGTGTATTTACTTTGACTGAGAACATTGAAGAGATTTGGAAATAGAGGGTTATGTAAATTTTGAGTTGTATATGTATGAATGATGATCTTGATGGTCGAAAATGACATTGTGTTGATTTAATTTTGTACCTTTGATAGGGTGTGAAGGGGGTGGTTTTGGATGATTTAAAGTGGCATTGTTTGTTAGGAAGGTACGATAATCCTTAGAGCTTATGGGTAGAATTGTGTGCCTTCGGAAATGAGGAATTGAAATTTACATTTGGTGATGAAAAGGGGACAGCACTTGTGCACATGTGAAGCCTAGCTATGAGACCCTAAATCTTAATCCTAGATATAGGATTAATTAAAAGTATAAATTTAACATAGTGGCTTTTGAAATATGTAGCACAAATCATATATATACATATTGTGTTTTGCCATTGTAGTGACACTTGGAGACCTATCGAGGGGAGCACAGTTTCGACACTTGTTGTGCATTGTAGGGAGTGATTGACCCTCCCGTATATAGTGAGTGGGATTTATTTCAATGTTTTCGTTTAATGTGTAAACCCTGTTTTACAACATTTTGATAAATGAGCATGATTTATCGTGTGCTTGAAATGTTTTGACTAGTTTTGGAATTGACTTTTGTGAACCAATGGAGTGTCCAAAAATTGGTTGAATTATGAAAATATGCATCCATGTGGTTGAAATGTAAAATGTGTCATTTTATGCTATATGTTGCATTTGGTTTGTGAACCTGATTTACGGCACATGTTTGATATGATATTGATTTTGGCCTTGAGGGCTTTGATATGTATTGTTCCGTAACTACGAAGGACACCGTGAGAGGCGCTTGGGTGGCGTCCGGATATGCCTAGGCCTGGGGTATCCCACGAGTTGTCGAGATTATATTTACGATACAGTACTAGCTAGGTTAAGCTCGAAAGGGGGAGGATTTGGATGCTATCCAATTCTAGCACCTGGACGAGGTCCGTCGCCAACGCTGGGGTAGAGAGCACTTTAAATAAATCGCATATAACACCCCCGGTGCGCCTGTCATAAGTCGTGGTAGACCTCTGCCAGGACACTTTCGGCCGGTAGCTCTATGATTTTATTGACAGTGCTTTGGATGCATTTTGACTTGATAATGCGTGTAAATGATATATTATTGAAATGAAAAATATGATGATTTGAAATATGATTTGTATACTTATGTTTTGACACTCCAGTTTCACACCCCATATTACATGATTAAATTGACCCACTCACTCACTGAGTATTCTTCCCTGTGTACTCACCCCTCCTCTTTCCCTCCCTAGACAGGATTATGGTGCTAGGGCGACGCATTTGGCTCTAGAGGTATGATAGCTTGTTGGTGGATTTGGGTGTTTACGACGGTGAGATAAAAGTTTAATTTAAAAGATGAATTTCGTATTTTATTGTCGACCCTGCGAGGTCTTGTTGAGGTCCGTAGTTGGCCGTGTACTTATTTTGGGATGACTGTATAATTTATGTATGTTTATTTGCGAAACTCTCATATTTTATTTGCATAGAGGCGATTGTATGTATTTGAATGTTACTTGAGAAATTTGTTATACATTTGTATAAAACTTAGGCCCGCTCGGTGTGGCGGCTGCTCATGCTCTAGTTGGTCATGACAGTAGAGGTCTGTGGCTTGGTCTATTGGTGATTTGTTAGCCTTGCGTTATCTGGATGTCGGTTGTGAGTTGGGTGGATTGTTTTGAGGCCGGGATGGCCATTTGTTGATTTCAGGATGATTTTGCATTTTTACAGGTATACAGGTTTAATTGTACATGTGAGACCTCCAATTTATGGGGAGGTTCTGCCCAATTTTCTGTAGAAATACAGCCAGCATCCAAGGCAACGGGCGGCTGTTCACGATTCCCGGTTCGGGGCGTGACATTTGGTTGGTATCAGAGCTCTAGGTTGAGAGCTGTGTTTTGTGAAAATAGTTTTGAAAATATTCCCAAGTATGATTTAAAGTCCTCAATGCATATGAGAGTTTCTATATAGTCATAAAGTCCCAGTACAACGGTCTTAGGCATATGAGTTATTCTTTTTAGGGGGTTAGATACGATGCGTATCTAACCTAGCATATTATTTCCATTGGTTTTTAAACCGGTAAGTTTATTCATTTAGGGGGTTAGTTACTTCGTAACTAACCCTAACCTTTGAATCATATTGAAATTAAATTCTTTCTTTGTAAGATTATGATTACTAGACGAGGTACTAGATTTGTACCTGAGACATCTAGAATACTCGAGGATGTTTTCTCGTCAGGTGTACCCTTCTAGCACTCTCTCAGCTGGCTATTATAGCCATGGTTCCATCACCAACATTTGATGTATTTAGACAGGTGTATGAGTGGTACACCTCCCATTGGATTCAAATACCTTGATTCATAATTTGAATTCTATATTAGGGGGTTAGTTACCCAGTAACTAACCCTAATCCTTGGTTTTATCTAATGAAACGGTGCTCTCCTTGCAGAACTATGCCGCCTATATGTAGTAGGCGCGGTGCACCACTAGAGAGTCCCTTAGTGTCTGATGCACTTGTGGTACTCGAGACTTCACGAGTACCAAAGGATGCTTCCTTTACTCACACACCTTCACTAGTGCCACCCTCAGCACCTCCACCGGTTGTTACAGCTGAGATTCCTCCACCACCACTCGACGCCTTGAGGCAGTGGCAGGAGTGGTACAGTAGATATGGGGTACAGATGCCACCACCTTTACTATAGACTCCAGTGACCGCACCTACGGCCATACTTGCTCCTACGACACCGATTCCTCCTCCGGTGATCGGTTCTTCCATTTTTAGTCCAACCGATGAGACGTCGGTTATCTTAAGACGCATCCATGAGCTTACTCAGTCGGTGATAGAGTTACAATATCTCAGATACACAGACTTTTTAGGATCTGGTGATGCCGTAGCGGCAAAACACTGGATCTATAGGATTCGCAGGATTCTTAATGACGTGGGATTGGCAGAGGAGCTCAAATTGAGAGTTGTTGAGAGACTCCTCAATGGTGATGCCCTCACTTGGTGGGAAGCTATTTATGATGAGGCTATTGACTCACTGTGGTAGGAGGACTTCTTGAGGGAGTTGACCGCAGATATTTTACGGAGTCCTAGTATGACCATAGAGGGTTGAGACCCAGACGAGTCAGAGCTCAAAGTGGGTAGGACTTCTAACTTTTAGGGAAGCCTATCTAACTTTTCATCAACACAGGTTGGACAGGGACCACGTCCCTAGAGTTTTAGAGTACAGGCCCCTAGTGCCTCTAGCTAGTCCATAGCACAGCACCATTCTATTTGTCGTGACTGCGGCTAATATCATTTTGGAGCTTGCAGAGCTCCCTTTAGATGATTATAATATGGGAAGCAAGGACATATTTGTAGCTCTTGTCCTGACCTAGGTTTCAGAGGTCAGGTGTCACAGACACACATGGGTGGACCATGGACAGGTCAGCAGGGAGTACCTGCACACTCAGTATACACCGCTCCATGGACTACAGCCGGGAGCAACACTGCACTAGGCTCTTCACTATAGGAGCCGAGGGCACAGGCCCATGTGTATGTTACGACTTAGGAGGATGCTTAGGCGAACCCAGATACGACCATGGGTAATCCTTCAGTAGATTCTTTTGTTTAGGAGTTTATAGATACTCTCCTTGTTGAAATCATGTATATCATGATACTTATGTACCGTTTTGACTAGTTAAAGCTCCATAAGCTTAACTATTGTGATCCTCTTTTGAAACCATGCATCTCATGATGATATGTACGGTTATGACTGGTTAAAGCCTAAGAGGCTTGACTACTTGATATATATATACGTATCTTTTGCGTATCCTATATTGGTTCCTTTTTCAATTTCTCGCATCATGAGTACCATGAAAATATTCAGAGTCGATGCCCGTGTTCTTATTGACACTGGTTCAGATTATTCTTACGTGAGAGTATTATTTTGCTCGACAGTTGGGTAGACTGTTATCGTCGTTAGATGAGGAGCTACTAGTTATCACTCCTGATGAGTAATTTGTCAAAAAAAATTAGTGTATAGAGAGTGCTTATCTCTCTTGTTTGATGGGACCCCGTATATTAGGGGTTAGGTTGGTTAGTGATGATCGAGCAGCATTACTAGCTTGATTTGAAATGAGGCCGACCTTGCTCGACCGCATTAGAGAGATTTAGGGAGCAAATGAGGAGCTCCAAGGTATTCTTGATAGATCTGTAGAGATGATGACAGAGAGTTCCGAGTCCGTGATAACAGACTAGTAGTATATCGATAGCGAGTTTACACTCCCGCCGACAGTGAATCTTCGAAGAGATATTCTAGAGGAAGCTCATTCCTCCACTTACGTTATGCATTTGAGAGGTACAAAAATGTACCTAACTATCCGAGATAGTTATTAGTAGTCTGGTATAAAGAGAGAGTTCGTTGCTTGATGCCTGGTCTATCAGTAGATGATGGTCAAGCATCAGTGACCCACAGGCGCTTTGCAGCCTTTTCCCATTCCCGAGTGGAAGTAGAAACACGTCACAATGGATTTTATGATAGGATTTCCGCGGACTTTAGCACGCCACGATGAATTTGGGTGATCATAGGTAGGTTCACCAAGTCCGCACATTTCATTCCGATTCGTGTTGATTATTCCTTAGAGGTGTTAATAAGCCTCTATATTGACACGATTATCAGGTTTCATGGGTATCAATGTCAATAGCATCGGACAGAGACCCCAGATTCATTTCTAGATTTTGGTCCAAATTATAGGGATTTCCAGAGTAGTTGGGATCGGCATCTTCCACTGGTTAGGCCAGTATCAGGATACCCCATATGAGGCACTGTATGACAGGGAGTGCCGCACCCTGATATGTTAGGGTGAGGTCGTAGAACGACATCTCAACAATGTTGAGTTGATTTGGAAATGAAAGATAAAGTTAGGGTCATCCGTGGGCGGATGAAAGCCGCCTAAGACCGGTAGTAGGTATATGCCGATCATAGACGGTGACACCTTAAGTTTACCACAGGAGATTTGATTTTCTCGATGGTATTTCCTTTAAAAGGAGTTATACGGTTCAAGCAGCGGGACGATCTGAGTCCTAGATATATTTGTACCCTACCGTATCCTTGAGAGGGTCGTAAGTGTGGCATACAGATTGGAGTTGCCAAATGAACTATCCCATATTCACGACGTCTTTCATGTCTCAGTACTCAGGAAGTACTTAGCTGATCCTTCTCATGTACTTGAGCCTCCACCTATTGAGTTGCAAGAGGACCTCAGTCCTCCAGTTCAACCCGTGGCTATTTTAGATCAGCAAGTCAGAAAGCTGCGGAGCAAGGAAGGTTCTTTGGTCAAAGTCTTGTGGAGGAGTGATCAAGTTGAGGAAGAAATCTCGGAGCCCGATGAAGCTATAAGGAGACAATACCCTCATTTGTTACTGTTTAGTTTCCTTTTAGTTTCGAGGACAAAACTTGTTTTTAGGGGGTTAAAAAATGTAACATCGACACAACGGTGTTTGTACAAGTATACTGTTCATGGAATATATATATAAAATATTTCCTCCGTTTATATATATATATTTATATAGAAAGATTTTAAATTTTTTTGATTTTTGATATTGGGGTATTAAATTAAATTTTCGGTATATTTTAAAATGTTGCGTCCGTAATTCGCAGTAAATCCTAATTCTACGAAATTATATTCTAGAGAAAAGTGGATATAAATATATATATTGATAATTATTTATTTATTTATTTATTATAAAAAAGGGGGGAGGAAGCCTGTGTTTTGGCCCAAAACGCAGCACTTCCCCCAAACTAGAATTATGGCTCTTAGCCCTAATTCCCCCCTCTCTCTCTCTCTCTCTACTCCTTTCCTGCTGCTCTCTCTCACCCTCTTGATCTCCCTCCACCGCGAATGGTCGCTTTCCCCCGCCGTCTGCCGCATCTCGCAGCCACCCATCGGCGGTTCCGACTGCCTTGTCTCTCCTTCGTAGTCACTCTATCTCTCTCCTTCTCTCTCTCTCGGCTTCTCTCTCTTACCCGCAAAATCTCTCTCTCACTCACAGTCACGCTCTCTCCCTCTCAATCGAATCTCTCCACCACCCGCGGCTGAAACCTTTCCCTCCGGCCGCCTACTTTCTCTCCCATGCGCGCGCGACGATCCTCTCTCCCTTTACCTCACCCTCTGTTTCTCTCTCTCCTCTTTCACGTGCGGACAGAACACTACTGTCCTTGCTCGCGCGCGCTCTACTCTCTCTCTATCGAGAGATCCTCCTGCGATGCAATCCTTGCTGTGACAGGCCCCACCTGCGTGCGCGCCAGCGCGCGGCTGCCCTGCACGCCCGACTGTAGCGCGGGACAGCCCTTGCCCCAGCGCGCGACTGCTATGCTGCTTTACCCTTCCTCACTCACTCGAGTAGTCTGCACTCCTTCGAGAGCCCACTGTGACCCTTTCACTGCAGAGGTAAAGGTCGGGTCTACACTCATTTACTGCGAAGGTGAGGATAACAGCTCCGAGTTAAATACTATAGGGTTTGAATGTTCTCAGTAGCTAAGTTAATTATTAACATTGTTTTAGTTAGAAGTGTGACAAGTTTTGGAGTGACTTGAATGGAGCAAGGAACTTAGGTCTGCGATCCGAAAACCCTTAGTGAGGTAAAATGCAAATTTCTTCGATAAATTAAGTGAATCTAGGATGGAGAGATCTTTATATATTTGGGATGTATTTAGATTTGATCTGAATGCATTTATGAAATTCTATGTTTGAATATTAAGGTTGAGTCTAGTGTCTGATATGGAAAGAGAATGTTCCAGATGATAGAATCATGTTGACTTGATTTGAATGGTTGCTTTTAGAGTTTAATTTGATGAATGCATGAAAATAGTGGAAAATTGGGATTTGAGTTTAAGGATCGATGTAGTCTTTTCATTATAAGTTGTCCTACATATAAGTAATCAAAATACTAATTCCGTATTATAAAAATAGATTTCAATACCTTTAAAATGACATATGGTTTGAAGAAATCGGATGAGAATTGAAAAGTGTATGATTTTTCAAAGATTTTCTATCTTGTAGGAAATTTAATTATTTTAGACTTGCTTTCGACTTTGAGAGATTTTTAGGATTGAAGTTGACTCGAATTTGATTTTGTTAATTATTTATAAATGAAATACCATTAATGACAAGATTGTGTGGCTAGAATTTGGGATGATTTGAGTGTATTTTGGAGTGTTGAAAATTTTCTTTTAATGTACAAATGTATGTGCTGAATTGTAGTGCTAAAGTGGTGTATTATATGTATGTTTGTTGGTGGAGATGAAGTTGAAAGATGTGTAGAGTGTTAGGGAGAGAATGATGTTTGTGTATTGATTGAAATGAAAAAGAAGAATATGTGTATGTGCTTGTATAAGAAAATGTATGTGTGTATTGGTGTTGAAGAAGAGATTTGAAAAAAGGTATATGAGTATGAGTGTGTGTATGAACCTTGGCCAAGAGGATGGATTATGCTAATATGATTTGTGAGTTGAAAACAATGTTTCCGAATGCAAAGCATATGTAAAGAGTAAATATGTATCCTTGTATAGTTGTTATATATGTGTTGTGTAGGTATGTCGAAAGAGAGAAGTTTGTAAGAATTTGGAGTGTAAATGTGTGTATTTACTTTGACTGAGAACATTGAAGAGATTTGGAAATAGAGGGTTATGTAAATTTTGAGTTGTATATGTATGAATGATGATCTTGATGGTTGAAAATGACATTGTGTTGATTTAATTTTGTACCTTTGATAGGGTGTGGGGGTGGTTTTGGATGATTTAAGGTGGCATTGTTTGTTAGGAAGGTATGAGAAACCTTAGAGCTTATGGGTTGAATTGTGTGCCTTCGGAAATGAGGAATTGAAATTTACATTTGGTGATGAAAAGGGGACAACACTAGTGCACATGTGAAGCCTAGCTATGAGACCCTAAGTCTTAATCCTAGACATAGGATTAATTAAAAGTATAAATTTAACATAGTGGCTTTTGAAATATGTAGCACAAATCATATATATACATATTATGTTTTGTTAATGTAGTGACGCTTGGAGATCTATCGAGGGGAGCACAGTTTCAACACTTGTTGTGCATTGTAGGGAGTGATTGACCCTCCCGTATACAGTGAGTGAGATTTATTTCAATATTTTTGTTTAATATGTAAACCCTGTTTTACAACATTTTGATAAATGAGCATGATTTATCGTGTGCTAGAAATGTTTTGACTGGTTTTGGAATTGACTTTTGTGAACCGATGGAGTGTCCAAAAATTGGTTGAATTATGAAAATATGCATCCATGTGGTTGAAATGTAAAATGTGCCATTTTATGCTATATGTTGCATTTGGTTTGTGAACCTGATTTACGGCACATATTTGATATGATATTGATTTTGGCCTTAAGGGCTTTGATATGTATTGTTCCGTAGCTACGAAGGACACCGTGAGAGGCGCTTGGGTGGCATCCGGATATGCCTAGGCCTGGGGTATCCCACGAGTTGTCGAGATTATATTTACGACACGGTACTAGCCAGGTTGAACCCGAAAGGGGGAGGATTTGGATGCTATCCAAGTCTAGCACCTGGACGAGGTCCGTCTCCAACGCCGGGGTAGAGAGCACTTAAAATAAATTGCATATAACACCCCCGGTGCGTCTGTCATAGGTCGTGGTAGACCTCTGCCAAGACACTTTCGGCTGGCAGCTCTATGATTTTATTGACAGTGCTTTGGATACATATTTGACTTGATAATGCGTGTAAATGATATATTGTTGAAATGAAAAGCATGATGATTTGAAATATGATTTGTATACTTATGTTTTGACACTCCAGCTTCACACCCCATATTACATGATTACATTGACCCACTCACTCACTGAGTATTCTTCCCTGAGTACTCACCCCTCCTCTTTCCCTCCCCAGACAGGATTATGGTGCTAGGGTGACGCATTTGGCTCTAGAGGTATGATAGCTTGTTGGTGGATTTGGGTGTTTACGACGGTGAGATAAAAGTTTAATTTAAAAGATAAATTTCGTATTTTATTGTCGACCCTATGAGGTCTTGTTGAGGTCCGTAGTTGGCCGTGTACTTATTTTGGGATGACTGTATAATTGTTGTATATTTATTTACGAAACTCTCATATTTCATTTGTATTGAGGCGATTGTATGTATTTGAATGTTACTTGGGAAATTTGTTATACATTTATATAAAACTTAGGCCCGCTCGGTGTGGCGGCTGCTCATGCTCTAGTTGGACATGACAGTAGAGGTCTGTGGCTAGGTCTGTTGGTGATTTGTTAGCCTTGCGTTGTCTGGATGTCGGTTGTGAGATTGGGTGGATTGTTTTGAGGCCGGGATGGCCATTTGTTGATTTTAGGATGATTTTGCATTTTTACAGTATACAGGTTTAATTGTACATGGGAGACTTCCAATTTATGGGGAGGTTCTGCCCGATTTTCTGTAGAAATACAGCCGACATCCAGGGCAACGGGCGGCTGTTCACGATTCCCGGTTCGGGGCGTGACACTAAATGCATTCAATTAACTAAATCAGTTAGAAATCCCTCACCTTGGGTTCACTGCGGTCTAAAACCATAACGTCCGTGCGCCTACAAGTCAGTCTAGAATCATGAAATACGTCCAAATCGAAACATGGTTCAGCAATTATACTAAATTACCAATGAAATCGAAACCCTAAATTTAACTCATCTTACCCAACATAGAAAATGAAGTCTGCAGGCGACTTAGAGCTCTGCGATGATCGCAGGTGGCTCACCACAGTGAGCAGCTCGTGGTCGAGCGGACAGGATGGGGAGAGGCAGGGTCGCGCGCACTGAGGCAGGTCTCGCGCGCGCTGGGGCAGTCTCGCGGGCTGGGGCAGGGAATGTTGCTCGCAGTCGCGCGGGTGCAGGAGAGGGAGGAGCAGAGCGAGACTGAGGGAGACTGAGAGACAGTGAGTGAGAGAGAGTGAGAGGGGAAAGGGAAAGAAAGAGGGAAATTAGGGCTAAGCCCTAATTTCGACTCTTTTTTTTATAATAAATTTTTAAATAATTAAATAAGTAAATAATAAACTAATAAATGAATAAATATATATATTTTTATACTCACTTTACACTTCAAAATCACGGGTACGACATTTAAAATATACCAAAAACTAAATTTAAAAACCCAAAAATCGAAAATCAAAAAAATTTAAAAATTTTACATATATATAAACGGAGGAATATTTTATATATATTCCATGAACAGTATACTTGTACGAACACCACAGCGTCTGTGTTACATTTTCTAACCCCCTAAAAATAAGTTTCGTCCTCGAAACTAAAAGAAGGCTTTACCAAAACAAATGGAAAAAGGCTGAGATGCGCCTATGGGTCACTGATGCTTGGCCATCATCTGCTGACAAACTAGGCATCAAGCAACGAACTCTCTCTTTATACCAGACCACTAATAACTATCTCGGATAGTTAGGTACATTTTTGTACCTCTCAAATGCATAACATAAGTGGAGGAATGAGCTTCCTCTAGAATATTTCTACGAAGATTCACTATCGGTGGGAGTGCAAACCCGCTGTCGATATACTACTAGTCCGTTATCATGGACTCGGAACTCTCTGCCATCATCTCTACAGATCTATGAAGAATACCTTGGAGCTCCTCATTTGCTCCCTAAATCTCTCTAATGAGGTCGAACATGGTTGGCCTCATTTCAAATCAAGCTAGTAATGCTGCTCGATCATCACTAACCAACTTAACCCCAAATATACGGGGTCCCATCAAACAAGAGAGATAAGCACTCTCTATACACTGAATTTTCTGACTAATTGCTCATCAAGAGGAATGATAACTAGTAGCTCCTCATCTAGCAACGATAATAGTCTACCCAACTGTCGAGCGAAATTATACTCTCACGTAAGAATAATCTGAACCAGTGTCAATAAGAACACGGGCATCGACTCTGAATATTTTCATGGTACTCATGATGCGAGAAATCGAAAGAGAGTCGATCTAGGGTGCGCAAAAGATACATATATATATCAAAATGGTTAAACTTCTAAGGCTTTAACTAGTCATAACCGTACATATCATCATGAGATGCATGGTTTCAAAAGAGGATCACAATAGTTAAGCTTCTAGAGTTTTAACTTGTCAAAACGGTACATAGGTATCATGATATACATGATTTCAAAAAGGAGAGTATCTATAAACTCCTAAACAAAAGAATCTACTGGAGGATTACCCATGGTCGTATCTGGGTTCGGCTAAGCATCCTCCTGAGTTGTAACATACACGTGGGCCTGTGCCCTTGGCTCCTATAGCGAAGAGCCTAGTGCAGTGTTGCTCCCGGCTGCAGTCTATGGAGCGGTGTGTATAGAGTGTGCAGGTACTCCCTGCTAACCTGTCCATGGTCTACCCATGTGTGTCTGTAACACCTGACTTCTAAAACCTAGGTGAGGACAAGAGCTACGAATATGTCCTTGCTTCCCACACTGGAAGCATCTAGTGGGGGCTGCGCAAGCTCCACAATGGCGTTGGCCACAATTGCTGCAGATTAGAAACTGTTGTATCGTGGAATGACTAGAGATAGTAGGGGCCGGTGCTCTAAACCCCTGGGAATGCGGTCTTTGTCCCGGTCCTATTGGTCTGAAGCTAGAGGAACCTCCTGGATATCCAAAACCTCTATCTTTCTTCGAAGACTGTCCACCCTGTGACCTAGTCTTCCTCTTCTGGATACTCTCTCTCTGCCTGGCCTCAGCTCAGACGATCTCCTCTGCCCGATATGCTGAATCAATTACCTCTGAAAGTGTAAAAGAGGGAGTCACTGTCATAAACTTCCTGATGCTAAATTGGAGGCCATCTTCAAACTTGAACCTCATCTGAGCTAGTGTAACCATGTTAGGGACAAATGCTGCTAGTCGTCTGAGCTCAGCCTCATAATCTGAGACTGACCTAGTCCCTTGACGTAAGTGAAGGAACTCCATCCTCATCTGGTCCTACTGAAACGGGGTAAAGTACCTGCGGTCGAACTCTCGTAGAAAGTCCTCCCACCGCAGGGTCTATGTAGCACTATCACGGATAGCCTCCCACCACGAGAGGGCATCTCCGTCGAGGAGTCTCTCAGCAACTCTCAATCTGAGCTCCTCTGACAACCCCAAATCCGTAAGGATCTTGCGAGTCCTATTGATCCAGTGCTTTGCCGCTACAACATCACTAGATCCTGAAAAGTCTGTGCATCCGAGCTGTCGAGACTCCTTCACTAACTGAGTGAGCTCGTGAATGCGCCTCAAAGTAGCTGACGTCTCATCGATCGGAGTAGAAATAGAAGGACCGGCCACTGGAGGAGGAACCGGTGGCATAGGAGCAGGTACGGCCCAGGTGTGGTCGCTGAAGTCTGTAGTGGAGGTGGGGGCATTTGCGCCCCATATCTACTGAACCACTCCTGCCACTGCCTCAAGGCGTCGAGTGGTGGCGGAGAAATCTCGACTATACCAGCCAGTAGAGGTGCTAGGGGTGGCACTAGGGAAGGTGCGTGAGTAGAAAAGGCACCCTCTGGTACTCGTGGGGTCTCGAGTGCCCTAGAAGCCTCAGGCACTGAGGGACTCTCCGGTGGTGCGCCACGCCTACCACGTCCAGGCGGCATAGTTCTGCAAAGAGAGCACTATATCATTAGACAAAAGCGGATTAGGATTAGTTACTGGGTAACTAACCCCCTAAAATAGAATTCAAATTATGAATCCAGGTATTTGAATCCAATAGGAGGTGTACCATTCATACACCTGTCTAAATGCATCAAATGATAGTGATAGAACCGTGGCTATAATAGCCTGCTGAGAAAGTGCTAAAAGGGTACATATGACGAGGAAACATCCTTGAGTATTCTAGATGTCTCAGGTACAAATCTAGTACCTCGTCTAGTAATCATAGCCTTACAAAGGAAGAACTTAAATTAGAAATGATTCAAAGATTAGGGTTAGTTACGAAGTAACTAACCCCCTAAATGAATAAACTTATCAGTTTAAGAACTGATAGAACTAATATGCTAGGTTAGATACGCATCGTATCTAACCCCCTAAAAAGAATAACTCATATTCCTAAAACCGTTGTACTGAGATCTCATGACTACAATGAAACTCTCATGCATTGAGGACTTTTAAATCATACTTGGGAATATTTCAAACTATTTTATTAAACACAACTCTCAACCTAGAGCTCTGATACCAACTGAACTGTCACGCCCCGAACCGGGAATCGTGAACAGCTGCCCGTTGCCTTGGATGCCGACTGTATTTCTACAGAAAATCGGGCAGAACCTCCTCATAAATCGGAGATCTCCCATGTACAAATAAACCTGTATACCTGTAAAAATGCAAAATCATCCTAAAATTAAAATAAAAGGGCCATCACGACCTCACAACAACCCACCAACCACAGCAGATATCCAGGACAACGCCAGGCTTAAATAAACTATCAGCAATCCTAGCCACAGACGTTTATTGTCCTGCCCAATTAGAGCATGAGCAGCCGCTACACCGAGCGAGCCTAAATTTTATACAAATGTATAATAAATTTCCCAAGTAACATTCAAATATATACAATCCCCTCAATGCAAATGAAATATGAGAGTTTCACAAATAACATACATAAATTATACAGTCATCCCAAAATAAGTACACAGCCAACTACGGACCTCAACAAGACCACGCAGGATCGACATAAAGTACGAAATTCATATTTTTTATTTAAAACTTAAATCTTACCATCGTGAATCACCCAAATCCACCAAAATCTCCAAAATTTGAAGCGTCGCTCTGATACAACAATAATCCTGTCTGGGGAGGGAAAGAGGAGGGGTGAGTACTCAGGGAAGAATACTCAGGGAGTGAGGGCATAAATCTCAAGTACTAATAGTGTAGGTGAAAATTGGAGTGTCAAATAATATCATTCGTAAACAATAATTCAAGTTTTACAATAAATCATGATATGTTTGATAAAATGAACTCTTTTAATCATTCACACAATATCACACATATATGCATCCATTTAAAAATCAAGTATAACATAGAGCTACCCGAAAGAATCCTAGCAAGGGTCAACCATGACCAAGGACAGGCGCATCGGGGGTTTTAATATGCAAAGTGTTTCAAAAGTAGCTCTCTACCCCGATGTTGGCACGTATAAGCAACTCCCAGTGCTAGACCGCCTATTCTGACAGTCCTCCCCTTTCGGTTCAACTAGGCCCATACGGAACATCACAATCATGTACAAGCAACTCCCGGTGCTAGACCGCCTATTCTGACGGACCTCCTCTTTCGATTCAACCGGGTCCATACATATCACAATCACAACGTTTGCGGATACCTCTGGCCAAAGCGTATTCGGGCAACTCGTGCCTCTACAAACGCCCTTCGTAGCTACGGAATCAATCAAGTCATCATCATAGTATCACAAGTGGGCATCTCGGTGTCCTCACAGTTCATCAAAACATTTCAAATCCGTGTGCCAAATATATTTTATCAAAATCATTTCAAATCAACAACCGATGCAATGGTAAAATAGAAAACATTCCATTTTGTCAAATCATGACACAATTTCATTTTATTTCATACATGGATGCATAATCGTAGAAAACATAAGTACGACACTCCAATAGTCACAAAACAGATTTGAGATTTAATATCACACATCGAATCAATGCATATCAAAGCATGTTTTGTTTAAAAACACGATAAAATCAGGTTTCACTATTTCATGCAAGAGATTAGGGTCCCACTCATATTTTAGGGATGGTGGTCACTCCCTATTTCCACAATCAAACCAAACTTGACTCCTCGAGTCTCCAACAAGATCAACCTATTGGCCCGTTCCGTATCCTTAGTAGAGTTGGGAGCATGGCATACAGACTAGTGCTGCCAGACGAGTTATCTCGGATCCATGATGTCTTCCATGTATTAGTATTGAGGAAGTACATCCCAGATCCTTCGCATATTTTGAAGCCTCCGCCAGTAGAAGTACAAGAGGACTTGAGTTTACTTGTTCAGCCTGTGGCCGTACTTGACGATCAAGTAGCTACGGACAAGGAGGTATCTCCTGTTCGAGTGCTATGGCGCAGCGATCAGGTAGAGGAAGAGACCTGGGAGCCTGAGGAGGCCATGAGGAGACAGTACCCCCATTTATTTAATGTATAGTTTTCTTTACGTTTTGATGACGAAACTTATTTTAGGGGGGTTAGTAAATGTAACACCAACTCTCGGTGTATTGTGCTGTACTCCATTCAGGTATATGTATATATATATATATGTGATGTTCTGAGTAGTAAATTTCACTCAAAATTTTTCGCGATTTGCTTTGCTATCTAAATTCGCGCTCATTAACTCTATGTTTTGAAAAGCGTGCCCGAAAACCCTAATTTGGGTGAGGTGAGATTCGAGCGAGCAAACGATCTCAGTTTTACATAGGATTAGTTCCATTAGATTTAGAGTATCGTAATTGACCAGTGAGGCTACATGCACGTATTTCCGTGTCGAACCAGAAATTGAGCCCAGGGGTAGCACGAATAGTGCACCATGGACCCAAAATAAAGGGTCATCGGGCCATTTTGAGATTTACACATGCAATTTTGTTTCTAATGAAATGCCATGTGCCAAATTGACTAAAAAGGTTAAGCAAGCCCGAATTTTAGGAATTCTCATATGTTTACTGGGAAACGCTCGGTGCACATTTGCCCGGAGGCCAAGAAATTAGTTCTATCGGGCTAAATTAAATTCTAACCGTGCGAAATTGCTGAAATTTCACAAGGAAACCTAAATCAGGCTAAGTTATGATATTCCTAAGACAAATCATAATTCTGAGAGATTCCCGAAATTGCTCGGCACGTAGGGAAATTAACCCTACCGAGCCAAAATGAAATCCACGCGTACGAAATTGACGTCGTGGGATTTACGTGTGCCAAATATGTTTTAAAGATGATTGCTTTGGGCAGAAGGGTGAAATTTGAGCGTTGGCCTGGAGAAGGCTCGGAACACTAGAATTATCGCCGAAGAAAACCCAATTCTAAGCAGAAGTGAAATTTGTCAGAGCAAACGGTCTCATTTTAATCCGAGACTTATATTTTTATGATTCTATGTGTACAAGGGAGCCTGTAGCAACATTTCACGAATTTTGAGGCCTAAGTCAAATTTCGACCGATCGGCGCTCACCTTCACTCCGGAGGACGTTTGGATGGTCAAACGACCTCATATTCGCACGAGATCTGTGGTGCTAGACTCAAAACGAAAACTTGCATTCAGTGTGTGATTTTAGAAAATTTTGAAATGAATAGTAACTTTGACCAGTATTGGGTCAAAGCGAGGACTTGTGGATAGACTCAAAGGACATGTAATTAATGTCCTTGGAATGTGTGAAAGTGCTTTATGGAGAAATGTGAGATCATGAGAAGTGGCAACATGTGGAGAGAAAGATCATGACTTGAAAATTTATGGATGGCCAAGATTAGGGGGTTGGGTGTAAATTAAAATTAAGAAGGGACTTAAGTGCAATTAGGAAAAGAAGAAGAGGTCACTTAAGAAGAGAAAAACCCTTAGCACTTCTCTATTCCTTCAAGCAAGAAACCGTGAGGAAGCCTAGGAGAAACACCCCTTCGTGAGAGCCTCTTCTCCTCCCTTTCTTCCCATCGTGGACAACCTCTTTCTTCAAGCTTTTAACACCATTTCTACCTTCAATCACCCTCCCTCAGGCCTCACAACAACCTGTCCAAGAATGGGGACAAAAGGGCAAAGATTGCTTTGTGGCATTTGAAGAGCTGGAAGTCCAAATCCAAGGAAAAATTCTGCGCTTCCTTCAATCTTCATCCAGCAATTGTTGGTAAGTGTTCTCCTCTCCTCTTTGTCCATTACATACTTAAATTTCATGCCATGATAAGGTTGTTTTGTTTGAGAACAAGGGGGGCCAAAATTGGTGAAAAATGAAGGAAATTGGGGAATTTTGGATGGGCATTCTAATGGACTGCCTTTGGTATTTAAAATGACCCTAGGAGGAAGTAGAAACATGGGCATAACTTAGTTTAGGTGTGCAGGACTTTGGCATAAGAAAATGGATTGTTTCAATCCCAAATTTGTGTCCAAATTAGTGGAGAATGAACTTAGGCTAGATTGCAGAATTTTCAGCAACCATATGAGAGTAATTTGGACCTAGGTGGTCACAAATTTTGGTAGAAATTCTGTTCAATTATCTGCAGTAACTTTTTGGACCCTTGCACATGGAAATTGGAGGGATTTTGGAGTGTGAAATGCATGAATTTGCTTTGGGGTGCGTGTGCTGAATTGTTGGTGCATGTGTGCAAAAATGTGGCACCAATAAGGGGTGTTTATGTGAGTGAAATGGGAGCCAAATAAGTGCAGTGAGTTTGGGGACCTTGAGCATAAATTTTAATAGATTTTGAAGAACAAGAATGCATGGATTTGTATTGGTGAAGTGTGGAAAAAATTTTGTGATTATGAGACTTATAAGTGTATGATTTTGGATGAGGATGGGAGGCAAAAGAGTGTAGAAATTGTCTGCACAATGGAAGATAGCTTGGAGGTCATTCCCGTTCGAATAAGTGGTACAAGGCATGGGGAAGAGAACTCCAATGCATGTGTGTCTTGAGGGCATTGTTGTGTGGTGATAGTGTAAAGAGATAGTGAGTGGAAATTTTTGTAAATTCCTTTTGTTGTTGCTTTTGTAGTGACATATTCCTTGATCGTCCGAGTGGAGATTGTTTGCTTCTCATGGAGCATCCGTGCTCGTGACGCACCCTGCAGAGTACTGTGAGTGAGATTTATTTCAATGTTTTTGTTTAATATGTAAACCCTGTTTTACAAAATTTTGATAAATGAGCATGATTTGTCGTGTGCTTGAAATGTTTTGACTGGTTTTGGAACTGACTTTTTGTGAACCGATGGAGTATCCAAAAATTGGATTAAATTATGAAATTATGCATCCATGTGGTTGAAATGTATAATGTGCCATTTTACGCTATATGTTGCATTTGGTTTGTGAACCTGATTTACGGCACATTCTTGATACAATATTGATTTTGGCCTTGAGGGCTTTGGTATCTATTGTTCCGTAGCTACGAAGGACACCATAAGAGGCGCTTGGGTGGTGTCCGGATATGCCTAGGCCTGGGGTATTCCACAAGTTGTCTTGATTATATTAACGATATGGTACTAGCCAGGTTGAATCCGAAAAGGGGAGGATTTGGATACTCTCTCCAAGTCTAGCACCTGGACAAGGTCCGTCGCCAATGCAGGGGTAGAGAGCACTTTAAATAAATTTACATATAACACCCCCGGTGCGCCTGTCATAAGTCGAGATAGACCTCTGCCAGGACATTTTCAGCTAGTAGCTCTATGATTTTAATGATAGTGCTTTGGATGCATATTTGACTTGATAATACGTGCTAATGATATATTATTCAAATGAAAAGCATGATGATTTGAAATATGATTTGTATACTTACGCTTTGACACTCCAGTTTCACACTCTATATTAGATGATTATATTGACCCCCTCACTCACTGAGTATTCTTCCATGAGTAATCACCCCTCTTCTTTCCCTCCTCAGACAGGATTATTGTTGTGCCAGAGCGACGCTTTAGATTTTAGAGATTTTGGTGGATTTGGGTGATTCACGACGGTGAGATCAAAGTTTAATTTAAAAGATGAATTCCGTAATTTATTTCGAGCCTGCGTGGTTTGGATATGGAGATTTGTAGTTAACCGTATACTTAATTTGGGATAACTGTATAATTTACGTACCTTATCTGTGAAACTCTCATTTTTCATTTGCATTGAGGCAATTATAGTATTTGAATGTTGATTTGGGAAAATTTGTTGTAAATTGTATAAAACTTAGGCCCGCTCAGTATAGCGGCTGCTCATGCTCTAGTTGGGCATGACAGTAGAGGTCTATGGCTAGGATTGCTGGTATTTTACTTAGCCTGGCATTGTTCTGGATATCTGCCATGGTTGGTGGGTTGTTATGAGGTTGGGATGACCATTTTATTTTATTTACAAGACGATTTTAAATTATATAGGTTTAAACAGGTTTATTTGTATATGAGAGACCTCTGATTTATGGGGAGGTTGTGCCCGATTTTCTGTAAAAATATTGCCGGCATCCAGGGCAACGGGCGGTTGTTCACGATCCCGGTTCGGGGCGTGACAATAAACAATAAAAACAAAAACATAATCAATTTAGAATTTACCTAGACGAGAAGTTTTGCATGTATTTATAACAAAATTAATCCCAAAACTTTTAGTACTTGTCCTAAATGCTGTTATTTCATCCATCACATATTGCATTCCTTCAATTTTGAATCTTCCCATGACATCTAACACACTTTTCATAATTTCAGGCATATTACAACAGCTGTCTTTCTCATATTGGAATGCTGGATTCAATGAAAAAGTAGCAGAATGAAGGTGCTTCTTCAACATATTATCAGATCTCTTGTCGATAATATCAATGTATGGTTGATACAATTTCTGCTTGTTTTGAAACAATTTTTTGATACCATTAACCACTCTCCATATGTCATTATAAACATATCCTAATAAAGGTTTCTCATCAGAGTCACATATACGCAACAATCATATCACTGGCCCCATAATCTTCACACTGATCAAGCAAGTATTCTAAAATTCATCATTAAAAACAATTTGTCTCACTTCTTTAGCTTTATTGGTTTTTAATTCTTTCTTAAACTATGTAGAAGTGACCAAAGCCTCCAAGTATTCTTTATGATCATAAAAACTTTTTTAGTGCTGTAAATGAGGTACCAAATCTAATTTCAATAGGACGAAGAATTTCTCTCCAACTAGGTCTTTGTCTCAACCAACTGATAATCCATTTGCGGTTATACAAAAATTTTGTAACCCTAGATGCAAGAATAATTGTACTTACAATTTTAGGCATTTCTCTAATATCCTTCATAATCAAATTAAGATAATGTGCAGCACAAGGAGACCAACTAATAGATGGATATTTAACAGAAACTAATCTTCCTACAACCTTATAGTAACTTGCAATGTCCGTAACCATGTGAACAACATTATCAACTCCAACTATTTTAATAAATTCCAAAAACAAGTTACATAAAGTTTCTGCATTTGTCTCCACATCCAAAACATCAACAGATTTAATAAATGTAATTCCAGTAGAATAGTAAACAAGAAAATTAATCAAACTTCTTTGTCTGCCATCTTTCCAACCATTACCCATCATCGTACAACCAGTTTCTGTCCACTGACTATGAAAACTATCAACAAGTAATTCAACATGTTTTTTAGCATCTTTTAACAAATTCACCCTAAGTGTATACTAAGTTGGATCTTTGTAACCATGACGCATAGATGTTATTCTTGATACTGCTTGTTGAAAGTAGGATGAATTAACAGCATTGAAAGGAATACATGCATCATAAAACCATATAGCTATAGCCATATCAGTTTCAAAACATTTTTCCTTACTTTGCAAACAAGATTTGATACTTGGTTGAGAGAAATCCAAAGCTTTTCCTGACAAATAAGATTAAATTTCTTGGCTCACCTTCCTTTTTCTTTTGTTCACCTCTTCATTGATAGAAATTCCTTTTCCTTCATTACTTAGATGCTCATTCATACTTATCTCAAAATCTCCCGTTTTCCCTTTACATTTTGATTATTTTCTTTCAATGAATTGCTCAACAATAACCTTACTTCTGATGGCACTTTTTTACAAGAAGAAACATTGCCCTTCACCCCTCCAAGGTGTTGTTTAATCCTATTGATACCTCCATCAGCTAAAGTATAGTGATAGAAATCACAAATAAAGTATAGTGATAGAAATCACAAATAAGTACTTTTTTTCGACTATCATTCATCCCTTGTGTCACATATTTCCAAGTTAAATCTGTTTTTGTCTCAAATTTTGCCTCGAATTGATTGAATCATCATTACTAGGTGTGGAGCATGAACCAACAGTCTCCTCTATAGATCTATAATTCACAAAAAGGAAAAAATTGAGTACACTTTAGGATCAACCTAATATTTTACATTTATTTTACATGCAACATAAAAGAAAATGAAGGATTAAAATGTGCTCCAAATCTACTCATCAATTTGAAGACATGCATCTATTTATCACGTGATAAATTTCCAGCTTCATTTTCATTTTGTGTAGTATAACCTGTGGCTGGGATGATCACTTTTCTTTGAAAATTATGTGCATAATTTAAGGAAACACAATTTAAACAATGCATAATTTCAAGGACAATAGCAATGAAAATTTAAGCAATGCATAGTGTAACCATCAGCTGAAAATTATGTGCATAATTTTGTGTAGTGTAACCTGCTCATCTTGATAAGCAATGCATAATTTCAAGGATAACAGCAATGAAACACAGATTTGGTAGAGAGTGAGGCACACAAATTGGATTAAAATTAATTATACATGATTTATAAGGTTTAGTTCTGGGCTCAACATTTCCTGAAGCATGTGTGAAAGTGTCAACTTAAAATCTTATTGTTAAAAGAAAACAAGGATTCAATTGCAAAACATGAAACACTATGCATTTTTGCAATGAATCAAAGTTTAGTGAGGATCTTTATCCAAATATATCCCATGACTCAGAAGTGACTACAAAATATCCTGCCACCACAATCCTAAGTTAGGATTCGTCACTCCAAATTACCATCACTAACTTATCACTAATGCCGCCAAAGAGTGAACAAACTTTACAGAAAGGTGAATATGATCAGATTTTCCTCATAATGGATTAGCATTGCCCCCATCCTTACTTGTAAATTTTCATATTATATAAACTGCATTGAATAATCAAGCTCAAAATCACCATTTTACAGCCATACTATCAATCTCATTATTGAAAATATTTCTTCAACATCAAATAAAGGCAACAACATCATGCATTCACAAATTTAGCGTATATATTCTTGTTGACTAAATTATTAGCTCAATCCATTGAAACCCATGAAAAAAAAAAATCAAGTGAAATTACTAATCATCGTACAAATCCCATAAAAACCTACAAATACAGATATTTAGACCCCAACATTAGACAGAAAATTGAAGAGCGTAACGTGGGTCGAGAAAAATCATCATCTATTAACTAACCTTGAAAAATTAAAATGCAATGAATCGAAGTGCTCATCTTGAAAAGGAAAGAGAGATTACTTTGTTGAGAGAGACAAACAAATGAATTGAAGAGGGAGAAAGAGGGAGAGTTTGCTTGAAGTGAAAGTAAACTTGAGACAAGATCTAATTCCTGGGTGAGAAAACCAATAGTAGGAGGCGAGAATAAAGATCGGTAGCAAAGGAGGCTAGGGCAATTGCAGATCTGGATCCAACGAACATTAATCATAAGATGATGAAGAAATGAAATGATGACAAAGTCTAATTGAAGACATGAAGTGAATGGAAATGCAAATTTGGATCCAATGAACTGTAGTATAGGTAACTAGGGTAAGGGAAAAACAAAAAGGTAGTCAAAAGAAGAAGAGGTGAAAGTGAGAATTAAGAATGAGAATATGTGAGAATGAAAAGTGGAAAAGGAGAAAGAAAACAAAAGAAAAAATCTGGGTTGGCCGATTCAAGCCAGTTCCCTATCCAACCCCGATTTTGGTTGGTTTTTTTAAATTCCAGTTTTGGTAAAAAACCCGGTTGGGCGCTAGACAGGTTCCTGGTCAGACCAGCCTATCCTCACTACACAAAATAACAAAACATACAAATGGCTTTCTCTCCTCTTGGTGAAGAAGGCTGACAAAAAGGAAAAATAACACTCAATAAGGACAAAAATGACTTACACACTAAACCTCACTATAGTCGAGTACAATCAAAGCTCTCTTCTTAATTGTGTAAACTCTCTTTCTGCTTCCTTTTCCAAATGAAGCTCATATTGAAAATAATAATTTGAATATTCTAGAATATGACTTATTAAACATATGTATTTGTCTCTTAGATTAAAAATATGTATATGCCTTTCAAATTTAACACATGTATGTGTTCTCTTCTTTATAAAATAGTCCTCTTTCTCTATTTAATTACTCTCTAGATGCATCCTTCTGTTCTATCAAAGTGGTATTAGAGTCATTTTCTAAGTGTTGAGAAAAAATTAAGAGAGGGCAAATAATGGAATTACATACTCACATTTCACTCATCGCATAATCGAGAATTATAAGAGTTGCATCTAAGCATAGAAACCTTGCTTGGCTTTCAAAATGTTTGGGAAGTTTAATAAAATGGCTACAATAAATCTTAAAATGAAGACAAATTATCTCAGAATGTGAAAGAAGTTTTGTTAAAGATAAGGAGGAAAGAGTAACAAGCCCTCACTCTCATCCATCAAGGTTTAGATGATTCAATGTTTTAAAAGATCGTTAATGCAAGTGAAGTTTGAGAGATGTTGGCATATTTAGGTTTTGATGATAGCAAAATAATTCAGAGAAATTAGTTCATAAATTTGGAACTTAAATATAAATAAGGATAGTTAACTCATGAGGAAATAAGTTTACTCACCATGAAATAAGCAGACTATACTTAGGATGAATGTACAAGTCTAGTTACCCAAAACTATATCACACATTTTGGAAAAATCTCAATGAAATGCAAGTGTGAGTTGACTCCCATTTCAACTAGGAAATCATAAGTTTTCATAAGCTTGTATCTTCAGTCAAAGCCTTAAAAGTCAACACAACAAGACCAGAATACAAAATGACTCATAGAAGAGCCAACCCATGAGCAATCAGTTAACTCATATAGATTTTTGTTGACTTTGCATATATATTAGCTGACTATCCCTGAGCTAAGTCAAATTAATGCGTAACTCAAGTGACTTTTATTATACGTCAACCGACTATCCCTGAGGTTACCTTAAGAAATAGTTATCTCACCCTATACTTCTGTTGACTGAGCCATATATACACATCCTAGTCGACATATTGAAAATTTTAGTCAATTGATAGCTTAAGACGTACACTTCATAGTCAACACCCTAAATATTTCAATCGACCATTATGTGAGTCAATCAATAGAAGTATAGATTTATTGTCCAAATTTAAACAAGTTGCATTACATACACACATATCAGTCGACTATTACATACAAATAGTTTACTGTTCCATTGCTTAAGTAAAATTAATAGGCCTAGTGAGTAACTCAGTCGACTGTAGGTTAGAAATTACACATTTACATATACATCAAAAGACTCAAGCATAACTCAATTGACTAAATCCATACCATTACTTTTTAAACAGTTAACAAAATCTAGCAAAACATGAGTATAAGTCACTCAATCATAATTTCAGTCAACAATTATTCTAAACTCTCAAAACTTGGTTGACTTATATTTTAAATCAGTTGGTGTAAGGACTTTGGCACATGACTTAACTAAAAATCACTGAATTTAAGATTCTAGAGAGTCAAGTCATTAGTGGAAAATCAGTTCAACATGATTGAGTTTTAACAATTATTTTATGCAGCAAAGCAAAAGAAAGTCTTTTTATTGGCAATGTAGAACAACGGTTGAAAGTATTTAACGAAAAGGTTAAAAGCATTTAATATGGTGGATAGAGCATTAATGAAGAGCATTCAAATTTGAATCTACCACAATGGCTCTAACCAACTCTCAATAAATACTTCATATAAAAAAGAAGAAGAGCTGAACATCTGAATATCCTAAACTCTCAGAACTTCAACAATGTACAATGATTTTCTTCTATAAATTCTTTCTTTTGTAAATTCCTTCTATGAGTTTCAAATCTATTACGTCCGAAATAATAGCTTCATTTATTACAACATTTCTTCTCTTCCTATACTAAAAGTTTAGAGACCAGAGTGAGCTTTGTAGGTTAGAGGTCTAAAGAGAGAAAAAATCAACTTGTGAGAGTTTATAAGTGTTTCGTGAGGAAATACTTGAAAGATTTTACTTGCACTTGGAAGCAAGTGAATGGTACTATTTGAAAGAAATAATGGAAATCCAAGAGGTGCCTAGGAGTGGACATGTACCGAGTTTGATGAAATCAAAAAGTGCTATATAGCATATTCATTTTCACACCTTGTTTCACAAAATCAAAAAGTGCGATACAACATATTCACCCCCAAGTTGAATTTCAAGAGATTTTGGCAAAGTCTATCCCAAGTGTTGATAAAGTGAAGAAGGTGAGACTTCAATCACTAAGAGATCATTTCGAAACTTTAAAGATGAAAGAATTTGAATCCATTTCAAATTATTGACTAAGGGTGAAGGTAGTGTGGATCAATGGAGGAGATATAGAGACAAAATTAAAGATGTATGGAGAAGTAAGAGGGTCAAGCCCATGAAGAAAAGATCAAGAAAAGACAAAAATAGCCAAAGACAAGAATAGCCATTGGAGAAAATTCTCAAAGCTAAGACTACTTTAAAGAATGACCAAGGAGAGAAGAGCCAATCAACAGGAAGAGGAAGAAAAGAAGACAATATAGACAACTCAAACAATGAGGAGAGAAGCCAACCATCATTAAGGGATTATGGAAGAGAAGAGGAAAACAATGAGGCTATTACAAAAATTGGAATGAAAGAATATATCACAAGTCTAACGTTGAATGTTATAATTGTCATAAACTTGGCTAATATGCTTCAGAATATTCTAATGTAGCAAATCATGATAAAGAAAAAGCTAATCTTGTTTGTGGCAACCAAGAAATTGAAGAGTCAATTTCGTGGAATTTGGATAATTATGTATGCAATGTTAAATATGATTAATTTTCTCTTCAATTTAGTTTTTAAATTCAATCTTTCAAATTTTCAAAATTAATCGAATAAGATTTAACGTTATGAGCAAGGGCTATCAGTATCTCACTCTATACAATTAATTAACTATTTATGTAACACGTAATACCATTTTTATTTTTAATTTTTAATTTCTTTATTCTTATTTTACTTTTTTCCCCTTCTCTGTTCTAATCAAAATTTTTATCATACTTATTCTATTTTAAATCTTTTAACCATGGGAA
This sequence comes from Dillenia turbinata, assembly GCA_037126225.1. Classification (NCBI taxonomy): domain Eukaryota; kingdom Viridiplantae; phylum Streptophyta; class Magnoliopsida; order Dilleniales; family Dilleniaceae; genus Dillenia; species Dillenia turbinata. The sequence continues at coordinate 16,745,772 of JBAMMX010000016.1, read as the reverse complement.
CAAAGATAATTATTTTGATCTTATAGTATATCATATGGGGTTCTACTCATCTTTTTCAAGCTTTAATTTCATAAAAAATCCGACCTGCCGGATTCGAACCAACGACCTAAGGATTTTTGCAATTATACTACAGTCCTCCGCTCTACCAACTAAGCTAAGGTCGGACACGGAATAGTTTGAATATAATAATATACTTCATTTATTTAGTTTACCATTGTTTTATATATATCTAATTTCCAGGGCATGGGTTCTAGGTTTTAACTTGAAAATTCTAAAATAAGACATTTAGACTTTTCACATGTTTATGTATCTCCAATAAAACATATGTATGTCTTTTAAATTAAACACGTGTAGGTGATTTTTGTATTTGGATACAATGTGTGATGTGACAATTTAGAAAAGTCTAAAAAATCTATTATAGGTTATTACTAGAAGTGTTGTTTTGAATTTGTCTTTTTGTATCTATGAATACCACTTTTACTTGGTATTTGAAATCATCAAAGTGAGATAGTTCTCTTCTCTAAAGAATAGTCCTCTTTCTCTATTTGATAAGTCTCTAGAAGTAACCTTCTGTTCTTTCATAGTGGTATTAGAGTTAATTTCTTAGTGTTGAGAAAAATTTAGAGAAACAAATAATGGAATTACATCCTTCCAATACAAATATCTCACAAATGAGATTTATAAGAGTTAGCATCTATGCATAAAAGAGTTGCTTGGCTTTCAAAATGTATGGAAAGTTTTAGAAAATGGCTACCATAAGTCTCAGAATGAAGATAAACTATCTCAAAATGAGAAAGAAGTTTTGTGATTGATAACAAGGAAAGATTAACAAGCCCTTACCCTCATCTATCAAGGTTTAGATGATTTAATATTTGAAAAGATATGCCACTATTTCAAAAGACATTCGAGAGATTTTGGCAAAGTCTTTCCCAAGTGTCACGCCCTGACTCTCGAGTCGAGTATACATCAACTACCGTGTTTTTTTGGAATACGGGTTAGCCTAACTCATACGCCAAGACATTGTAAGACATTCATCAATGTCGATCTATTTTTCAAAATAATTCAACAAATCCAAGTAAAACAGTATGCAGTCATGTACCATCATTTTAACAATTTTTCAATAGTAGTGAACATACCAATATATTCAACATCAATAAATTCACATGACACATTTGTTTATTTCAAAAATATAGGATACATAAAAGTTTAAAATTCAATTTTTGAGATATTTTACACACACTAATGCATATAAATCCAAGTTTTGAAAATCATTTACAAAATTTAATAAAAGAATTTTTCTTATTTAAATACAAGTATGAAATCACTCGCATTTTGGGAAGGTAAATACTCCTTATTCACAATCATTTCCAAGGGTAATCCCTTCTCAAGTTCCAATTGTTTTTTCCTAAGTCAATAAACATAAACTGGACGTTAGATCATGCCTATGACTAGAGTTTATGAATTATCCCAACATAACACAAACCTTAATTTCTAAAATCCATGAATCTATATCTTCATTTCATCAACTACATGCTATTTGCATCTATATACCATTATCATTCAAAATTTTTCCCAAATTTCATCGTTTACAAACCCTAGATCCATGTTCTCCAACCTAATTCCTCAAATCTCAGCAACAAATTTCAATCTTATAATAAGGAAGTTAAATACAAGTTTAAAAAGAAGAAATTACCTCAATTTCATAGTTGGATCAAACCTTAGACATTAGGTCTCCAAAAACCTTAAATTCTCCCCTTTTTTAGCAAACCCTAGGTTTCTTTCCCAAATCTTTCTTTACCCTAAGGTTTGATTGAGGATTTAGATGCTTGATGTAGTGGGTTTAGTGACAATATGGGTTTGATTGAGAGTTTGATTGAGAAAGATGTGTGAGAGAGAGAGTCAAGAGTGCCAAAGAAGAGAATGAGTAGTGAGAGGGAGAGAAGACAGTGAGTGTCTGATGGGGTTTGAGAGAGAATAATAAGAGTGAAGGTCTGTTTAAGCCTTTTCACAATATGGAGTGAAATTTCCATCTTGTTCCTCACTATTTTTAGGTTTCAATTGAGTTTGGGATGTCCCTTTTCATTATTTCATAACTTTCCATGCTCATAAGTCAACTTGCAAACAATTCAAGTCAACTTATGTGTCTAATTTCCTGTGGGGTCAAGTCCACTTAAGGCTGTGCAAGTCAACTTGGTATTTGTTTTTCATGGGTTCGAGTCAGCTTGGATAGAGTTTAAGTCAACCCAATGTTTCCCTTGTATAATTCTCGGGTCAACTCAATTTCTTAGTAAATTGACTTACTTAAGTTGTAGAAATGTTTTTTGAGTCTTGTATCTGACAAGTTGACTTGTTCTAAGTGCAAGTTGACTTATAAAGTCATAGTCCAGATGCTCAAGTCAACTTGTCAGTAGACAAGTCGACTTGCTATTATATGTAGAGTTAAGAATTCTGAGACGTAAGTTTCTCAAGTCGACTTGACACTTGCTCATATCGACTTGGTGAGTTCCATATTTAACCAAAATTCAATCTTCCAACTCTAAGTTAACTTATCAAGGGGAAAGTCAACTTATTATCAATGAATTGACTGCAAATAAAATTTTAATAATCTCAAATCATCACCAAAACCTATTTTTCTCAACAAAACTTTATAATACTTTCATTTATGAGTCAAAATCAATTACCTATCAAAAAATTCAATGAAAATTTTTTAACTATGAATTTTTGGTGTTATACCACGTGTTGATAATGTGAAAAAGGTGAGACTTCATCTCTACCAGATCATTTCAAAACTTTAAAGATGAAAGAATTCGATTCGGTTTTGTATTACTATCCAAGGGTGAAGGCAGTTGGGAATCAATTGAGGAAATATAGAGACAAAATAGAAGATATATAGAGAAGATTGTTCATTCGTTAAAGATTAAGAGGCTTCTATACAAGCCCATAACGAAAAGGTCAAGAAAAGATAAGAAGAGCCATCAGCACAAATTTTCAAAGCCAATGCTACTTTGGAGAATGAAGGGGAGAAAAGTGCCAATCAAGACGATGAGGAAGGGGAGAAGACAATACAAAAAACTCAAGCAATGAGGAGAGAAGCCAGCCATCATTGAGGGGTTTGTGGTAGAGAAGAGGAGGAAAATGAGGCTATTTTGAAAATTGGAATGACAGAAGGCACCACAAGTCCAATGTTGGGTGTTCTAATTGCCATAATCTTGACCACTATACTTCAAAATGTTCTAATGAAGCAAATAATGTTAAAGAAAAAGCTAGTCCTGTTAGTGACAACCAAGAAGTTAGAGAAATTAACCAAGGACGAAAAGAAGATGTTAATATTTACTTATGCAAATAATGTTAAATTTGATAATTTTTCTCTTTAATTTAGTTTTTAAATTCAACCTTTCAAATTTTGAGTATTAATCAATCGAGATTTAATGTCATGAGCAAAATCTATGTATATCTTATTTTGTACAATTAATTAACTATTTACATAACACGTTTCGCCATTTTTACTTTTACTTTTTAATTTCTTTATTTTCATTTCACTCTTTTCCTTTCTCCTTTCTAATCAAAATTTTTACCATTCTTATTTGATTTTAAATCTTCTAACCATGGGAACAAATCTAATTTTTTAGATCTTATAGTATATCATCTGGGGTTTCTTTCTATTTTAAAATTAAAATCAAGGTCATTCTTAGAGAAGGAGAGAAATACATTTGAGAGTTTCTCCAAGCTCACATATTCCTCTTCTTTAAGATTTAATTTCACAAAAATTTTGACCTACTAGAGTCAAACGAGAGATTAAAGGATTTCAACAATCATGCTACAGTTCTTCACTCGACCAACTAAGCTAAGGTCAGACACGGAATAGTTTAAATACAATAATAAATTATTTTATTTAATTTATATTTATTTGATATTTGTTTACGTCTCGGGACATGGGTCTAGGTGTTAACTTGAAAATTCTAGAATATGACTTTTGGACTAAACACATGTATATGTCTATTAGACTATACATATGTATGTCATTCAAATTAAAGACGTGTATGTGTTTTCAGTATTTGGATGCAATGTGTAACATGTGGTGATCTAGAAAAGTCTCAAAAATCTATTATAGGCTATTACTACTAGTATTTTTTTGAATTTGTCTTTCTATGTCGGCAAATACTCCTTTTACTTGGCATTTGAAATCAATAAAGTGAGATTGTTCTCTACTTTAGAAAATAGTCCTCTTTCGCTATTTGATTAGTCTCTAGAAGTATTCTTCTATTCTATCAAAGTGGTATTAGGGTGAATTTCATAGCATTGAGAAACATTAAGAGAGGGCAAATAATGGAATTACTTCCTTCCAATACAATCATCTCACAAAGAAAAATTATAAGAGTTAGCGTCTATGCATAAAAGAGTTGCTTAGCTTTCAAAACATATCGAAAATTTTTAAAAATGGATACGATAAGTCTCAAAATGAAGACAAAATAACTCCAAATGAGAAAGAAGTTTTGTCAATGGTAAGGAGGAAAAACTAACAAGCCGTCACCCTCATCCTTCATGGTTTGGATTATTCAAGGTTCAAAAAGATGGTTGACGCTACTATTTCAAAGCAAGTTTGGGGGATTTTGGCAAAATCCTTCCAAAGTGTTGATGAAGTGAAGAAGGTGATACTTCATCACTAAGAGATCATTTTGAAACTTTGAAGATAATAGCAAAGAAAGTGCTTATGTTGTTAGTGACAACCAAGAAGTTAAAGAGTCAATTTTGTTGTTACCAACCAGAACAAAGAGAAAGATGTTAATACTTCCTGGTATTTGAATAATTAAATTTGATTATTTTTCTCTTCAATTTGGCCTTTAAATTCAACATTTCAAATTTTGAAAATTAATTGAATGAGATTAATGCCATGAGCAAAGGCTTTGTGTATCTCATTCTGCAAAATTAATTAACTATTTCTATAACAGGTATCACAATTTTACTTTTACATTTTAATTTCTTTATTTTCATTTCACTTCTTTCCCCCGCTCCTTTAAAATCAAAATTTTTACCATTCCTATTCTATTTTAAATCGTCTAACCATGGGAACAAATATAATTTGTTAGATCTTATAGTATATCATATGGGGTTCCTTTTTGCTTTAAAATTAAAAATCAAGGTATTTTTCAAAAAAAAAAAAAAAAGAAGAAGAAGAAAAATCCATTTGAGAGTTTCCCTAAGCTTAAATTTTCATCCTCTTCAAGATTTAATTTTATAAAAATTCCGACCTGCTGGATTCGAACAGCGACCTAAGGATTTCAGCAATCACACTACAGTCTTCCGCTCTACCAACTGAGCTAAGGTCGGACATAGAGTAGTTTGAATACAATAATATAATTCTTTTATTTCACTTATTGTTATTTGATATTCGTCTTATTTTTGGGACATGGGGTCTAGATTTGAACTTGAAATTCTAGAATATCACTTTTAGACTAAACACATGTATATGTCTCTTAGATTTATCATTTGTATGTCTTTCAAATTAAACATGTGTATGTGTTTTTAGTATATGGATACAATGTGTAACAAGTAGTTTGATTATTTTTCTCTTCAATTTGGCTTTTAAATTCAAAATTTCAAATTCTGAAAATTAATTGAACGAGATTAATGCCATGAGCAAAGGCTTTGTGTATCTCATTATGCACAATTAATTAACTATTTATATAACAGGTATCACAATTTTACTTTTACATTTTAATTTCTTTATATTCATTTCACTTCTTTCGTCCGCTCCTTTATAATCAAAATTTTTACCATTCCTATTCTATTTTAAATCTTCTAACCATGGGAACAAATATAATTTGTTAGATCTTATAGTATATCATATGGGGTTCCTTTTTGCTTTAAAATTAAAAATCAAGGTATTTTTCAAAAAAAAAAAAGAAGAAGAAAAATTCATTTAAGAGTTTCCCAAAGCTAAAATTTTCATCCTCTTCAAGATTTAATTTTATAAAAATTCCGACCTGCCGGATTCGAACCAGCGACCTAAGGATTTCAGCAATCACACTACAGTCCTCCGCTCTACCAACTGAGCTAAGGTCGGACATCGAGTAGTTTGAATACAATAATATAATTCTTTTATTTCACTTATTGTTATTTGATATTCGTCTTATTTTTGGGACATGGGGTTTAGATATGAACTTGAAATTCTAGAATATGACTTTTAGACTAAACACATGTATATGTCTCTTAGATTTATCATATGTATGTCTTTCAAATTAAACATGTGTATGTGTTTTTAGTATATGGATACAATGTGTAACAAGTAGTTTGATTATTTTTCTCTTCAATTTGGCTTTTAAATTCAACATTTCAAATTTTGAAAATTAATTGAACGAGATTAATGCCATGAGCAAAGGCTTTGTGTATCTCATTCTGCACAATTAATTAACTATTTATATAACAGGTATCACAATTTTACTTTTACATTTTAATTTCTTTATTTTCATTTCACTTCTTTCCCCCACTCCTTTATAATCAAAATTTTTACCATTCCTATTCTATTTTAATCTTCTAACCATGGGAACAAATATAATTTGTTAGATCTTATAGTATATCATATGGGGTTCCTTTTTGCTTTAAAATTAAAAATCAAGGTATTTTTCAAAAAAAAAAAAGAAGAAAAATTCATTGAGAGTTTCCCCAAGCTTAAATTTTCATCCTCTTCAAGATTTAATTTTATAAAAATTCCGACCTGCCGGATTCGAACCAGCGACCTAAGGATTTCAGCAATCACACTACAGTCCTCCGCTCTACCAACTGAGCTAAGGTCGGACATAGAGTAGTTTGAATACAATAATATAATTCTTTTATTTCACTTATTGTTATTTGATATTCGTCTTATTTTTGGGACATGGGGTCTAGATTTTAACTTTAAATTCTAGAATATGACTTTTAGACTAAACACATGTATATGTCTCTTAGATTTATCATATGTATGTCTTTCAAATTAAACATGTGTATGTGTTTTTAGTATATGGATACAATGTGTAACAAGTAGTTTAATTATTTTTCTCTTCAATTTGGCTTTTAAATTCAACATTTCAAATTTTAAAAATTAATTGAACGAGATTAATGCCATGAGCAAAGGCTTTGTGTATCTCATTATGCACAATTAATTAACTATTTATATAACAGGTATCACAATTTTACTTTTACATTTTAATTTCTTTATTTTCATTTCACTTCTTTCGTCCGCTCCTTTATAATCAAAATTTTTACCATTCCTGTTCTATTTTAAATCTTCTAACCATGGGAACAAATATAATTTGTTAGATCTTATAGTATATCATATGGGGTTCCTTTTTGCTTTAAAATTAAAAATCAAGGTATTTTTCAGAAAAAAAAAAGAAGAAGAAAAATTCATTTGAGAGTTTCCCCAAGCTTAAATTTTCATCCTCTTCAAGATTTAATTTTATAAAAATTCCGACCTGCCGGATTCGAACCAGCGACCTAAGAATTTCAGCAATCACACTACAGCCCTCCGCTCTACCAACTGAGTTAAGGTCGGACATCGAGTAGTTTGAATACAATAATATAATTCTTTTATTTCACTTATTGTTATTTGATATTCGTCTTATTTTTGGGACATGGGGTCTAGATTTTAACTTTAAATTCTAGAATATGACTTTTAGACTAAACACATGTATATGTCTCTTAGATTTATCATATGTATGTCTTTCAAATTAAACATGTGTATGTGTTTTTAGTATATGGATACAATGTGTAACAAGTAGTTTAATTATTTTTCTCTTCAATTTGGCTTTTAAATTCAACATTTCAAATTTTAAAAATTAATTGAACGAGATTAATGCCATGAGCAAAGGCTTTGTGTATCTCATTATGCACAATTAATTAACTATTTATATAACAGGTATCACAATTTTACTTTTACATTTTAATTTCTTTATTTTCATTTCACTTCTTTCGTCCGCTCCTTTATAATCAAAATTTTTACCATTCCTGTTCTATTTTAAATCTTCTAACCATGGGAACAAATATAATTTGTTAGATCTTATAGTATATCATATGGGGTTCCTTTTTGCTTTAAAATTAAAAATCAAGGTATTTTTCAAAAAAAAAAAAGAAGAAAAATTCATTGAGAGTTTCCCCAAGCTTAAATTTTCATCCTCTTCAAGATTTAATTTTATAAAAATTCCGACCGTGGATTCGAACCAGCGACCTAAGAATTTCAGCAATCACACTACAGCCCTCCGCTCTACCAACTGAGTTAAGGTCGGACATCGAGTAGTTTGAATACAATAATATAATTCTTTTATTTCACTTATTGTTATTTGATATTCGTCTTATTTTTGGGACATGGGGTCTAGATTTTAACTTGAAATTCTAGAATATGACTTTTAGACTAAACACATGTATATGTCTCTTAGATTTATCATATGTATGTCTTTCAAATTAAACATGTGTATGTGTTTTTAGTATATGGATACAATGTGTAACAAGTAGTTTGATTATTTTTCTCTTCAATTTGGCTTTTAAATTCAACATTTCAAATTCTGAAAATTAATTGAACGAGATTAATGCCATGAGCAAAGGCTTTGTGTATCTCATTCTGCACAATTAATTAACTATTTATATAACAGGTATCACAATTTTACTTTTACATTTTAATTTCTTTATTTTCATTTCACTTCTTTCCCCCACTCCTTTATAATCAAAATTTTTACCATTCCTATTCTATTTTAATCTTCTAACCATGGGAACAAATATAATTTGTTAGATCTTATAGTATATCATATGGGGTTCCTTTTTGCTTTAAAATTAAAAATCAAGGTATTTTTCAAAAAAAAAAAGAAGAAAAATTCATTGAGAGTTTCCCCAAGCTTAAATTTTCATCCTCTTCAAGATTTAATTTTATAAAAATTCCGACCTGCCGGATTCGAACCAGCGACCTAAGGATTTCAGCAATCACACTACAGTCCTCCGCTCTACCAACTGAGCTAAGGTCGGACATAGAGTAGTTTGAATACAATAATATAATTCTTTTATTTCACTTATTGTTATTTGATATTCGTCTTATTTTTGGGACATGGGGTCTAGATTTTAACTTGAAATTCTAGAATATCACTTTTAGACTAAACACATGTATATGTCTCTTAGATTTATCATATGTATGTCTTTCAAATTAAACATGTGTATGTGTTTTTAGTATATGGATACAATGTGTAACAAGTAGTTTGATTATTTTTCTCTTCAATTTGGCTTTTAAATTCAACATTTCAAATTTTAAAATTTAATTGAACGAGATTAATGCCATGAGCAAAGGCTTTGTGTATCTCATTATGCACAATTAATTAACTATTTATATAACAGGTATCACAATTTTACTTTTACATTTTAATTTCTTTATTTTCATTTCACTTCTTTCGTCCGCTCCTTTATAATCAAAATTTTTACCATTCCTGTTCTATTTTAAATCTTCTAACCATGGGAACAAATATAATTTGTTAAATCTTATAGTATATCATATGGGGTTCCTTTTTGCTTTAAAATTAAAAATCAAGATATTTTTCAGAAAAAAAAAAAAGAAGAAGAAAAATTCATTTGAGAGTTTCCCCAAGCTTAAATTTTCATCCTCTTCAAGATTTAATTTTATAAAAATTCCGACCTGCCGGATTCGAACCAGCGACCTAAGGATTTCAGCAATCACACTACAGTCCTCCGCTCTACCAACTGAGCTAAGGTCGGACATAGAGTAGTTTGAATACAATAATATAATTCTTTTATTTCACTTATTGTTATTTGATATTCGTCTTATTTTTGGGACATGGGGTCTAGATTTGAACTTGAAATTCTAGAATATCACTTTTAGACTAAGCACATGTATATGTCTCTTAGATTTATCATTTGTATGTCTTTCAAATTAAACATGTGTATGTGTTTTTAGTATATGGATACAATGTGTAACAAGTAGTTTGATTATTTTTCTCTTCAATTTGGCTTTTAAATTCAAAATTTCAAATTCTGAAAATTAATTGAACGAGATTAATGCCATGAGCAAAGTCTTTGTGTATCTCATTATGCACAATTAATTAACTATTTATATAACAGGTATCACAATTTTACTTTTACATTTTAATTTCTTTATATTCATTTCACTTCTTTCGTCCGCTCCTTTATAATCAAAATTTTTACCATTCCTATTCTATTTTAAATCTTCTAACCATGGGAACAAATATAATTTGTTAGATCTTATAGTATATCATATGGGGTTCCTTTTTGCTTTAAAATTAAAAATCAAGGTATTTTTCAAAAAAAAAAATGAAGAAGAAAAATTCATTTAAGAGTTTCCCCAAGCTAAAATTTTCATCCTCTTCAAGATTTAATTTTATAAAAATTCCGACCTGCCGGATTCGAACCAGCGACCTAAGGATTTCAGCAATCACACTACAGTCCTCCGCTCTACCAACTGAGCTAAGGTCGGACATCGAGTAGTTTGAATACAATAATATAATTCTTTTATTTCACTTATTGTTATTTGATATTCGTCTTATTTTTGGGACATGGGGTTTAGATATGAACTTGAAATTCTAGAATATGACTTTTAGACTAAACACATGTATATGTCTCTTAGATTTATCATATGTATGTCTTTCAAATTAAACATGTGTATGTGTTTTTAGTATATGGATACAATGTGTAACAAGTAGTTTGATTATTTTTCTCTTCAATTTGGCTTTTAAATTCAACATTTCAAATTTTGAAAATTAATTGAACGAGATTAATGCCATGAGCAAAGGCTTTGTGTATCTCATTCTGCACAATTAATTAACTATTTATATAACAGGTATCACAATTTTACTTTTACATTTTAATTTCTTTATTTTCATTTCACTTCTTTCCCCCACTCCTTTATAATCAAAATTTTTACCATTCCTATTCTATTTTAATCTTCTAACCATGGGAACAAATATAATTTGTTAGATCTTATAGTATATCATATGGGGTTCCTTTTTGCTTTAAAATTTAAAATCAAGGTATTTTTCAAAAAAAAAAAAGAAGAAAAATTCATTGAGAGTTTCCCCAAGCTTAAATTTTCATCCTCTTCAAGATTTAATTTTATAAAAATTCCGACCTGCCGGATTCGAACCAACGACCTAAGGATTTCAGCAATCACACTACAGTCCTCCGCTCTACCAACTGAGCTAAGGTCGGACATAGAGTAGTTTGAATACAATAATATAATTCTTTTATTTCACTTATTGTTATTTGATATTCGTCTTATTTTTGGGACATGGGGTCTAGATTTTAACTTGAAATTCTAGAATATCACTTTTAGACTAAACACATGTATATGTCTCTTAGATTTATCATATGTATGTCTTTCAAATTAAACATGTGTATGTGTTTTTAGTATATGGATACAATGTGTAACAAGTAGTTTGATTATTTTTCTCTTCAATTTGGCTTTTAAATTCAACATTTCAAATTTTAAAATTTAATTGAACGAGATTAATGCCATGAGCAAAGGCTTTGTGTATCTCATTATGCACAATTAATTAACTATTTATATAACAGGTATCACAATTTTACTTTTACATTTTAATTTCTTTATTTTCATTTCACTTCTTTCGTCCGCTCCTTTATAATCAAAATTTTTACCATTCCTGTTCTATTTTAAATCTTCTAACCATGGGAACAAATATAATTTGTTAGATCTTATAGTATATCATATGGGGTTCCTTTTTGCTTTAAAATTAAAAATCAAGGTATTTTTCAGAAAAAAAAAAAGAAGAAGAAAAATTCATTTGAGAGTTTCCCCAAGCTTAAATTTTCATCCTCTTCAAGATTTAATTTTATAAAAATTCCGACCTGCCGGATTCGAACCAGCGACCTAAGGATTTCAGCAATCACACTACAGTCCTCCGCTCTACCAACTGAGCTAAGGTCGGACATCGAGTAGTTTGAATACAATAATATAATTCTTTTATTTCACTTATTGTTATTTGATATTCGTCTTATTTTTGGGACATGGGGTCTAGATTTGAACTTGAAATTCTAGAATATGACTTTTAGACTAAACACATGTATATGTCTATTAGATTTATCATATGTATGTCTTTCAAATTAAACATGTGTATGTGTTTTTAGTATATGGATACAATGTGTAACAAGTAGTTTGATTATTTTTCTCTTCAATTTGGCTTTTAAATTCAACATTTCAAATTTTGAAAATTAATTGAACGAGATTAATGCCATGAGCAAAGGCTTTGTGTATCTCATTCTGCACAATTAATTAACTATTTATATAACAGGTATCACAATTTTACTTTTACATTTTAATTTCTTTATTTTCATTTCACTTCTTTCCCCCACTCCTTTATAATCAAAATTTTTACCATTCCTATTCTATTTTAATCTTCTAACCATGGGAACAAATATAATTTGTTAGATCTTATAGTATATCACATGGGGTTCCTTTTTGCTTTAAAATTAAAAATCAAGGTATTTTTCAAAAAAAAAAAGAAGACGAAAAATTCATTGAGAGTTTCCCCAAGCTTAAATTTTCATCCTCTTCAAGATTTAATTTTATAAAAATTCCGACCTGCCGGATTCGAACCAACGACCTAAGGATTTCAGCAATCACACTACAGTCCTCCGCTCTACCAACTGAGCTAAGGTCGGACATAGAGTAGTTTGAATACAATAATATAATTCTTTTATTTCACTTATTGTTATTTGATATTCGTCTTATTTTTGGGACATGGGGTCTAGATTTTAACTTGAAATTCTAGAATATCACTTTTAGACTAAACACATGTATATGTCTCTTAGATTTATCATATGTATGTCTTTCAAATTAAACATGTGTATGTGTTTTTAGTATATGGATACAATGTGTAACAAGTAGTTTGATTATTTTTCTCTTCAATTTGGCTTTTAAATTCAACATTTCAAATTTTAAAATTTAATTGAACGAGATTAATGCCATGAGCAAAGGCTTTGTGTATCTCATTATGCACAATTAATTAACTATTTATATAACAGGTATCACAATTTTACTTTTACATTTTAATTTCTTTATTTTCATTTCACTTCTTTCGTCCGCTCCTTTATAATCAAAATTTTTACCATTCCTGTTCTATTTTAAATCTTCTAACCATGGGAACAAATATAATTTGTTAGATCTTATAGTATATCATATGGGGTTCCTTTTTGCTTTAAAATTAAAAATCAAGGTATTTTTCAGAAAAAAAAAAAGAAGAAGAAAAATTCATTTGAGAGTTTCCCCAAGCTTAAATTTTCATCCTCTTCAAGATTTAATTTTATAAAAATTCCGACCGCGGGGGATTCGAACCGGCGACCTAAGGATTTCAGCAATCACACTGGGGTCCCTCCGCTCTACCAACTGAGCTAAGGTCGGACATCGAGTAGTTTGAATACAATAATATAATTCTTTTATTTCACTTATTGTTATTTGATATTCGTCTTATTTTTGGGACATGGGGTCTAGATTTGAACTTGAAATTCTAGAATATGACTTTTAGACTAAACACATGTATATGTCTATTAGATTTATCATATGTATGTCTTTCAAATTAAACATGTGTATGTGTTTTTAGTATATGGATACAATGTGTAACAAGTAGTTTGATTATTTTTCTCTTCAATTTGGCTTTTAAATTCAACATTTCAAATTCTGAAAATTAATTGAACGAGATTAATGCCATGAGCAAAGGCTTTGTGTATCTCATTCTGCACAATTAATTAACTATTTATATAACAGGTATCACAATTTTACTTTTACATTTTAATTTCTTTATTTTCATTTCACTTCTTTCCCCCACTCCTTTATAATCAAAATTTTTACCATTCCTATTCTATTTTAAATCTTCTAACCATGGGAACAAATATAATTTGTTAGATCTTATAGTATATCATATGGGATTCCTTTTTGCTTTAAAATTAAAAATCAAGGTATTTTTCAAAAAAAAAAAAGAAGAAGAAAAATTCATTGAGAGTTTCCCCATGCTTAAATTTTCATCCTCTTCAAGATTTAATTTTATAAAAATTCCGACCTGCAGGATTCGAACCAGCGACCTAAGGATTTCAGCAATCACACTACAGTCCTCCGCTCTACAAACTGAGCTAAGGTCGGACATAGAGTAGATTGAATAGAATAATATAATTCTTTTATTTCACTTATTGTTATTTGATATTCGTCTTATTTTTGGGACATGGGGTCTAGATTTTAACTTTAAATTCTAGAATATGACTTTTAGACTAAACACATGTATACGTCTCTTAGATTTATCATATGTATGTCTTTCAAATTAAACATGTGTCTGTGTTTTTAGTATATGGATACAATGTGTAACAAGTAGTTTGATTATTTTTCTCTTCAATTTGGCTTTTAAATTCAACATTTCAAATTTTGAAAATTAATTGAACGAGATTAATGCCATGAGCAAAGGCTTTGTGTATCTCATTATGCACAATTAATTAACTATTTATATAACAGGTATCACAATTTTACTTTTACATTTTAATTTCTTTATTTTCATTTCACTTCTTTCCCCCACTCCTTTATAATCAAAATTTTTACCATTCCTATTCTATTTTAAATCGTCTAACCATGGGAACAAATATAATTTGTTAGATCTTATAGTATATCATATGGGGTTCCTTTTTGCTTTAAAATTAAAAATCAAGGTATTTTTCAAAAAAAAAAAAGAAGAAGAAAAATTCATTTGAGAGTTTCCTCATGCTTAAATTTTCATCCTCTTCAAGATTTAATTTTATAAAAATTCCGACCTACCGGATTCAAACCAGCGACCTAAGGATTTCAGCAATCACACTACAGTCCTCCGCTCTACCAACTGAGCTAAGGTCGGACATCGAGTAGTTTGAATACAATAATATAATTCTTTTATTTCACTTATTGTTATTTGATATTCGTCTTATTTTTGGGACATGGGGTCTAGATTTGAACTTGAAATTCTAGAATATTACTTTTAGACTAAACACATGTATATGTCTCTTAGATTTATCATATGTATGTCTTTCAAATTAAACATGTGTATGTGTTTTTAGTATATGGATACAATGTGTAACATGTGGTAATCTGGAAAAGTCTCAAAAATCTATTATAGGTTATAACTAGAAGGTTTTTTTTTTTCTTTTTTTTTGGAATGAGTCTTTCTATATCTATGAATACCCCTTTTCCTTGGCATTTGAAATCAACAATGCGAGATAGTTTTCTTCCTCAGAAAATAGTCCTCTTTCGCTATTTGATTAGTCCCTAAAAGTGTTCTTTTGTTCTATCGAAGTGGTATTAGAGTCAATTTTTTAGTGTTGAGAAAAATAAAGAGATGGCAAATATAGTTTTACTTCCTTTGAACACAATTATCTCACAGACAAGAATTATATGACTTAGCATCTATGCATAACAGAATTGCTTAGCTATCAAAATGTATGGGAAGTTTTAGAAAATGGCTATGATAAGTCTCAAAATGAAGATAGATTATCTTAAAATGAGAAAAAAGTTTTGTCATTGATAAAGAGGAAAGACAAACAAGCCCTCACCCTCATCCATCGAGGTTTAGATGATTCAATGTTTGAAAAGATGTTTGATGCTACTATTTCAAAGGAACTTTGGGAGATTTTGGCAAAGTCTTTCCCAAGTGCAGATAATGTAAAGAAAGTGAGATTTTATCGCTATGAGATCATTTTGAAACTTTGTAGATGAAAGAATTCAAATGCATTTAGGATTATTGTCCGAGGGTTAAGGCAATTGTGAAACAATCGAGGATATATAGAGACAAAAAAGAAGATGTATGGAGAAGATTGTTCATTCATTGAAGATTAAGAGGGCTCTATAAAAGCCCATGAATAAAAGATCAAGAAAAGACAGGAAGAGCCATTGGAGCAAATTCTCAAAGCCAATGTTACTTTCAAGAATGATGAAGGAGAAAAGAGCCAATCAAGAGTACGAGGAAGAGGAAGAGCCAACACACACAACTCAAGCAATGAGGAGAGAAGCCAGCCATCATTGAGGGGTTGTGGAAGAGAAGGGGAAAAAATAAGTGGCTACTATGAAAAATGGAATGAAAGAAGGTGCCACAAATCTAATGTTGAGTGTTTTAGTTGTTGTAAACTGGGCCTCTGTGCCTCAAAATGTTCTAGTGCAGCAAATAATTTAAAGAAAAAGCCTATCTTGCAAGTGACAACCTAAAATTAATGTGTCAATTTTGTTGTTACTAACCAAGGAGAAAGAAAATGAAGTTAATATTTCATGGTATTTGGGTAGATATTAAATTTGATAATTTTTCTCTTCAATTTAGTTTTTAAATTCAACCTTCCAAATTTTGAGAATTAATCGAGTGAGATTTAATGTCAAAGGTAAAGGCTATCTGTGCCTCATTTTGCACAATCAATTAACTATTTATATAATATGTATCACCATTTTTAGTTTGACTTTTTAATTTCTTTATTTTCATTTCACTTTCTTCCTTTCTCCTTTCTAATCACAATTTTTACCATTCTTATTCTATTTTAAATCTTCTAACCATGAGAACAAATATAATTTTTTAGATCTTACAGTATATCATATGGGGTTTCTTTTTATTTTAAAATTACAAATCAAGGTCATTTTTAGGAGAAAAAAGTAGAGAAATAATTTGTGAGTTTCTGCAAGCTTCCATATTCCTCTTCTTCAAGACTTGATTTCATAAAAATTTTGACTTATCAACTAAGCTAAGGTCGGACACTGAGTGGTTTGAATACAATAATATAATTCTTTTATTTTATTTACCATTATTTGATATTTGTATAATTTTCAAGACATAAGGTTTTGGTGTAAACTTGAAAATTCTAGGATATGACTTTTGGACTAAACACATGTATATGTTTCTTAGATTACAAAAATGTATGTCTTTCAAATTAAACACGCGTATGTCTTTTTAGTATGTAACATGTGGTAACCTAGAAAAGTATCAAAAATCTATTATAGGTGACTACTAATAATGTAACACCGACACTGCGGTGTCCGTACTAATGTACTGTTCATGAAATATATATAAAATATTTCTCAGTTTATATAAGCAGAGAAATTTTTTTTTTTTATATATAATATTGATTTTCGATTTTGGGGTTTTTAAATCGAACTTTTGGTATATTTAAAATGTTCGTACTTCCAATTTGTAGGGTGAGTATAAAAATATATATACATATATATATACACACACCTATTCATTTATTTATTTAATTATTTACTCATTTAAATAATTATAAAAAAAGGGAGAAGAGGGGTGTTGCAAAACGCAGCAAAACATTGCGTTTTTGCCCCAAATAAGGATTAGGGCTAAAAGCCCTAATCCCTCTTTCTCCCGCCCCTATCTCTCTCTCTACTCCCTCTCTCCCATGCTCTCTTACTCCCTCCGCCACCCTCTCCGCCACCGCACACCACCCACCGCCGTGCCAACCCCTGAATCGCCACCACTTTCTCCCTCTCTATCTCTATTTCTCTCTCTCAGTTTCGATCTCTCTCAGTCTCTCTCGATCTCTCTCTCTCACCCGAGACCTCTTTCCTCCACCGTGAGTTGCCGCAAGCCGCCGCAGCTCCTCTCCACCGCCACCTCTCTCTCTGTCTCCCTCCTTGGAAATCTCTCTTTTCTCTCTCGCGCGCAACGGAGCTCTTTTTCCTCTCTCCCCTGCGTACGACTGTCGGCTCTCCTTCACTCGCGCGGCGCTGCTCCGCCACTTCAACAATCTTCTGCAACCCTTGCAGAGCCCCCAAGATTCATTAGTGCAGACTTCGAAAACCCTAGGTCGCGAAATCCTTCACTGTATAGGTAAGGATAAATTTAGTTCTAGCGTTTTGATATCTCTTAGTAATTAAGCTAAATATCTAAACTTTGCTTTGATTTGGATGCATTACAGGTTTCAAACTGAGTTGAATGGCGAATGGAAGCTAGGTCTGAACTGCGAAAACCCTAGGTGAGGTAAAATTCAGGTTCCTTCAATAGATGAATGAGATTAGGTTGAATTTAGAATAAGATTCTTATATATGTCTTGTAATAGGTGGAAGTTGAGGAGAGTGCGTTTTTCTTGAAATTTGGTATGTGAATTCTAGGGTATTATCTAGATTTTTCAGGAAACTAGACTGTCTGATACTAAAGAAGCATGTTAAAGGATAATAGAATCGAATTGAATTGATTTGAATGGTTTCTCTAGAGTTTAGTTCGAAATATGCATGAAAGTATTTGGATCTAGGGTTGGAGCTTAAGGGTTGATGCATTCTTTTACATTATAGGTTGTTTTGCATATAGGTAATTCAAATACAATCCCTATATTATGAAAATAGACTTTCTTACGTTGAAAATGATATATACTTTGAAACATTTGGATGAGAATTGGAAAGTTTATGATTTTTCAAAGAATTTCTATTTTGGGAGAAGATTTATTATTTTATGGTTATTTCCGATCTTGAATGATCTTTAGGATTACATTTGACTTGACATTCAATGTGTTACTTATTTATAAATGAAATGCAATTGATGACATTAGAGTGTATTCATGAATTGAAGAATTGAGATTTGTACAAAAATTAGAGAAAATGGAAATTGATGACATAATTATGATTTTGTATTAGGAAAGGTCAATTGAGGATCGAGTAAGATTTTATTTGATTGAATTGTGAGTATATGCAAGTATATATGGGCTGAAAAGTGTGATGTTGTTGGTTGAGCATAATGGGATGTTATTGTGTACTAAAATCAACTTAAAGGCCAAGGAGAATGGTAGAAAGTGTGTGAATTTTTGTGGTGAAATGGTGAATGTGCAAGGATATAATTGAGGTCAAGGTGTGAGGAATATATGTATATGTATGTATGATCAAGGTATGTGTATTACAATTGTATGTTGAAGGAGAAAATTTGATAAAGAATAAATATGTTTGTATGTAAACTGTTCAGTGTCTCAGAATTAGTTTCCTTGCCATTTGGAGGCAATACATTCCTCAATTTCGCTTGACTGATAATCTCCACAATGCATTGTAATGTTTCAAACAACTGACGCTGGACATGCTTATGATGATCAATGCTTTTCATGATAGTTTCTCCCAACTCGACAATCTTCTGCTCGAAAACCAAAAGAGACTGCTCACACATTTTGCCTAGTTTCTTCGTGTCCTACAATCGCACCTCATATACCTTAGATACTACATCCATCTCCTCAAACCACTTTAGGACCACCTTATAATGTTGAAGTACTATGTTCGGGTCAGTCCTTAGATGCTCCAGTTTATCATTTTTAACATTCAGAGTAGCCACACATGCTTTCTCCTCTTTTATCTCCCCTCTCCATTCGTATAAGAATATATTGTAATAGAGAGACCTCATCACCCATCAAATCTACTCGGTTCCTCAAATGACTGATCATCTACTCCCTCCTCGACTTTTAAAACTCTGGTAGAAAAATGATCTGTACTAAACAAATAGTGATAATTAGCAAGAATTAGAAAAAAAGTTGAACATAAACTTTCAAAAACATGTTAAAAGCCCACGAGACATGATGGTCCTATTGCCCAACTCAAGGGATAACTTGTTCAGCTCCAACTTCAAATGATGAATGTCTACTCAGTTCGGTATTGGCCTAGCCTCGCTACTAGTATTATAACTATATCAGTGGTTATCTGTGTTAATCAGACATTCTTCCTCTCTCTTTGCCCCTTATGTCCATCATAAGACTAAACAGGAATGGAGTGGGGAAGAGCAATCCCCTAGGCACTTTCTGCTTGCCTTGCCTTAATGTTAAAGGAACAACAAATGATCATTTTACACCAAGCACCTCCACCAAGTCTGGACGAGTGCCCTCGAGGTTGCCAGGAGTAAGTCTCTCAACCTTTCCCTCTTCTCATTTTATCTCAATCTCTGTACTCTCATCACCCTCCCCTTCTTCTTTGATCCTTATACTATCTACTCGGCATTCTATGATCCCTTTGCTCTAGCATTAACCTCTCTCTCTGCTCCGTCTGTAAGACCCAGAACAGAATGGTAAAGATGTTCCCTAGACTCATGTTCATTGGCCTATATAGCCCCAGATATGCCCGGGAAGCCCAGAACCCTATTGTCCCTTATATCTTCACCTTACGAATTCAACAGTTAAACTTTTCTTCTTTTTTGCCTTAAAAACAAAGTAGGAACAATATCAGCTGATGGAGCACCAATGTCCAACGTACTTTCCACTTCCATTGTCTCCCTCTTCAACCCTGGTCTCATTTGTTTATCAGAAGTTATCTCTTCACGTTTCTTTTCCATGGGAGAAGTGATGACATCCACGAGCTTCTTACTTTTCTTCACTACTATAAGGGGCCTCTCGATCTTTCTTTTCTCCCCCAACAGTAAACTGGCCAACGATAGCATCTCATCATCTAAGAGGGTCTCCACCCAGATACACCTCTTTTTAGCCTTGCAATAACCTCCAACAGAATAGATAAATCGTGAATGATGAAAAGGCTGTGGGGTCCTTGACCCAACAAGTGGTTCCTCATCGGTCTCCAGTAACAAGGGCATCAAATCCTATTCAAAAACTCTATGAAAAAAATGCTTGTACATACAAGTTTTGTAACACCGACCCTCGGTGTATTATTTTATGTACTCATTTCATATATATATATATATATATATATGATTGTTATTCATGGGTCCGTTTATAAATTTCACTATGAAATTTTTCAGATAAAAATACCCCAGAGAATATTGCCCGATTTTTGGGCATGGGCAAATGTTTCCGGAAAGGGCCACAAATGGTCCCGTGATGTTAATATTGAATTTGGAGAATATAGAAAAATTTTACATTTGATAAATATTAATTTTTAGGGTTAAATCGGCACAAGTACAAAAATTGGCCCATAAAACCCTAATTGGCTCGAATTAGGCTAAAATGATTGAAATGGCCTAAATAATAATAATAATAATAATAATAATAATAATAATAATAATAATAATAATTTCCCATGAAATCGGTTTCATTAGGCCTAATATGGGGTATTGGGCCTAGTGTGCAAATATGAGAATTTTTGGGTCATTTTACAATTTTCACAAGTTGGAGGACTTGTGAATTAGTACCAAACTTGAGGCACAATGACCATTTTGCCCCTCTCTCTACTCCATGTGAACATGTGTGAACATCTTTAGTTGCAAACTTTGACTTTTGAAAACAATCCAATGGATGAGATTAAATTGGAAGTGGATCCAAGGGTTAAAAATTTAAGGCACCATTATGAAAGGAACAAACCCTAGCATTCTCTAGACATTTCCATTCCCTTTCAAAGTGAAGTGAGAAGCCAACGTGAGAGCTCTAGAGAGGCAGCCGAGTGAGACCTTGAGAGTGCTCTTCATTGTTCTTTGCAAGAACCGTGAGTTTCCCTTAGGTGAGACTTGAATTTTCTTCACAAAACCTACTTAGGTTTTTACATAAATCTCATCCTCTCAACCCCTTGAACCACATATCCGAAGGAGAGAACCAAAAGAGAAGCCTTGGTGCCGAGAGCTTTTTCTTGGTGATACAATTGCAGCCGAGACCTTTTGAGAGAGGTGTTCCCACTTCCGTGAGTGACCAAACCAAGAACTAAGGAAAGGAAGAAGTTTTCTTGTAAAGGAACGAGTTGGGACTTGAAAAATACCGAGAAAAGGTAAGGAAATTTTGCACATTATGGGATGCCTTGCTGCAATTTTATTTACTTGATTTGAGCATAAATTTATGGCCAAAACCTAGGAAAAATACATTAGAACATATACCTAGGAGTGCAAAAATTTTTGGACATGTATTGGTCTTGAAATGAAATGATTCTTCGTGTGTTAGGATGCTGAAATGTGTCCCTTAGTGAGTCAATTATGTGCAGAATTTTAGAGATTTAAAATGGCACCATTATATATGTATTATGTCTTGAAATGAGGACTTGTGTGCATTGAGAAGCTTGAGAGGTGTTTGTGTGCATGCAGAAAATTTCTACATATGTCATAACTTTTGGGTGTCCAAATACATGCCAAAATGGAGAGGAAGGAAGGGTCAAATGTGCAGAAAATTTGGGTATTCATTCTAAAGTTTGGGACTAAATTTTGGATTAGAGAGAGTGTGTTGTTCGTGTATATACTGGCCAAGAAATGGGTGGCGTATAGGCGCCAAGCGCCTAGCGCCATGCGCAAGGGCCCTGTGCACCCTGTGCATGGGCGCTGCGCGCTGCACGGTGCACACCGGGTGCAGGGACAAGTCGTTGTGCGCTGGCGCTGAGCAAAGGTGTTGGCGCCAAGCAGAGGTGCTGGCGCCGGGCGCAGCGCGGTGAAGATTGACGCTGAGTTGTGGAGAGGAGCGCAGGGCTGTGGCCCTATTGGCCCTTGTGTGCGAGCGAGAGATTGGATTGGTGTGAGCTCTATGCGAGATTGGTTGAGTACCAACACTTGAGTCTTGTAGACATGTAGTATGCATGAACAAAATATGAGGAGTTAGAGTAGTGTCCTAAAGGACTTGACACGACATTGGAAATTTGAAAGTGAAAAATATGCATTTTAGCCAATTGAACAGCATGTAGTCCTTTTAGCATAACTTTCTCTACACAACTCCAAATAACATGACGTTTTCTGCATTAGACACTAGATATCCTTAGCTTTAAAATGAAATACGACCCACATGAATTGGAGATGAATGGAATTTTTGGTGAATTTACAAAGATAGATACTCTGCAGAAATTTCTGCATTCTGCCCTGTTTTAGCAGAAGACTTGTGGTCCATTTCGCTGCATCTTCTACTCTGACCCACTGTGAGACCTAAACATAAAAGTTTTAGGTCTATATCACCTTTAATTTGAGATAAGAACCACCTGATTTGGATATGTGTATTAGAAGTTATAGTCTGTTTCCTATAACTGCGCAGGTTTGAAACTTGCTGATTTTATACATTCATAAGTGTTGGGTGTCTTGATTGAGGGTGCACTTTTTCTTCACTCCGTGGTATTATTGGGGAGTGCACTACCCTCCCCCATACTGTGAGTGGGACTTTGACGTCTACTATTAATTGAAAACCATGTTTTAAAAATGCTTTTCAATGACATGATTTTACAAATGTATGATCATTAGAGTTTTGAATATTTTATGAAATATTTGGTGACCATTGGAGTGTCCCACCTCTTGATTCGATGGATATGTATCCACGGTTTTCATAATTAATATTGTGTCATCCTTTGACATATTGACATGTTTTAAAATTTCCATTCTATTGGCACACAGTTTTATGTGATTTTGATTTGGATATACGTGTCGGCTGCATGTCCGGCCGATATGATGGTATTGTTATATGCTTCCTATAGCATCCAGAGCTACAAAAGACATTTGGTAGAGGCACCCTTGTGCCCGGATACGCTTCGGCCAGAGGTATCCACCAGATCGTCATGTGTGTGGACGCACCCAGTTGACCCTCATCGGAGAGGAAGCAAGTACGGCTTTGTCTAGCACCGGGTAGGGCTCCATACATGGTCGACCATTTATATGTATATATATGGTATTTACGGGCTAGTTAGATTAGCTTGTGGCCAACATTGGGGCAGAGAGCTATTATTTAATACTTGCATTGTGGAAAAAAAAAAACCCCAATGCGTCCATCCTTGGTCGAGCTAGACCATTGCTAGGTTGTTTGATTCGCCAGCTCTTTATGACTTGATATACATACTGGATGCATATGTTATTTTCTGATATGTGCCTTGAAATATGTTTTTTTTTTTTTTGGAAACAACACGTTATTTTCGCACACTTGATATTGTGTTACATACTTTGACACTCTAAGTTCACCCTCGATATTAATAGCACGATGTCAATCCCCTCACTTGCTGAGTATCCTTCCCTAGATACTCACCCCTCACTTTCTTTCCCATAGGATTAGTCTTGGACTGAGGGAGAATTATTGTGATTTGCATACTTGTGACATGGACTTGATATCACTGGGCTTGGGTATGGATTTTACCATTTCTTCCGTTATGATTATTGGTGATATCATTGTATATTGGAGATTTTAGTTTGATCAATGTACTTATTTATTTATTTTATCTGGGATGACCGTATTTTATTTTGGATATGTACATGTAAACTCTCGCATCGATATATGTTCATGCATTGAGGAAATTTATAATATCTTTATATATTCTTATACTTGGGATTTGATATGATTTGTGGAAACTGGTTATGGATTTGTGCACATAGCCTTACAGCATCTCAATGTCTCGAAGGGTTGTGCCCATGCATCGAGATGTCGTGGCGGTTGGTCACGTGATCGCCCGGGGGTGAGTCAGGGCATGACAAGTTTTATCGATAGTCTCCTCGTAAAAGAATTTCCAATTCGACTTTGGTCTGGTCTGTAAGTAGAACTACCCTTCTGTAGAGCCCCTATGACCACACCTCTTGAGTTAAAACACAGATGCTAGAATCTCATAGTCAAAATGAAGACAACAAAAACTCATCAATGACATCACAGCCACCACCAAAAATTAAGAGGTAGAAATCAGCATCATCAGAAATATTTTCCAATGAAACAAAACTCAAGCAATAGGACTCATATATGACATATTCAAATCATAGTTGGCATACTGTTTGTACTTCAAAACACGACATTCTGATGCCCTATTAACCCTACTCTCATCGGTGGCCAAGAAGATGGCATAGTCATCCCCTACCAACACATCATTTGGGACACCACATAATTCCTTCTATAACATGGTGCTTTTAATATCATTAATACTCCAGGGAACACATGACGATAAACATTTGGCCATTTCCGATCTGCTTTTAGTGTTCTTTACAAATTTCACAAAACCTAACCCCAAGTTTGTCTCTCTACACAAAATGTAAAATTGTCCAAAGGTAAACATGATAGTGCAAGAACCAATCAAATTCCACACCATATAAAGCCTGTCAGAGATGATTTCTGAAAACCAAAGTAGAATGTGTAACATTTAATGCTTTACACTAACATCCTTATGAATTTCTATCAATTTAATGCTACTCCTGAAGCCCTTCTTTAAGAATGACATAGGAGTCGAGGGCAAGTGATAGAGCATGACCCAAGGGACTATTATCTTAAGATTTGAGATGTATCTCTCAGACGGGTTGCTACGGCTTACTCTCTCGGTACTTATTGAAATGATCCTTCTTGATTAGTAGGCTGATCAGCTCCAACACCCTCTCGGTGCTTGGTATGACTGTTTGTTATAGAAACAACCTCCCGTGATTAGGAAAGAGAAATTTAACCGCTATTGATAAGGAAAGGAATCCCTATGAAAACTCAAACTTTCTAAACTAGTTGGATTTTAAATCTCTTAAAAATCTTTCACTAAGAATTTTATAATCTTGGGACACTTTCACATGAAAATTATGGTTTAAGCACCCTAGAGGCGTACGAGACTGACTATGCAAGCAGACTGCATATACATCATGAAGGTCATCGACCAAGTTTGTCTTTCTGGATTTACACTTATCACATAAAAAGCAATATAGAGTTCTCTCTCTTTCTTTCAGTTTATTTCTCTTACAAAAACCACTCTCTAACTATCTATCAGAGTCTCCCTAGAAACGACAGAAATCTATTGGAAAACAAAATTTGAATGTTTTGCTACCTAGAACGTATCTTTATTTGTACACATTATGTGGAACATAAATCAAATGTTGGAAGAGTATGAAAAATTATAGCATACAATGATTATTGTTGTACAGAGAAAATGTCTAAATAAGAGATATGCATATATATTTATGGCTTAAGAATTGCAGTTAGATGCTAAAAATTATAATTTTTAGTTATTGACATTGAGAGCTAACCACAGAAGATGTGAGCTAGTAAAATTAGAGAACAATGCAGATGCATTGGATCTGATAAATAACAAAGTGCAAGGTAAGAGGCAACTGAAAATGAAAGATTATGGTCAGTATAGTCCATTACAAGGTCAAGTAGAGGGACAGAATAATAAGGAATGTGGTGCTATATTAGTGTACTAGGAACGCAGATAGGTGGGGTTCCTGCTACCATTAGGAATGAGACAGAATTTGAAGAAGAGGAACTGAGTATAGATGTTGATTTAGAAGCACAATTCCTTATCATTCTGTCCCTCTAATTAAGTGTTTGTTATATTCTTTTTCTTGTTGAAGAAGAGGAATGGGAATTGGTTCTAGTCAATGACATTTGTCTTGTAAGGTTTCTTAGAATATAATACCCATAAAGTCGCTATACAATGCAATGTATGAAATATAACAACAATATAAGTTCATCCAAAGTGTGCTTCTTTTTTTGTTTTTTCTTTTCTACTTTTAATTCTATCTTGAGATATGATTTCTAATTCTATATGAGATGATTCCTTTTATGTCCATTAATCTAACATGCTTAAGAAAGTGGATACAATACCTGCTCGAGAGACTTGGCAAAAATTTAACTTATATTCACGACATGTACAAGTTTTATTGATTTTTTATGTTCAAGCTTAATTATAAACCTTTCTTTGAAAAAAAAATGTATACTAGAACAAAAAAGCATAAAATTCTTAGAAATGATTGACTTCCATTGTATTTTTCTTTTTTTTGAAAACATTCACATCCTAATGACAATGTAAACAAAAGTGAAGCATGTATTACCATCAATACCTTGTAACTAAGATAGCTTCTTTGAATAACTTTTCAATAATGGTCATATTTTGTGTCTTATGTATCCATGGTCTATACCATATACAAGGATATTAATGTAGAAAATGGAAA
The DNA here is from genome assembly GCA_037126225.1 of Dillenia turbinata. Lineage (NCBI taxonomy): Eukaryota > Viridiplantae > Streptophyta > Magnoliopsida > Dilleniales > Dilleniaceae > Dillenia > Dillenia turbinata. Next base: position 16,719,004 of record JBAMMX010000016.1, on the reverse strand, counting down.
AGTATGGATGACTAATGGAATCAAATAATTATATTGGATACTTACACTACAAAATTAAAATGCTATGCTGAGGGTAATTTTTATTGTTAGTGACCTTTAGTGACAGTTTTTTATGTCCTATAGAGATGTCATTTTTCAACTGTATAAATTGTCCATTAGAAAAAGTTTATCAACCATTAGTAAAGGTAACACAACCACCTGTAAAAGCTATATTATGTCTTAAATGTCATTATTTGTGTTCACTAAATATGGCAGTCTTTAGGAACGATTTGAAATCAGTCTTTATATGACTTTTTTTTATTGTCTACTTAAACATACCATCTATATAAGTTCTATATCTATACTAATCCATATATTGCACCATCTTTAAAAGCTATGTTTAATTCTTACAATTATCACCTATGGTAAGTAAATGTGACAATTTTTATGGACGGTTTGAAAACAATCTCTATATGACTTTTCCTTACTGTCTACTTAACCGTACTATCTACAAAAGTTCTACATCTATGCTAACCGATATATTTCACTATCTATAAATGTTATCCATTATTCATACGGTTATCACTTCCCCTCAATAAATGAGGCCACCTTTAATGACGATTCGAAATGAGTCTCTATATGAGTCTTCTTTACTAATTGCTAAACCACACTATCTACATAAAACTCTATACTTATGCTAACCTATATATTGCACCATCTATGAAAATGATACTCAATTAAGACGTTATCAGTTGTCGTTAATAAATGTGGCACTCTTTTAAGGAACAATTTGAAAACAATCTCTATATGAGTATTCTTTATAGACCGCTGAACCATACCATCTGCATAAGTGTTATGACTATGCGACTATGCTAACCCATATATTATATCATATATAAATATTATCTACAATTCTGACTGCTATTACTTTTTGTTAATAAATATGTTAACCTTTAGGGATGGTTAAAAAATAGACTCTATATGGGTAATTTATACCATCTGCTTAACTATTCCAACCGTATAAATCTATGACAATGCTACAATTTGTAAATATTATATACTATTTTAATGGTTATTAGTTTTTATTGATAAATATGCTACGCTTTAGGGACTATTGGAAAATAGTTTCTATATATGTTATTCATACTTACTATAGAGCCCTACTAATTGTACAGTCTTTATGGATGGTTAAAAATTTAAGGATTAGGATATCAAACCATCTGCAATACTTGGTGGTAAGTTATAATAACAAGGGATAATTTGTGATAACAGGTGATGCATTGATATAACAGGTGGTAAGTTTGCGATAACAAGTGGTAATTTTGCGATAGCTTGTGGTAAGATTGAGATAACAAGTGGTAATATAGTGTGATAATATTACTATACATTGGAGTGAAATACTGTGAAGTGATTTTATGATAACAAGTACTAAATTGCCACCTACAGGTGGTAAAGTACGATAATATAATTATAAAATGGAGTTATGATACTTAGGGGTAAAATTACAATAAAAAGTAATAAGTTTGCGATAGAAGGCAATAAGATTACGATAACTTGTTATATGTCAATGATAACTTGAGCACACTATGTGCTCATAGAAGACCGCGCATGTGCATGGTCAGCCATGTGAGTGCATAAGGTGCTAGCAACAGACCGTGCATGTGTGCGGTAGACAACGTAGATGTGTGTGGTAGACTGCATAGGCAAGTGGTAGAACGCACTAGTGTGCATGGTAAGTCGTATTACGGTCTATGGTAGACCACACAAGTGTGCACGGTAGACCGCATAGGCATGCGATGATGGCATTGAGGCGTACAGCAGACTATGCTAAGGCGCATAGCAGGTCGTACTATAATTTGTGATAGACCACTGAAGGATACGATAGACTACGCATGTGAGTGGTAAACAACCTTGCAGTCTATAATAGACCACACATGTACATAGTATACCATGCAAGTGTGCGTGGTAGACTGCTAAGGTGAGTAATAGAACACTCTAGTGTACTTGATAGACCATGCTATGGTGCGGTATACCATGCTGAAGGGCACGGTAGACTGTTCTGAAGGGCACAGTAAATCGTCTGTGTGTGTGGTAGACCACATTGCAGTTTGTGATAGGCTGCACTGTCTTGCTATTGGCCGTTGAGGCCAACCGGGCTGGCCGCTTAGATTAGGTAGTTGGCTGCTGGGTTCTATAGTATGACAGATCACTTGATAATTCAATTTTGACCATATTTACTTTGTTATAATCATTTAAGTAAATGTCCTAATGTTACATTTGACATTTTATATTTTCATTTGCTTAAGATATTTTATGTAAATAAGGAAACATGTATCATTTTGATTAGTAAAAATAGTTTCAAAATCTAATTCATTGAGGATAAAAAGTCAACTCTCCCTTCCAAAAACAAAATTCTGGTTTTCATTTTAGGATGATTTTTGGTCGAAGGGTTAATTAGTTAGAAAAATTCTAAAAAAATTAGTTTTAACATAATTGATACACGGGGAATAAATAATGGGAATTTTTTTCTCATTTTCTTGATATGTTAAAAACTCATATTTTTGTGTAGCAGGTTAGTCAGTGTTTTCAATATTCTAAAGTGCGTTATTTCTATTAGACTTCCTTACTTGAGTAGCATTATTATCCACTGTCAGTAATGAATCAATTTCTTTTGTTATGAACTTGTTATTAAGTCATATAAACCATTAAATTTTGTGTCGACTAATCTTACGTATTTTGCACATACGCATCACTATCTATTTTTTCTTGTGAGTGGACTACTTCTTGTCTTCCAGATTCTTTCCTTGATCATTCTAATTATGTTCACTTCAAGTTCTTTTCTTAATTAAACTAATCAACTTTTGTTTATCATCAAAACTTGTAAATATGCCAACAGAAAGGAAAAGCATGATTAAACTTGTTGAAAGTTTGAACTTGCTTAAAAAATCAACAACACATATCACCATAGAGAGAGATAGAGCCATGGGAAAAAATTTATATTTTGCATGCTATTGCATAGATTTAGTAATGATTTTCTGGAAAGAAGAAGTGAGAGGGGTTCTAATTATGCAGAGACTCAGATATAGATTGAATTGTTGTTGTTATTTGTTGAGATGTGTACCACAAGAAGTGGACAAGAGAGTGTGATGTTGATTATTAAATGGTTGAATTTTAAGAGAGAAATCACATGGGATGTGGAGGAAAGAGAGAGAATTGGGTTTAAATTGTGTTGAGTAAGAGAGAGAATGGGTAATACACGTGGAATGTTCTTTGAATTTATATGTTTATGCAAAGAGAGGGAGAGAGGAAGAGATGATGTTTGGTTGTGAGGAGTAATGAGAAATTATAATATCAACCATTGGATCAGATAACCTATCAAATAATTTCTCCCAATTCACTTCAAGTTAAAAGAACATCCAACCAGTTGCTCTGAATCTTGGATTAATTACAATGTGATATGTCTATTTAAGAGTTTGTCACAATTGTTGGATGAAATGTGAATTATCTAATTTGGGATTCACAATATGGCAGAAAAGGAACCAATTTAGGATTACTTTCATGACATACAAATGCACCATTAATTTTCTAATAACATAATGTCAATGTTACATTTCTATATGTAATGCTATATTACTACATGCAATGTTACATTATTATATATAATACTAAATTATATTATGTAATGCCAACCTTTGGATCAATTTAGGATAAGCTCAAGTGGTATTATATTTTACCATTAGATCAAGTAGCATTGTAGTTCTCTCATGCAGTGGATGAGTGGAGGAAGTTATTTAAATGTAATGACACTATGTGACATAATATAACATTGCAATATGAAACTATGACAATTTATGGACCAATTGGACATTACAACCAATTGTTGCATAATATAGTGCTACAATATGATATTATGACAATTCATTGACTAATTGGACACTGTTATAAATGTAATGATACTATATTATGCAATATATTGTTACAATATGAAATTATGAAAATTCATTAACCAATTGAATATTATGACCAATTGTTACGTAATAGAGTGTTACAATATGATATTATGACAATTCATAAATTAGTAATTTAATGGTACATAATGACATTATGTTATGTGATGTAATTAATTATCAATACTAGTAATTTAAATAATGTTACATGATGTCCAATATTTATAATTACATAAATTAGTAATTATCAACATAACAATTATTACATAATGTAGTGTTACAATATGATATTATGATAATTCATTGACTAATTAGAAATTATGAACAATTGTTACATAATATAATATTACTATATTACATTATTACAATTGTTAAGAATGTAATGACACTAAATTACATATTGTAGCATTACAATATGAAATTATGACAATTCATTGTCCAATGAGATATTATGACCAATTGTTGCATAATGTAGTGTTGCAATGTGAAATTATGATAATTCTTTGACTAATTGGATATTATAACCAACTGCTATATAATATAGTATTACAATATGGCATTATGGTAATTCACACATTAGTAATTTAATGGTATGTAATGACATTAAGTTGCATAAAGTAATTAATTATTAATATTAATAATTTAAATAATGTTACATGATATCCAATATTAGTAATTATATAAAATTAGTAATTATTAATATTATATAATGTTAAATAATGTAATTACCAATATTTTACAATTTTATGTAATATAATGTTAATTATCATACTACATGATGTCCAATTTTCAATTGTCAGAGAGACAATGGAAATAAAAAAGCCTCTTCTACAAAGATCCTTTTCATGTGTGAGGCAAAAAGGTAACTCAAAAATAGCAATCATTATGATGATATGGAAAAAAATACACATTGCGGGTATAGACTAAAAATGTGAAAAAAAAAGTATATAATGAAAAAACAGGCGTGTAAAGAGTAAAAGTGTGGAAAAAAAAGATGGGAAAAATTTTAGAGAGATAAAAGGCTGAAAAAAGGGTGGATTTTGATTTTTTTTGTGTGAAAATAAGGCAGTCGAATGATTAAACCAAAATATATTTCAAATCATCATCTTAAAACCATCAATGCTCTACTTCCCTCAAAAGCTCTCCTTCCCTCAAGGTTCTCAAATTCCATCAAATATTCTAATTCAACCAAATATATTTTTATCCTCATTCCCTTGAAATCTCTTATACTCTATAGAAAACTCTTACTCAACCAAATATATTTTCAACCAAAAATCAAAAGGTTTCATTCCCCTGAAATCTATACAATCGACAAAATATATTTTCAGCCTCTAGACCCATCCAAAACTCTCACTCAAGCTCTCACTAAAGCTCTCTATAACATATATTCGAACACCAACAAATCTATAAAATGAATAATGACTTTGTAAAGTTTCATCAAAAGGTAATCGTACTTTTTTATAAACAAAAAAGTCACTCTGTTGTGCTCAATTCTACTGGATTATGTTGGAAATAGGTATTTGAAAGATTTTAAATTTTTCCAATTTCAAATATGAGATGAACTAAACAATAGATGAGAATTGTAGTTGACTATGAAAAATCACAACCATCCCAAGAACAAGTTCAATCTGAAGAAGTCCAACCATCCCAAGACGTTACCCCAGGTTTAAAAATATAAATAGGGTAAATTATACTTTTCCCTCTTGTGATTGGACCAAAAACCACATACTTCTCCTATGACACCCCTAGTGTTTTTAAGTCATGGTAAGCACAATTTTATTTGTTTCTTATATTCTAGATGTAGTTTGTTGATTTTAAAAAAAGTTTGTTACTTTGTCTGCTAATATATTAATCTTTGTATGTATATATATTTTTTTATCTTTATACAGATTATTTTGTATAAATTATTGGTTTGTTGGTATTATTTGTATGCTGGACTTATGTTGGAATTGGTATACAATGCTAAACTTAAATTCTAACATTATTCTGGATCATCTTGTATTGCAACAATGCTTATCTTTGTATTGTAATGTAACATTTGTAGTTATGATGACGGTGAATGGTATGTTGATGGCAAACTTGTATTGTAATACACAAATGACTATGTAATATAATGGCGAACGATAGATTGGGAGCACTCACAGTAGACCGTGAAAGCAACTATGGTAGACTATGCACAAGCAAGCGGTAGACCACAAGCCAGTAACTTTTACCTAATACAATTCTAACTGACGATAAAAGATAGCAACTTTTCCAAATACTTATGATAACTAACGATAAAAGTAGTAACATTTCGTCGAAGCAGTAATATTTCCTAACACATGTGATAACCAGTAACAAATATTAGTAAAATTTTATAACAGTTGTAGCAACTAACGATAAAAGGCAGTAATATTTCTTAACACGTGTTAATTGATAATAAAAGGTAGTAACATTTACTAAAACATGTGATAATCGATGATAAAAGATAATAACTTTTACCATCGCGTTTCAAATCGACGATAAAATGTAACAATTTTTCTTAAGACTTGTGGTAACCAATGATAAAAGACAATAATTTTTCCTAACACATATGGCAACTAATGATAAAAGACAGTAATTTTGGCATAATCCTTTTCTAACCGACAACAAAGTTTTGTGGACCTCCCCATCCATAGGGTCAAACTATCTTTTAAAATTACACACCAAATTAGAGAGATTATAAAACAAATTTCCTAAATGATACACCAAATTATACTAACCTATCTCTAATATGAATTTGATTATAAAAGAAACCAATAAGAATAAATTTCCTAAATGATTGCACATGTCACATATTAAATCTCTTTTATATACTCCATACATATTGATTTTGCGTGGACTTACTTCATAGCAATTCATGTCATTCATATTATAAATGTCCAAATCATTCTAAAAAGAGGTCAATCAATTTTATCATATTAAATACTCAAAGTTTTACAATGGAGTCCTATTTAGTAGACTTCTTCACTCATGGAACGAAGTACACAACTAAAATAAAAGGAAAATATTAAAAAGAAGAAGATGGAAAACACCCTGAAATGGGATGACTCCTCCCTATGTTGCCTCCTTTGTCTCTTCGCCCTTTACATATTTAGAGAGCAGCTCTCAATATTATAAAATTTGATTTACAATTGAGTTTATAAAATTACTAATTAATTTCCCACTTAAAGCATTGAAGGGTAAATTAGAAAGTATAAATTCAGAATGATTTTTGTAAGAGAATTAGAAAGTATTGTTTCCATGTTGGTACCAGTCTAGTTGCAACAGAATGTGAAAATACGGTGAAATCTTTTGATGATATTACAAATTTGAAACAAAATCTAACTAAATAATACACTTCGCATATCTCATTTCCTTCAGGGAGATTACTTTATGGTTGGCAAATCCTATGAGCCGGTATAATGAAATTATATGATTTGTCTACTTAGGAAACAACAACTTGACCAACATGTTGCTCGGCTATAATCAAACTTGCACTGTTGATCATGTGAGGACCTAAATTTAAAAAATACTAAAAAACACTTTAGATAAAATTCATCTTCCTTTCATGTTTTTAATTCATAGTTTGTATAGGTTATTATGAGTATGCTCGTGCTATGATATAAAGGGCACACTAGGTTTAATCTTACCACTTGGATTTTAATAGAAATTTATGATTGACTCTTGGGTTTAACCTGATAATCTTTTATGTAAATAGATAAAATTGGAGGTAAAAGAAAAGTTATTTTTAAGTAAACTAAATTAAGATTGGAAAAAAAGTTGGGAGAATAAGATTGCTTATGAGGTTCTGGCAAAGAATACTTTATGAGGTTATTTTTTATATTAAAAAAAGTAAGTTAAGATTAAAACAATTCATGGGTATTATTTTTCTGAAAGTTTATATGGTTTTTGGTAATTTTATATGCTTCAAAAATATCTAATCCCAAGTCAAATTGATGACACAAGCCTTATTCTCATGGGAAAAAAAGAACATGGGAGTCAAAGAGAGAAGTCGAACACATCTTTCTCTTTTCCTCTCTCTCTGGCTCTCTCTCCTCCCATTCTTATCTCTATGTGAACCAACAACCATATCTAGCGAAGCTCCTCTCAATTCTCTTACCCTTAATAAATTAATTTGATACTCGAGAAACCCAGTTTGGCAGCAAACACTACAAAATTAAAGCCCCATGCGGACGATAACTTTTATTATTGGTGAGCTTTAGTGACAGTATTTTATATCCTATAGAAACCGTCGAAAAATGTATACATTTTCTGACAATATAAAATTATCCATCAGGAGAAGTTTATCAATTGTCAGTAAAGGTAAGAAAACCATCTATAAAAGAGATATTCAACTCTGATAGTTATCACTTTTGGTCAATAAATGTGACAGTATTTAGTGATGGTTTGAAAACAGTCTTTATATAACTCTTCTTTACTATCTACTTAACAATACAGTTTGCATATCTTCCATATCTATACTAACCAATATATTTCCCATCTGTAAATGCTATATACTATTTGAACGGTTATCTCTTGTCACCAATAAACGTGGCAACCTTTTGTAACAGTTTTAAAAGAATCTCTATACGAGTCTTCTTTACTGACTATTAAACCATACTATCTATATAAATTCTATTCCTATACTAACATATATATTGCACTAACTATGAAAGCTATCTTCAAATAGAACGGTTTTCAATTGTCATCAATAAATATGGTAGTAAATATGACACTCTTTTACTAATGGTTTGAAAATAGTCTCTATATGATTTATCTTTACTAATTGTTGAACCATACTGCCCGCATAACTGTTATAGTTATGATAACCCATAAATTGTATTGTATGTAAATGTTATCTACAATTTTGATTGTCATCATTTTTGTCATATATAAATGCTATCTACAATTTTGATTGTTATCATTTTCAGCAATAAATGTGTCAGCCTTTAGGGCGATTTAAAAACAAGTTCTATATATGTAATTTATATTGTCTGCTGAGCCGTACCATCTGTATAGTCTTTAGGGATGTTTAAAATTTTAAGGGTCGTAAGTTACAAAAACAAAAGATAATTTTGGATAGCAGGTTGTACGTTGTTATAACAGATGATAAGTTTGCAATAATAGGTGATAACTTCGTGATAATAGGTGGTAATTTTGTGATAACTTATGGTAAGTTTGTGATACCTAATGGTAATAGATAATAGGTACTCAATTATCACCTACAGGTGTAAAGTGTGGTAATGGGTGGAAAAGTGCAATAATATTATTATACATTGGAGTTGGAATTGTGATACCTAGTAATAAAATTGTGATAGCAGATAACAAGTTTGCGTTAAAATAAAAGGTGGTAAGAGTTGGATTACTAGTAAGATTGCAAAACAAGTAATGTGAATTTGTAAAAACTAGTGGTAAGTTTTGTATTTGTAAAATTGCAAATTGGTAATAACTGATGTGTGGTAATATTATTATACATTGGAGTGAAATATTGTAACCTTGTTCATGATTATTAGTAACCTTGTTCACAATTATTAGCAGCCTGTGGTAATGCATGGTAGCACTATGCACAACGGTAAGAATTTTACCGCTTAGGATTATTAATATACATTATTATTGTTTGTAATAAGTTAAAAAAATTATTTCGAATGGCATTATTATCATGCATTATAGGAACAGGTACATGCTGCATCACTGTTCAATTGGTTTTACATCTTAACTGGTTTTACTTTGCTTCTGAAGGGATAAAGGGATAAGATGGACTTCTTTTCACAAGCTTGTGCAAGTGAAATAACTTTTGTGAGAGAGAAATGACAGTTTTTTTTTTTTTGGCTTTGTGTTTTTATGATAATGTAAAGAAAGAAAGAAAGAAGTGAATGGTCAAAAACACGTGGAAAGGGGAAAAATTATTATTATTATTATTATTATTACTATTATTATTTAATATTCAATTTTATTGTTTTATGTTTGACAGTGTGCTATGCAAGATCGTCCTTTGTGTTTGAAAACCTAATTTATCTCGATAATGTCCATTCAATTCCTTCTACTCTTATTCACCCGAGTTGTTTGATTCTCCTCTACATAATGTTAGCCATTAGATCAGATGTTGAAAGAATATTATCTTAATTGCTCAATTGTAGTGTGATATGTCCATTTAAGTTAAAATGACATTACCTGTAAAGATTACAGTATGATATCCTGTGAATTAATTTCTCTCGTATATCTAATCAATTACCCTAGTTGTTAAATCAATTGTCGTTTTGACATATCCATTTAAGATTTTACCCTAACTGTTGAATGAAATGTGATTTAGAGGTTGACAACGTGTTAGAAAAGAAACCAATTTGGGATCACTTTCGTAGTATACAAATGAATCATTGATTTTCCAATAATATAATGTCAATGTTATATTACTATTTATAATGCTGCATTACTATATGTAATGCTTAATGCATCTAAATTACATTATATAATGCCAGCTATTGGATCAATTTTGGATAAACTCAAGTGGCATTGTAATTGACCATCGTTGGATGAGTGGAGGAAATTATTACAAGATGTCCAATATTAATAATTACATAATAATTACATAAAATTAGTAACGATGAATTTTATATAAAGTTACATAATGCAATTATCAATATTAATTTAAATAATATTACAAAATTAGTAATTATTAATATTATTTATTACGTAATTATCAATTTTATATACTTTTAAACTAAAAGGGCATCCAACCAATTACTCCCTGTCGTTGGTTCAATTGCAGTAGAGTTTACCCCAACCAATTGATGAAATGTGATTAATGTGATTTATCCAATTTGAGATTGACAATATAGTAGAAAAGGAACCAATTTTGGATTGCTGAAAGGGGATAATGTAAATTATCACGTAGGTGTTTTAAAATGAAACGAACCAAGTGGGAGTAAGGGCTTAACAACATTATGTGGGTAAAAATATCTAATAACATAAAAAATATAGGTAGGGAGATTCTTGGTGTATCTAGAGGGCAGGCTCCACTAAGTAAGAAGTCATGGTGGTGGAATGAGAAAGTCCAAACTGCTATATGAACCAAATGAGAGTATTATATAAATCTTAAAAATATGAGAAATAACGATGCATTTGAAATATACAAAAATACAAACAGAAAAGTGAAAAAAAATTATCCAAGAATTAAAAAATAAAGTGTATAATGAATTATATAAAAAGTTAGAAACCAAAAGAGATTTATAGAATTGCCAAATTAAGGGAGAGAAAGGGAAAAGATTTAAATAGTGTTAGGTATATCAAGAGTGAGACTAATAGTATACTTGTAAGGGATGAAGAAATAAAAAAATATTGGAGGAATTATTTTGATAATCTATTTAACGTTGGGAGGTACAAAAGATAATAGCAATATCACGATACCTGTAGAAGAGGTTAATAGGAATTTCAAACATAAGATTTGTTCCAATCAAGTAAAAGAAGGCTTAAAAAGAATGAAAAATAATAAAGTCATAGGACCTGGTGGCATCCCTATTGAGGTATGAAAATGTTTGGGGAAGGTCGAGATAGCAATGTTAATGGATCTTTTTAACAAAATTTGACAAACCAAGAAGATGCCCAAAAAATAGAGGGAAAGTACACTTGTACCATTATATAAGAAAAAAGGAGATACACAAGATTGTTCCAATTATAGGGGAATTAAATTGATGAGTCTTACTATGAAGTTGTGGAAAATATGATTGAGCATAGACTGAAATTAGAGATAAGTGTATCTTAGAATCAATTTGGATTTATACCTTGAAGATCCAGTATCAAAGCAATCTACTTACTAAGAAATTTGATGGAGACATTTAAGACACAGAAAAGAAACCTGCATATGATATTCATTAACCTAGAAAAAGCATATGATAAGGTTCCAAGAGATATATTATGGTGGGCGTTGAAGAAGAAGAGGATTTCAATTTGATACATCAATCTCATTAAAGATATGTATAATGGAGCTATCACCAATATAAGAACTTATGAGGGGATAAGTGATAGTTTTTTAATAAATATTGGACTCCACCAGGGATAGGCATTAAGTCCAATCCTGTTTGCAATAGTGATAGATAAAGTCACAAAGAGCATCCAAGATGAAATACCATAGTATATGCTCTTTACAGATGATATAGTGTTAATAGATAAAACTAAAAAAGATATTAGTACTAAATTAGAGTTATGGAGAGATACACTGGAGTCCAGAGGATTTAAATTTAATCGCTCTAAAATGGAGTGCATGAAATGTATATTTAGTGATAATCATCAGAACGATGAAGAAACGATTAGGTTGAAAGGACGTGATGTACCAAAGTGTGAACATTTTAGATATCTTGGGTCCATTACTCAAAATGACAACAACATAGATTGGGATATAAACTATAGGATCCAAGTAGGTTGGATGAGATGTAGAAGGGCACCTGGAGTTCTTTGTGATTACATGATGCTACTCTATTTAAAAGAAAAGTTTTATAGAACGATAATAAAATTTACATTACTGTATGACACCGAATATTGGGTCATTAAACAAAAATAGGAGCAAAAAATGGTTGTAACTGAGATGAGAAAGTTAAGTGGATGTGTGATAAAACGAGGAAAGATAGAATTAGAAATGAAGAGATACGCGTTAAATTGGGAGTGAGTTCAATTGTGGACAAGATGCAAGAGTTTCACTTGAAATGGTTTAAGCATGTATAACGAAAACCCAAAGATACATCAGTTAGGAAAATCAAGAATTTAAATATAGGAGATTTAGTGAAATGATGAGATAAATCGTTAAAAAAACTGAATACAATATATTCGCAAAGATATGACAGATGAGATGATTTTGGATAGGAACGAGTGGCGTAGGAGAATTAGAGTAAGTTAAATTATCACTTTGCATATTGTAAATATATTTAAATAGTGCATGCAGCTTTATTTTGATTTATTATTATTATTATTATTATTATTATTATTATTATTATTATATTTTTATGTTTTTTATTTTACAGTTTATAAATATATAATTTTTTATATATATTTGTCTCTCAAACAACCGACCCCAAATTTTGGGATTAAGATTCAGATTGTTATTGTATTTGGGTGTTTTAAAATGAAAAGATTTTAAAGAGAGTGTATCTATTTGTTATGTGATGGCATGCTGAATTTTTCTAGAATATTTGTTACATTAATCAAATGCCTCAATTTAATTTGATTAAAAATTATGTGTAGACTTATATTAATTTGTCTGGTAAATGATAAATTGAAAAATAAAATAATTACAAAATTACAAAATAAGGAGTTACAAAAATAAAGGGAAATTTTTTTATCAAATAAGCACATAAGCAACACATGTATAAGCAACGCATGTATTAGGGTCTAGGGTATGATATAAGTTGAACGAAACGATATAAGATGAACAGAATGATATTACAATTTTGGTATACTATAATTATAAGCCGCACATAAGTAACAGTTTTGGAATAATATAAGTTAAATGAAATGATATTAAATAGATATTGTAACACCATACAAAAAAAAAAAAGAAAAAAAAAACATAAGAAAAATCAAACCACTTATTCTCTCCCCTTCCCCACTTCTCATTTCACTTTTCTCTCTCTGAAACACTCACCCTCCCCCCTTTTCCTCTCTTTTCCTCTCTTATCACTGTCATCGTTGATTGTATGCTTGCATTGCGTCTCCATCGTTGAATCAAATCTTTGAGTACGACTAAAATTTGTGACTTTGTAGATGCAATCCTTTCATATGAAAGAATAATCTATTGTTTCCTGTGTATCTAGGGTTCCTATTGGAGGTGTTAGGGCTCTCCATTTCAACAATGCGAAGATGTCGCCGTGGGCACAGGATTACGATTATATTACTTTCTTTCTCTTTAACCAAACTTTCTGTAATAGCAATTGTTTCTCCTTTGTCTAAACTTGTGCCTATGTAAATTTGGTTGAATTGATTAGGGTTTTATTGGAATTTAAAAGTGACGAGCACACATATTTTAGGTTTTATTCATGTGTTATGGTGATTGAGCTTAATTTGCCTATCTTTGCTAGTCGATCTAAGAGCCCCACTTTTTGATTTACTTTTATTAGATGAAACAAGAAATTAAGCTTTCAAGGGTATTTTGAGTGGGAAGTCAGACTTAGTATTAGTGCGGCTTGTGCATTCGATTACTTTGGCTATGGTGTGAAAATTTCCCCTTACAACGGTAAAAAAATAATAATAATAAAATAAATAAATAAATAAATAAATAATAATTAGAGGAATAATAGTAAGTTTCAATTTCTCCAAGTTTGAAATTGATGAGTGAGGCTATTTTCAAGATAAGTGCTCAAGTTTCTTTATCCATCTTCTTTGTACTCATAGGGCTTATGGAGGTCAATTGTTAGTGTGGTTCACGATCACTCTAACATTGATCAACAAAGCAATAGATTGACCATAAGTAGCTAACTTTCTTGGAATGATAGTCTTTAGAGGCAACGGAATGAGCTGAATATGAAATTTTATTGGCAATAATGTTGTGTATGGTTGGGATGGAGGTGGCTATAGGAAAATTGAGTGCCATATTGGCAAATGCAAGCCTGTGTAGAAAAGTCCAAACAACAGAATTGATATGATTGAAAGAGGGTGGTGAAGGTTTAATTGTTGGAATATGTTACATAAAATAAAAAGGACCAAGGAAAAGATTAGGTATGACAAATGACAATGTAACAAAAATACAGCCCTGTAGCTATGCATATTTGCTATAGACCTCTTCTATAGTTTCCCTTTTCATCCATAGCTAATCAAATGTTGTTTTTCTTGAAGAACCTAATATTCGTACTACCCTTTCACTTTTGTAAAAACAGTTCTTGATTATACGAATCCTTATTTCTAAATACTTTTTGTCTTCTATTTTGAATATTTTTAGCCTCACTTGCAATTGCTTATATGGTGATGATCTACACAATGGCTGCTACCACCTTGATTAAACTGAACACTTATAAAGTAGTAAAATCATATGTGCTTTTGCTATTGCTTATTAAAAGAATTCACTTACTCAGATTAATCATATTATGACCAACTTTCATGATAGTATTATTGGCACATAGTTATAAAAAATAAAATAAAAATAGTTACTTTTGTAATGCTTTATGTCTTTTCTACGAAGATTTCAGGAAATAATTGATGACATATTGGGAAAATGATTCTTGATCAAATACAACCCCAAATAGTAAGGGAGAGCTCAGTACAACATCAAATCACAATGATTATCAAAGGAGATTTACTTGCTTAATTTGAACTTGTGGAGCTAGAGTTTTTCGTTACAAATTGTTCCTCTACCTTTACGTTGCACTAGTGTCCTCATTATGCTTTGAATTCCAATAATCTTTTGAAAGGTGTCTAACTTTACTTCTATATCGTAATATATATAAAAATTTTAGCGAAGGTCCTTCAAGCAAAGATAGAGTCCAGGATCTGAATAAGTGGGAGTGCGCACCCTCCCCGAACTGAGTGGTTACATGTTTATGGTTTTAAATGAGAAAAATATTTTAAATTTTTATAAATGTTTTTAAATTGTTTACAAATTGTTTTATGATTGTGGAGTGTCCCGAAAGGGAATTTGACATGAAAAATGCATCCATATTTTGAATTGAAAATTGTGTACCATATTTGCCTATTTATGATAAATATGAATTGATTGAACCCTTGTGTTGAGAAATTATTGAATATTTATTGGCACACTTTGATTGTGTATTAAGATGATTGCAAAATGGTGCTAAGTGCATGATTAATGGCTATGGTCATTCCCTCCATGGAGCGACCTGACGGAGTGACGTGGTTGGGTGTTTATTTGGCTGAGGGGGTAGTTGCGCTCAAGAGGTGCCTTCGAAGCCCTCCCTTCGGACTAGCCTAGTTGCACCCTAGGGGAGGCACAAGCTAAGCCAAGGATGAGGGTAATGTTATGACTAATGAAAATGAAAACCCTTGGCGATTCCACCATTGGTCAGGGCCAAACTTTTAGTGGAACGATTTTGGCAACCCCATGATTTTCTTAAAAAAGAAAAGCAAGTTATAATGACTGGATGCGTATGTATTTGAATATTGTGATAAATCTTACTCAAATTGATATTTATTATTACAAGTGTATGATTTCGAAAAAAGAAATTGACATATCCACAATCATCCCTCACTTATCTTCATACCATGTTATACACTCATTGAATATTCCTATACTCACCTCTCTTTTTATCATTTTTCAGAGGAAGTTTAAGTGTTGGAGATTTTATTATTCCTAGTACCGAATTCTTGTAGAGCCTTAGTTTTTGTGGAGTATCCTAGTTTCGGTACTAGACCTTTCTTGGCTGAGGTATATAAGAAAATTAGATGGACCCATATGGAATGTGTATATAATTATTTTTGAAACTGTAATTAAAAATTTCATTTTGGTTAGCCATTGAGAATTTTCAAACCTTTGGATTGTATTTAAACATTTATTTTCCTCTATTGAAATTACTTTTGAATTTGTGAGAATTTCATGGAATTCTGAACGGCTAGGTTGGCCATATGCATGCATTGGATTTAGAATGGCCGGGTTGGCCACATGCATGCCCTTTTGAGAGAGGATGGACTGGGATAGTCCTTTTGAATATTGTTGAATTGTTTTTAAAAATAGGTTAAATACGTTGAATGCCTTGTGCTATCCTGATATATGGGGAGGCTCTGCCAGTATGCCGAGAGGCTAGGTTGGCCATATGCATGCATTGGATTTAGAATGGCCGGGTTGGCCACATGCATGCCCTTTTGAGAGAGGATGGACTGGGATAGTCCTTTTGAATATTGTTGAATTGTTTTTAAAATAGGTTAAATAGGTTGAATGCCTTGTGCTATCCTGATATATGGGGAGGCTCTGCCAGTATGCCGAGATAACTCAGCGGTTGTCGCGTGCTTGGCTCGAGGGTCTAGGCGTGACAATTTTATTGGTATCAGAGTTTAGGCTCACAATTTTAAATATTTAAAGGTTTGAAATGTTTCCAAATGTCCCCAAAGGTTTTCCAAAAGTTTTAAAAGTATTTTTGTTTTGAAATTTCAGATTTTAAAAGATTTTTTCAAAGGATGTTCAAAAACCTTCCATGGATCCTGAGGACTAAGGATCATTTTATTATTAGGTGGTTAAGTACCTAGTCCAAATTCTAATTTAGTAATTTAAGAATAATATTTTCTCTTTTATCAAGTACATATAGTTTCTCTGTAGTCTTCCTAACACATTTGCATAATGATTAGAATGGTTAACAAGAAAAACAAGCCCCCACCTATGAAACAGGAATAAACTTGGACATATTTACCTTGTTTAGATCATTTAAATAGAAAAAGCGAGGTACTGTGCATTTTTTTTATTTGATGCCATCTTTGTCATGGATTACTTTGGTGATTGAAGCATAAGTCAGATAGTGGCTATGGTAATGGCATTGAGTGTGATGAATATTATGCTAAGCCTCTTGGACACTTAATTAGGTTGTAGTGTAAAAGTCACTTCAAGGGGCAATGGTGTAGTGTAATATAATGGTTGTTATGTAGGGTTTTATAATCCATCAACACAAGTATCATATGAGAATTTTTATTTGCAGAGCCCATGTTGGATTTGAGTATATGTAAATGTTAATATGTTGGGTTCTTTTCATTTCAAGAGATCTTTAAGTAAAATTGATGTCTAGAGTACATGAATCTACCTATTTTGACTCATGATGATATGATATGTTTGTAGCTAACCAATGTAAAGATCCACCCACTTGGTCCAAAGTATTACCCTCTAATATGGGTGCTTGACTTTTTTAGGCCATCATTCTAGTATAAGTTCTTTTATCCATTTCTTGGTAATGAGGAAGAGAACAAAATTAATGAATAGTATTCAGATGAGGATAGAATCATGAACATTCAGCTTATAGCAAATATTAGAACATATGTGTATCCCTTAATGTGTCATACTTTTGGTTTGAGCATACTTCTTAGATGGTTTGATATATATATATTCTTGAAGTTTATGCAGTATGACTTAATTTCAAGCATTTCTTATCAGTAGAGGATCTCTTATTTTGTTTAGTAGGATTTCATTACTTCAAATTCATTTAATAGTGGGGCTATTAGTGTAAATGATTTGAAACCGTTTGCCAAATAGATTGAATCTTAAACTTATTCCCTTATTATGGTTTGCTAAAGATTGTAGTGGCCTGGATTTTTATCACGTTAAGACTAAGATACTCTTGTCTGGTCTTAATGAGATTTGGGGAGGATTCATCTGCAGTTAGACAAGTAATCTACAACATTCATGAGGAAGAATCCTTTGTAGATTTCACCCCGAGGGCCAAGACATAGAGATGTATCTTGATTATTTCTTTTCTTTTGTAGCAAGTAACTAACCCGCATATATGCTTCTTGATTCAAGTCTATCTTAGTAATAGACTCTTAGTAGTGATTATGATTGTTGCCATAATTATTTTTAATTATATAGGATGTAGAGCACACTATTGGTAGAACCATTTGCAATACGAAATTTGTGTGGAACATGTGTTGTTCCTATCATTTCTCTATTTGTAGATAATACTCTGAATTATTTCACTAAGTGGGAAGCTTGTTTCCCTAATCTTATGCGGGAGGCCCTCATTTAAACCAGTTCTGATGATCTCCTTTCCATTTAGAATCCAAATTACAATAAGTCAGGTCCCACTCCTTTTATGATTGAGAACGTATGGATATCCCACAGAGGTCTTAGCAAGGTGGTGGATGATTGTTTGAGAGAAACCAAAGATGGAAAGTTTTAAGTTGATGATAAAGTGAAAGAGTCTCTGAAGGTTTGAAATAAAGAAACTTTTAGAAATATTAGAGTAGAGAAGAACACCATCCTTAACCAGATAGATGTTTCATAAGTTGGATGTTAAAGTGTCTGCTTGTGAATCTCATTAGTTAGAGCTGAGTCTTAGGAATGAATATAAGAAAATTCTTATCAAAGAAGAAATAAGTTAGAGAAGAAAAAGGAATACATGTATTTTTTTCGGGCATTTTTTGCTTATTTTATTTACACCTTCTATTTGAAAGTCACAAGCACCATAAGTTTCCTCTCAAGGCAATATAATGCCTTCCCATTTTTGAATTTCGTCCTTCATCAATGTTAGAAGGGTTAGAGATACTTGATATATATTTTAAAATATAACGATGGTATGAAATATATATTGAATATGGAGATTAGTGCCTTCTATTTAGACAATAATGTTATATGACTATCAACAAGTATTATCAATTCAAACATTAGATGTTTTATTTACTGTATGAATTCAAGGTTTTATCAACTTTTGCTTGAACTGCACTATATGGAATGTGAATTTAGTACATTAGGTTGAGTGAATAAAAGGCTAGTGAAGGTAAATAGAAATGATATTGGTAGGAATCATTAGAAAGTTTCTTTCAATTGCTAAGAACTTATACAGGAAAGTAAGGTGAATAGTGGATATTTGTGTTGAGAGTATAATATTATTGTAAATTTTTGGTATAAAATGAAATTTGTTAGTAAAAATATGATATGGTAGTTGTCTACAACATACGAGTTACAAATTGGAAACAGAAAGTGTGCAAAAGTTATCCATAAGTTGAGATGGCATAGTTTCACAAGAAAAGAAGCATAGGATGGAAATCCTTCAAGAATAGCAAGGGACAAGTAGCCAACTATGGTTGAGGATTAGATCTACTATGGTTGAGGATTAGATCTAGAATTCTTCATTTTATTATGGAGTTGGTTAGGGGTATTAAAGAGATAAGACATACATTTCTATGAAAAATTATCAGTTTGGTGGCTCAAACAAAATCCTCCTTTTTTCCAAAGAGAAAGTGAGAATTTTGTGCAGTATAGGGGGTGCTCAACATAAATAAAACTTTAGATTAATTTGACATCCCAATAAAGTTAGAAAAGAGGTAAATGTAAGTTTGTAGTGAACACTACTTTTCCTTTTGAAGGTTCTTTGATTGGTATTAGGGAGTCTAGTCGTTGTCAAGATTTTCCTACAAGCATGCTAATGGTTGTTTATGGAAATCACTTTGATTTTCAAAACCATTTTACACCTAATGAAATAGTTTTTGATGCCATAGTCCCCCATTTTATCCTAAACTTTTGGAAGGAACAGATGCAAATTTCATTGTTATGGTAGCCTCTTTGATGATGAGGAGTATGATTTGGTGAGTTTGATGAGTCCTTATTATAGATAATGCATTGAACTATGTCTATTATTCCAGATCAGAAGCATAATAGTGTTTCTCTCACCTTTGTTATGTATGGGAAAAGAATATGCCAGGATGTAGGTATTTCTATAGATGTGGTGTCCAATTTTGTTGTTAAGAAGTTGAGATGGGAAGTGGAACCCTATTGGATATTTTACATGTTAATTGGGTGGACAATATCACTTTGCTTGTGACTGAGAGATGTAAAATTTTCACACTTTGGGGTTTATTCTAAAAATATCTATTGTGATGTCTTTCTTTAAGATGATTCCCATATTCTATCAGGTCATCTTTGGTAATATAATTTTGTCATGATTATAAATGGTAAGGATAATACTTTCGTGTTCTTACTACAAAGTAAAACCATTCAACTACATTCGGTATCACCTAAGGAGCCAAACTTTAGCCCTAAGTGTAAGATATCTTTACCAATACTTCTTACTAGATATCTTCCTAGTGTAAATTATATGGTTTTTGAGAGAGAGATTATGGACACAGGCTCATGCTAGCCTCAATTAGCCTTAATCCCTTCTAATTTTATTTTTTCTATTGATGCTCTTAGCGTTGATCAGCTCTAGTGATTTCTCACTTGTTGCATGAGTTTGCTAATTTTACCCTCGAACTTCTTTATAAGTTTTTACTTTTAGGGATTGTTCAGCACTTTATAGATTTATTTCCATGACATCAATCACTAGCTTACCCCACAATGAGATGAATCTAAAAGATCATGAAAAGTTGAATGTATAAGTGCAAGAGGAAACTTGGGGGACCGATAAGTTAATGCATAACATCGTATTCATTTCTTTGATGTAAGGACGAAATTTATTTTTAAGAGGTCAAGAATTGTAACACCAATACAATGAAAAAATAGAAGAAAATAAAAAGAAAAAAAAAACACAAGAAAAATCAAACCACTTATTCTCTCCCCTCCCCCACTTCTCATTTCACTTTTCTCTCTCCAAAACACTCACCCTCTCCCCTTTTCCTCTCTTTTCCTCTCTTATCTCTGTCTTCGTTGATTGTATGCTTGCTTTGTGTCTCCATCGTTGAATCAAATCTTCAGGTAAGATCAAAATTTATAACTTTGTAGATGTAATCCTTTCATATGAAAGAATAATCTATTGTTTCCAGTGTATCTAGGGTTCTTATTGGAGATGTTAGGGCTTTCTATTTCAACAACAAGAAGATATCGCCGTGGGCACAGGATTACGGTTAGATTACTTTCTTCCTCTCCAACCCAACTTTTTGTAATAGCAATTGTTTCTCCTTTGTCTAAACTTGTGCCTATGTGAATTTGGTTAAATTGATTAGGGTTTTATTGGAATTTAAAAGTGACGAGCACACATATTTTAGGTTTCATTCAAGTGTTATGGTGATAAAGCTTAATTTGCCTATCTTTGCTAGTCGATCTAAGAGCCCCCCGTTTTGATTTACTTTTATTAGATGAAACAAGAAATTAAGCTTTCAAGGGTATTTCGTGTGGGATGTTGGACTTAGTACTGGTGTAGCTTGCGCATTTGATTACTTTGGTTGTGGCATGAAAATTTCTCCCGACATCGATAAAAAAATAATAATAATAATAAATAAATAAAAATATATATAATAATAATAATTATAGGAATAATAATAAGTTTTAATTTCTCTAAGTTTGAAATTGATGAGTAAGGCTATTTTCATGATAAGTGCTCAAGTTTCTTTATCCATCTTCTTTGTACTCATAGGGCTTATGGAGGCCAATTGTTAGCGTGGTTCACGATCACTCTAACATTGATCAACAAAGCAATAGATTGACCATAAGAAGCTAACTTTCTTGGAGTGATAGTCTTTATAGGCAATGGAATGAGCTGAATATGAAATTTTATTGGTAATAGTGTTGTGTATGGTTGGGATGGAGGTGGCTATAGGAAAATTGAGTGCCATCTTGGCAAATGCAAGCTTGTGTAGAGAAGTCCAAACAACAGAAATGATGAGATTGAAAGAGGATGGGGGAAGGTTTAATTGTTGGAATATGTTTTATAAAATAAAAAGGACCAAGGAAAAGATTAGGTATTACAAATGACAGTGCAACAAAAATACTGTCCGGTAGCTATACATATTTGTTGTAGGCCTCTTCTATAGTTTCCCTTTTCATCCATAGCCAATCAAATGTTGTTTTTCTTGTAGAACCTATCATTTGTACTACCCTTTCACTTTTGCAAAAACAATTCTTGATGATAGGAATCCTTATTTCTAAATACTTTTTGTTTTCTATTTTGAATATTTTCACCCTCACTTGTAATTGCTTATATGGTGATGATCTACTCAATGGCTGCCACCACCTTGATTAAATTGAACACTTATAAAGTAGTAAAGTCATATGTGCTTTTGCTATTGCTTATTAAAAGAATTCATTAATCTTATTATGGTCAACTTTCATGATAGTATTATTGGCACATGGTTATAAAAATTAAAATAAAATAAAAATAAAAATAGTTACTTTTGTAATGCTTTATGTCTTTTCTAAGAAGATTCAAGGAAATAATTGAAGACATATTGGTAAAATGATTGTTGATCAAATACAACCCCAGATAGTAAGGGAGAGCTCAGTACGACATCGAATCACTATGAGTATCAAAGGAGATTTGCTTGCTTAATTTGAACTGGTAGAGCTAGCGTTTTTCGTTACAAATTTATCCTCTACCTTTATATTGCACTAGTGTCCTCATTATGCTTTGTATTCCAATAATCTTTTGAAAGGTGTCTAACTATACTTCTATATCGTAATATATATATATAAATTTAGGCGAAGGTCCTTCAAGCAAAGATAGAGTCCAGGATCTGAATAAGTGGTAGTGTGCACCCTCCCTGAACTATGAGTAGATACATATTTATGGTTTTAAGTGAGAAAAATATTTTAAATTTTTATAAATGTTTTTAAATTGTTTATAAATTGTTTTATGATTGTAGAGTGTCACGAAAGGAAATTTGACATAAAAAATGCATCCATATTCTGAATTGAAAATTGTGTACCATATTTGCCAATTTATGATGAATATAAATCGATTGAACCCTTGTGTTGAGAAATTATTGAATAATTATTGGCTCACTTTTATTGTACGTTGAGATGATTGCAAAATGGTTCTATGTGCATAGTTAATGGCAATGGTCATTCCCTCCATTGAGTGACCCGACAGGGTGACGTGGTTGGCCATTTATTTGGATGAGGGGGTAGCTGTGCTCGAGAGGTGCCTCCGAAGCCCTCCCTTTACACTAGCCTGATTGCACCCCAGGGGAGGCCCAAGCTAAAACCAAGGATGGGGGTAATGTTATGACTGATGAAAAAGAAAGCTCTTAGTGATTCCACCATTGGTCAGGGCCAAACCTTTGGTGGAACGATTTTGGTAGCCCCATGATTTTTGGGGAAAAAAAAAAAACAAGTTGTAATGACTGGATGCATATCTGTTTGTATATTATGATTTGTGATAAATCTTGCTCAAATTGATATTTATTGTTACAAGTGTATGATTTTGAGGAAATAATTTAACATATCCATAATCATCTCTCACTTATTTTCATACCGTATTATACACTCACTGAGTATTCTCATACCTCTCTTTTTATCATTTTATAGAGGAATCTTAAGTGTTGGAGATTTTGCTATTCTTAGTATCGGATTCTTACAGAGCCCTAGTTTTTATAGAACATCCTACTTCCGGTACTAAACTTTTCTTGGCCGAGGTATTTAGGAAAATTAGATAGACCCATATGGAAGGTGTATATTATTATTTTTGAAATTGTAATTAAAAATTTCATTTTGATTAGCCATTTAGAATTTCCAAACCTTTGGATCGTATTTAAACTTTTATTTTCCTCTATTGAACTTACTTTTGAATTTGTGAGAATTCCATGAAATTCTGAATGGCCAGGTAGGCCATATGAATGCATTGGATTTAGAATGGTCGGGTTGGCCACATGCATGCCCTTTTGAGACAGGATGAACTGGGATGATCCTTTTAAATGCTGTTGAATTGTTTTTGAAACAAGTTGAATAGGTTGAATGCCTTGTGCTATCTCGATATATAGGGAGATTCTGCCCATATGCTGAGATAACGCGGCGGTTGACGCGTGCTTGACTCGAGAGTTGGGGTGTGACAAATATAGATTATAGAGACAAAAAGACGAGAAATGACATTTTTATCAAAAAATTAACCAAGCAAAAAACATGAAAAAAAATGTCACTTAAAAATAAAAATAAAAAAAATAAGAAAAATGTGAGAGGTGACATTTTGACACGAACACCTACACAATGCCAGTCCACAACTCCCACTTCCTAAAAATAAAAAATAAAAAAAAAGTGAAAAATGTCTAAGCAAAACAAGCACGGTTTACTAAGCATGTGTGCAGTAGGCCGCACTAGCTTACACAATAGACAACACAAATGCACGGTTGACCGTAGGAGATGTCATAGTTTTTCTAGTGTTGGATACTACTACGAAATATTGATTTTCTTGATTGTAATTCTAATTTGAACTTGTCATATACATGGTTAGAGTCTTGGGAGGTTGAATTAGTTTTGGAGAAAATTTATTCTTGCTTGAGGACAAGCAAACATTTAAGTATGAGGGTATTTGATAGCGATATTTTTATACACTTGAATTGTTTTATTTAATTTAATTTTAAACTTTTTTTTATGACTTTTAGAACTATTTTTAGGTTTTATACATTGATTATTTTTGTGTGTTTTATTTTAGGATTATTGGACTTATTTAAGAATATTGGACTGTACAAACAACTGTTAGTATTTTGGCCATAACGTTCTACTCCGATGTCCGATTGACTTGATTCTTGTTGGGTTGAAAAGAAGCCTTCAAGGCCTATAAATCTTATGAAGACCTTAGAGGCTGGGTCAGATCAGAAGATATCCAAAATTTGAGTCGAAGTTGCTATAGTGCTGAAAATTAAGGCCCATGAGTTCCAAAATCCCAAGTCCAAGTGAAATATTAAGTTGTTATGAAGACCCACGAATTTTAAGTCATTTAGGACTCTTAGTAATTAGATTATAAGGAGGAGACATTCTTTACACTAAAAGAGGAGAGAGGAGAAACCTTAGCAGCCACCTCCTTTGGAGGAGGATTCCTTCGGGTGCAAAGGGGATGTTTTCTATACTTTTTTTGCTTTTCTTTATCATGTCTACTTAGATTTCTTATTCCTAAGACTCGATGGATTTTGTTCCTTGATTAATAGTATGGTTTGATTTATTTCTTTCCCTAAAAATCTTTATTTGCATGTTCTTTCTTTGATGAGATTTTATTGTTAAACTTAATGCTTCATTCGTATAGGTACCTACGATTTGATGATTTGTGATTACATACATAAGATCGAGAGAAGATTGCATGAAATCTGATCAATACAATAAAAATCCATATAGGGTTATGAGATCGATGGATGATTAACTCTGTATGTGGGGATTTTAAGAGAAACTCTAGTTTACAAATATTCCATAAATTTTAATGCAGTTCGGTCTAATCAAAATTGTATGACCATTGGGTTTTGGTTAGTCGAATTAGGGTTTCATTTCATGACCATTGGGTGAATCTAATTTAGGGATTTGAAAGAATTCAACCGTGCGAAAGATTGGAGACAGATGAAATCGATGTCCTAGGGTTTTATAAAATTAGGATTTTCATTAATAAATATTCTGTTTTTGATATTTTCATAGTTTTGATATCTTTGTAATTTTGATTCATTTTGTCCAAATTAGATAGGGTATTTTATAATTGGTAATACATAATATCCTCATGGGAACGACACTTGTTTCGCACTATACACAGCATTCGACTAGGGTATACTCACCCGAACCCGAAATCATGATGCACAAAAATCGTGTAACATCTTTTATTCAAATATCTATTGATTCTTGATTTATTTTTAAGATAACTTAATATTAATTAATCTGAAAATTTAATTCAATATTAGTTTTTTTATTGCTATCCAGGAATTTAATGATCCGTAATTGTCATGAATGAATGGTACAAGTAGCAACTAGGTTATTTTTTGTTTATGGGTCTTTTACCAGTATTCATATAACCAGGGAATTAATGGAACAAAATTGAATAATTGCGGCTATCCCAATTATTTATATTTTGATTTAACTATTTTCACAGAACTTAATGCTATCATTATATTGATATGGAATGTTATCGTACCCAGTCGATTAATGATAAGTTTTGATTGGATGCTTAGTTTAGTCAATTAATTTAGGAAAACACAAAATTTATTTTGGCTATCCTAATAGATCTAAGATCAAATGCTTGAATTGCAAGAATAATACTTTTAACCATGATCAATGAAACAATCGAATATATGAACCTTTGGATCTGTACTTGATAGATTGAATTTCCTTTCGAAATTTTAGTATTTGCATAATTGATTTGTTTCTTAATTTTAGGTTTTTAATTTTTCATTTAGCAAATTATTCGAAACCCCCCAATTTTATTTTTAACATTAACTAAGAGATTAAGTTTATTAGTTCCTATGGGATTTGACCTGGTACCACTATTCCTATAGTTTGTTGCATTGGAGGAATCAGTATTAATTTGAGGGTTTTGACAACCCAAGCAGCTACTGTTCCAAAGGAAGTTTGGGTGATTTTGACAAAGTCCTTCCAAAGTGTTGATGAAGTGAAAAAGGTGATACTTCATCTCTAAGAGATCATTTTGAAACTTTGAAGATAACAATAAAGAAAAAGCTTATGTTGTGAATGACAGCCAAGAAGTTAAAGAGTCAATTTTGTTGTTACCAACCAGAACAAAGAGAAAGATGTTAATATTTCCTGGCATTTAAATAATTAAATTTGATTATTTTTCTCTTCAATTTAGCTTTTAAATTCAACCTTTCAAATTTTGAAAATTAATTGAACAAGATTAATGCCTTGAGTGAAGGCTTTGTGTATCTCATTCTGCACAATTAAATAATTATTTATATAATAGATATCACCATTTTACTTTTACATTTTAATTTCTTTATTTACATTTCACTTCTTTCCCCTTCTCCATTATAATCAAAATTTTTATCATTCCTATTCTATTTCAAATCTTCTAACCATGGGAACAAATATAATTTGTTAGATCTTATAGTATATAATATGGGGTTCCTTTTTACTTTAAAATTAAAATCAAGGTATTTTTCAAAAAAAAAAAAAGAAAAATACATTTGAGAGTTTCCTCCAAGCTTAAATTTTCATCCTCTTCAAGATTTAATTTTATAAAAATTTCGACCTGCCGGATTCGAACTAGCGACCTAAGGATTTCAGCAGTCACACTACAGTCCTCCGCTTTACCAACTGAGCTAAGGTCGAACACAAAGTAGTTTGAATACAATAATATAATTTTTTATTTAACTTATCGTTATTTGATATTCGTCTAATTTTTGGGACATGGGGTTTAGATTTTAACTTGAAATTCTAGAATATGACTTATAGACTAAACACATGTATATGTCTCTTAGATTTATCATATATATGTCTTTCAAATTAAACACGTGTATTTGTTTTCAGTACATGGATACAATGTGTAACATGTGGTAATCTAGAAAAGTCTCAAAAATTTATTATAGGATATAACTAGAAGGGTTTTTTTTTTTTTTTTTTTTGGAATGAGTCATTTTATATCTACAAGTACCCCTTTTACTTGGCATTTGAAATCAACAATGTGAGATAGTTCTCTTCTTTAGAAAATAGTCCTCTTTCGCTATTTGATTAGTCCCTAAAAGTGTTCTTTTGTTCTATCAAAGTGGTATTAGAGTCAATTTTTTAGTGTTGAGAAAAATAAAGAGATGGCAAATATGGTTTTACTTCCTTCTAACACAATCATCTCACAGACGAGAATTATATGACTTTGCATCCATGCATAATAGAATTGCTTGGCATTCAAAATGTATGGGAAGTTTTAAAAAAATGGCTATGATAAGTCTCAAAATGAAGACAAATTATCTCAAAATGAGAAAAAAGTTTTGTCATTGATAAGGAGGAAAGACAAACAAGCCCCTACCCTCATTTATCAAGGTTTAGATGATTCAATGTTTGAAAAGATGTTTGATGCAACTATTTCAAAGGATCTTTGGGAGATTTTGGCAAAGTCCTTCCCTAGTGCTGATAATGTAAAGAAAGTGAGATTTTATCGTAATGAGATCATTTTGAAACTTTGAAGATGAAAGAATTCGAATGCATTAGGATTATTGTCCTAGGTGAAACAATCGAGGATATATAGAGACAAAAAAGAAGATGTATGAACAAGATTGTTCATTCATTAAAGATTAAGAGGGCTCTATACAAGCCCATGAAGAAAAGATAAGAAAAGACAGGAAGAGCCATTGGAGCAAATTCTCAAAACCAAGGCTACTTTGAAGATTAAGGAAGGAGAAAAGAGCCAATCAAGGGTACGAGGAAGAGGAAGAGCCAACACACACAACTCAAGCAATAAGGAGAGATGCCAGCCATTATTGAGGGGTTATGGAAGAGAAGGGGAAAAAAACGAGGCTACTATGAAAATTGGAATGAAAGAAGGTGCCACAAGTCTAATGTTGAGTGTTTTAATTGTTATAAACTTGGCCTCTGTGCCTCAAAATGTTCTAGTGCAGCAAATAATGTTAAAGAAAAAGCTAGTCTTGCAAGTGACAACCTAAAATTAAAGCTAGTCTTGATCTTTCTTTTGTCCCATAGTAGTAAACCATTCAATAATAGCATCTTATCATATAAAAGGGTGTCCACCTAGATATACCTCTTTTTAGCCTTGTAAAAATCTCCAACAGAACGGATAAATTGTGCATGACAAAAAGGCTATGAGGTCCTCAACCCAACAAGTGGTTCCTCATCAACCTCCCGTAACAAGGGCATCAAATCCCTATTCAAAAACTCCATGAATAAAATGCTTATGCATCCAAGTTTGATCGATATTCTCCTTGTAAAAGAATTTCCAATTTAACTCTAGTTTGGTCTATAAATAGAACCACCCTTCCATAGAGCCCCCATAACCACACCTATTGACTGAAAACACAGACTCTAGAATCTCATAGTTGAAACGAAGATAACAAAAACTCATTAATGACATCACAGCCACCACCACATGCCAAGAGCTAAAAATTAACATCATTAGAAATATGTTCCAACGAAACATAACTTGGGCAATAGGATTTGTTTATGACACATTCAAATCATAGTTGACATACTATTTGTACATGAAAACATGACATTCCGATACCTTATTAACCCTATCCTCATCAATGGTCGACAAGACGGCATAGTCATCCCCCAGCGACACATCATTCTGGATGCCACATAATTCCTCCTGTGACATGGTGCTTCTAATATCATTAATACTTTAATAAACACATGATGATGAAACTTTGGCCATTTCTGATCTGTCTTGAGTGTCCTTACAAATTTCACAAAACCTAACCCCTAGTTTGCCGCTCTACACAAAAGGTAAAACTATCAAAAGGTAAACATGATAGTGCAAGAACCAATCAAATGTTGCACCATATAAAGCTTGTTGGAGAAGATTTGTGAAAACCGAATTAGCACGTGCCACATTTAATGCTCAGTACTAACATCCTATTGAATTCCTATCAATTTAACACTACTCCTGAAGCCCTTCTTTCAGAATGACATAAGAGTTAGGGGCAAGTGATGGAGTATGGTCCAAGAGCCCGTTATCATAAGATTTGAGATATATCACTTAAACAGGTTAGCACAGCCCACTCTCTCAATACTTATTGACATGATCCTTCTCGGTTAGTTGTCTGATCAACTACAACAACCTCTTGGTGTTTGGTATGACTATTTGTCATAGAAGTAACCTCTCATTATTAAGAATGAGATATTTAACTATTATCGAT
Organism: Dillenia turbinata; assembly: GCA_037126225.1. Classification (NCBI taxonomy): domain Eukaryota; kingdom Viridiplantae; phylum Streptophyta; class Magnoliopsida; order Dilleniales; family Dilleniaceae; genus Dillenia; species Dillenia turbinata. The sequence goes on along the minus strand of JBAMMX010000016.1, from coordinate 16,688,948 downwards.
AAGGAAAGGAGTCTCTATGAAAACTCAGACTTCCCAAACTTGTTGGATTCTAAATCTCTTAAAAAGTTTTCACTATGAATCTCATAATCTTAGAACACTATTATAAGAAAATTATGGTTTAAACACCCTAGAGGCATATGAGACTAACTATGCAAGCAGACTACATATAAGTTATGAAGGACATCGGCTAGGTATGTCTTCCTGGCTCTACACTTATCACATAAAAAACAATACAGTATTTTCTCTCTGAAGAAGAGGAATAAAATAATAAGGAATGTGGTGCTATGTTAGTGTACTAGGAATGCAGATATGTGGGGTTACTACTACCATTGGGAATAAGGCAAAATTTGAAGAAGAGGAATAGCATATAGATGTTGATTCAGAAGCACAATTCCTTATTATTTTTTCCCTCTAATTAAGTGTTTGTTATGTTCTTCTTCTTGTTGAAGAAAAGGAAGAGGAATAGGATCTAGTCAAAGACGTTTGTCTTGTAAGGGTTCTTAGAATATAATACCCATACACTATAAGAAAACATGAATTTAGTGACCAATTATTGTGACGAACAAATATTGTCACAAATTTGTAACAAACTTTGCCACAAACGATAGTTCATCACAAATTTCCAACAAAATTAACAATAAAAAAAAAATTCGTTGCACAATTAGTGATAAAAAAAAATTGTCGATAAATTTGTGACGGAAAAGAAATTTCATCACTAAATTACCAACAAACAAAATAATTTGTCACAAATTAGTGATAAAATGATAAGTTTGTTGCAAAATCAGCGACAAAAGGAAGAGTTCGTCGCTAATTTTGCAACGGACAAAAAATTTATCATAATTTTGCGATAAAAAAGAAAATCCGTTGCAATTTGAGTCAAAAAAATTGGTCGCTAATTTTGTCGCCAATTTTGCGACGAAAATATAATTCGTCGTAAATTTTGCAACAAATAATCAATTTGTTGCAGAATTCGCAACAAAAAAATTGTTTGTCGTAGAATTAGTGACAAAAACCTTGTTCATTGCCAATCTACGTTGAACAAGCATATTCGTCATAGATTTTGCGATAAACAAAGTAGTTCATCACAAAATCTGCCACGAAACATTTATTCATTATAAATTTTGCGATGAATTTATAGTTCATCATAGAATCTGCGATGAACGAGCGCTTTTGTTGCAGAATCTATGACAAACGAGTGCTTTTGTCACAGAATCTGCGATGAACAATTGTGTTCGTCATAGATTCTACTATGAACTTTTGTGTTAGTCACAAAATTTGCTACGAACTTGTAGATTCGTAGCAAATTCAATGACGAACATTATAAATTTATTTTATAAAAATATAATAATAATAAAATGGGGATTAGGGTTAGAAAACCCTAACTCTCCTCTCTCCCTCATTCGACTCTTCGTCTTCCCTCGCCGCCGCCTTCCCTCACCCTTCTCTCCCTCTCCGCCACCTCCCTCCGCCGTGTTAACCTCCGTCGCCACCCCTTTTCACCACTACCCATAGCCACCGACACTCTCTTTCTCTACCTCACTCGCTGTCTCACTCTCTCTCTCCCTCTCGCGATCTCTCTCGCACTCTCTGCCCCTCTTCTGTCCCCCTCTGTCGTAGCTTCCGCCACGACTCGGCGCCACCACATGCCACCACTCACCTCTCGGTCCTCTCTCTCTCAACCTCCCTCTCTGTTTTTCCCCCTCTCTGTGTTTATCTCTCTCTGTTTCGCTCCCTCTGTCTCTCTCTCTTTCGGCTCTCGATTGACCAATCGATCTCTCACTCTCTCTGTACTCCCTCTCTATCATTTGTCTCACTGTCCCTCGATCGCTCTCTCTCTTCCTTCTCTCTCTATCACTCTATCTTCGTCCTCTTCCCGCACGCGTAAACAGCCTTTCCCCTCTCATGCATGCGCGATCGTAGAGCTCTCTTCCTCTCCCTCGCTCGCTCACTTGCGCGCGGGCTGCTTTATGTCGAGAGCCTTGTTGTAACCCCAGTGGAAACCCCAAAATGCAGTAATCCACCGTTCTTTGAAAACCCTAGACTGCAATCCTTTCTCTGCGAAGGTAAGGATGAATTTAGCTTAGGGTTTTGATATTATTTTAGTGTTTTAGCTAAATTTCTAAATTGTACTTCAAATTGGAAATGTTACAGGTTTTAAACTAAACTGAATGGCGAACAGAGGCTAGATCTGCGAATCGAGAAACCCTAGGTGAGGAGACTTCTGATCTTTTTAATAATAGAATGAATTTAGAGTTAATTTAGGGTGAAAAGTCTTGTATAGGTCTAGAATGTATGTTCGATCGGAATATAATGCATTTCTGAAATTTCCATGCTTGAATATTAAGGTTAAGTCTAGTGTCTGAGATGAAAGGAGCATGTTAGAGGATGAAAGATTCTTGTTGAGTTGATTAGAATAGCTTTTCTTAGAGTTCGAGTCAAAATATGCATGAAAATGTTAGGGTTTTAGGGCTGCAATGAAATGATTCTTCATGTGTTAGGGTGCTGAAATGTGTCCCCTAGTGAGTCCATTGTATGTAGAATTTTAAAGATTTAAAATGGCACCATTATGTATATATTATGTCTTGAAATGAGGAGAAATGGTGTGCAGAATTTTAGTGGGTATTAGTGATAGTGTTTGAGTGATTTGTGTGCATTGAGAAGCTTGAGAGATGTTTGTGTGCGTGCAGAAAATTTCTGCGTATATCATGACTTTTTGGTGTCCAAAAGCAAGCCAAAATAGAGAGGAAAGAAGGGTCAATGTGCAGAAAATTTGGGTATTCATGTGCTGAAGTTTGGAACTAAATTTTGGATTTGAGGGTGTGTTGTTGGTGTATATGCTGGCCCTTGTGTGTGAGCGAGAGATTGGATTGGTGTGAGTTCTGTGCGGGATTGGTTAAGTACCAACACTTGAATCTTGTGGACATGTAGTACGCATAAACAAATATGAGGAGTTAGGGTAGTGGCCTAAAGGACTTGACATGACATTGGAAATTTGAAAGTGAAAAACCTACATTTTAGTCAATTAAACAGCATGTACTCCTTTAGCATAACTTTCCCTACACAATTCCAAATGACATGAGGTTTTCTGCATTAGATACTAGACCTCCTTAGCTTTAAAATGAAATATGACCCAAATGAATTGGAGATGAACGGAATTTTTTGTGAATTTTCAAAAATAGATATTCTACAGCAAATTTCTGCATTTTGCCCTGCTTTAGCAGAGGAATTGTGGCCCATTTCGCTGCATCTTCTGCTCTGACCCACTGTGAGACCTAAACATAAAAGTTTTAGGTCTATCTTACCTTTAATTTGAGATAAGAAACACCTAATTTGGATATATGTATTAGAAGTTATAGCATGTTTCCTATAACTGCGCAGGTTTGAAACTTGCTAATTTTATACATTCATAAGTGTTGGGTGTCTTGATTGAGGGGAGCACTTTTTCTTCGCTTCGTGGCATTATTGGGGAGTGCACTACCCTCCCCCATACTGTGAGTGGGACCCTAATCTTTGACATGAAATAGTGAAACTTGATTCTTATCGTGTTTTCAACAAAACATGCTTTGATATGTATTGATTTGACGTGTGATATTAAATCTCAAATCTGTTTTGTGATTATTGGAATGTCGTAAACTTATGTTTTCTATGACTATGCATCCATCTTTGAAATGAAACAAAATTGTGTCATTATCTGAAAATTTGATAAGTTTTCTTTATTACCGTTGCATTGGTATACTGATTTGAAATGATTTGCTAAAATGTATTAGCACGCGAATTTGAAATGCTTTGATGAACTATGTGCTTTGGATGCCCACTAGTTATGTGATAATATGATGTGATGATATGATAAGATTATATGACTTGATTGATTCCGTAGCTATGAGAGGCATTTATAGTGGCACCGGGATGCCCGGATACGCTTCTGTAGGAAGTATCCGCAAACGTCAGTTTATATGCATGCGATAGGCACGTCCGGTTGAACCCACATCGGGGGAGGACGTGTGTCCATCACCGTCTAGCACCGGGCAGAAACCTATTGACGAGTCTGAGTAAGCCATCGGAAGCTAAGCTCACGGCCAACGTCGGGGTAGAGAGCGACTTTTGAACACTTTGCATAATAAAACCCCCGATGCGCCTGTCCTTGGTCATGGTTGACCTTTGTCAGAATCCTTTCGGCTTGCTCTATGATCTACTTGATTTTTAAATGGATGCATATATGTATGATATCGTGTGATTGAATAAATAAGTTCTTTTTATTAAACATACCATGATTTACTGCAAAACTTGAATTATTGTTTACGAATGAAATTATTTGATACTCTAATGTTCACCTATACTTTTTGTACTTGAGATTAATCCCCTCACTCACTAGGTATCTTCCTTGATACTCACCCCTCTTCTTTCCCTCATCAGACAGGATTATTGTGCTAGGGCGACGCATTTGGCTCTAGAGGGCTTGATAGCTCGTTAGTGGATTTGGTATTCACGACGGTGAGATCTAAGTTTTAATTGAAAATACAAATTTTGTACTTTATGTCAACCCTGCGTGGTCTTGATATTGAGGTTCGTAGTTGGCCGTGTACATATTATGGGATGACTGTATAATTTTTGGACTTTTGTTTGCGAAACTCTCATATTTCGTTTGCATTAAGGCATTTATAAATATTCAAAATGTTAACTTGGGAATTTGTTATACATTTGTATAAACTTAGATCCGTTTAGTGTAGCGACTGCTCATTACTCTAGTTGGGCATGACAGTAGAGGTCTATGGTTAGGACTGTTAGTGTTTATATTAGCCTTGCGTTGTTCTGGATGTCCGCTATGGATTGGTTGATGGGATTTGAATGTGGTGGATTGCTGTGAGGCCGAGATGACCATTTATTTATTTGACAGGGTGGATGTCTATTATACAGGTTTATTTGTACATGGGAGACCTCTGATTTATGGGAAGGTTTTGCCCGATTTTCTGTAAAAATACAGTCGGCATCCAGGGCAACGGATAACTGTTCGCGATCCCTATTCACGGCGTGACAGTTCTATTGGTATCAGAGCGTCTAGGTTCAAGAAAAGATAGTAGTAAAGGTCTTCCTAAGTACATTTAAAAGTCCTTAATGTATTAGAGAGTTTCATTACAGTCATGAGATCCCAGTACATGGTCTTAGGCATATGAGTTATTCTTTTTTAGGGGGTTAAATACGGTGCATATCTAACCTAGCATATTAGTTCTATCAGTTTTTAAACTTATAATTTTATTCATTTTAGGGGTTAGTTACTTCGCAACTAACCCTAATCTTTGAATCATACGTAATTAAAGTTCTTCTTTTGTAAGGCTATGATTACTAGACGAGATACTAGATTTGTATCTGAGACACCTAGAATACCCGAGGATATTTCCTCATCATGTGTACCCTTCTAGCATTTTCTCAACTAGCTATTATAGCTCCGGTTCCATCACAATCATTTGATGCATTTAGGTAGGTGTATGAGTGGCCTATTGGATTCGAATGCCTTGATTCATAACTCAAAATCCTTTTTAAGGGGTTAGTTACTCAGTAACTAACCCTAATCCTTGATTTCTACCTAATGAAACGGTGCTCTCTTTGTAGAACTATGCCACCTAGACGTGGTAGGCGTGGTGCACCACTGGAGAGTCCCTTAGTGCTTGATGTATCTAAGGCACTCGAGACTCCACGAGTACCAGAGGATACTTCCTCTACTCACGCACCTTCACTAGTGCCACCCTCAGCACTTCCACCGGCTGTTACAGCCGAGATTCCTCCACCACCACTCGATGCCTTGAGGCAGTGGCAGTGGCAGTGGCAGGAGTGGTATAGTAGATATGGGGTGTAGATGCCACCACCTCCGTCACAGGCTCCAGCGACCGCACCTGCGGCTGTATTTGCTCCTACGGCACCGATTCCTCCTCTGGTGGCCGGTCCGTCTATTTCTACTCCGACCGATGAGACGTCGGTTATTTTGAGGCACATCCACGAGCTTACTCAGTTGGTGAAAGAGTCTCGACAGCTCGGGCACAGACTTTTCTGGATCTAGTGATGTCGTAGCGGTGAAGCACTGGATCAACAGGACTTGCAGGATCCTTACTGATCTGGGGTTGACAGAGAAACTCAGATTGAGAGTTGTTGAGAGACATCTTGACGGTGATGCCCTCACTTAGTAGGAGGCTATTTGTGACAAGGCTACTGAGCCACTGCGGTAGGAGGACTTCTTGAGGGAGTTCGACTCCAGATATTTTATGGAGTTCTAGTAGGACCATAGAGGGTTGAGACCCAGACGAGTTAGAGCTCGAAGTGGGGTAGGACTTCTAACTTTTAGGGAAGCCCCTCTCACTTTACACCAACATAGTTCGGACAGGGACCACGTCCCTAGAGTTTTAGAGTACAGGCCCCTAGTGTAATACCGGAAACTTTATGTTGAGTATTGTGTAAACATTTCTATAAGAAAGTAGAAAAATTTTGACTTTGTATATATATATATATATAATTGTTTAGTTATTTATATATGTTATTGTAAAAAAAAAAAAAAAAAAAAAAGGGAAGAGGAGATGCAGCGTTTCGGAGTGAAATGCAGCACTCCGTTGTCCCCAAATCGATTAGGGCTAAGAGCCCTAATCGAATCTCACTCTCTGCCCTCTCCCTCGTTCTCTCTCTCGCGAACATTCTGTCTCTCACTCTCCCTGACCTTCGTCTCTCATCTTCGATCGATCCGCCACCACCTGTGACGCCGTTGCAACCACCACCGTGACCACCGCGAACCACCGCGGGTCACCATCTCTCGGCGTCGAGTCACTCTCTGTCGATCTCTCCCTCACAGTCTCTCTCGGATTCCCTTTCTATCACGATCTCGCGCCATTTCTCTGTCTCTCACACTCGTCTCTCCCTCTGTTTCACTCTGTTTTGTCTCTCCCGCGCGCGAATGGAGTTGTTCTTCGTCTCTCTTTTGCACGACGGCAGAGATCTTTGCCTCTTACTCCACTGCTCACTCGCGCGGTGATTCCTGAGCGTAGCTCTCGCTTGTCGAGAGCCCTCACTGCAACCCACCATCGAGGTTTTGAAAACCCTAGACTGCAACCCACTGTCCTGCATAGGTAAAGCTCGGTCCTTAATCCAAATTCTAGGGTTGAATATTCTTAGTTGTTAGGTTTAATTCTAACGATTGCTGTAAATTGAACTTGTTACAGGTTTGATCTACTGGTGATTGGAAGCTAGTATTGTAAATCAAGAAACCCTAGGTGAGGGATTTTCAATCCCTTAAGCAATTCGAATTATTTTTATTAATTTGAGTTAGAAATTACATATATATATTCTGAAATGTGTTAGACTTGAAAGAAATGTAGTTCCCTAAGTGGTTGTATGAAATTATTTCGGTTAGGTCTAGAATTTGATGTAAATTGGCATGAATTAAATTAGGATTATGTAAATTCGGGAGAAATTGATAAAATTGAGGAATATTGGAAATGTACAGTCGTTGGTGATTTGAAATGATACTAGCTTGAGGAAATGAAAGTTTTGGAACGTAATTATGCAAGGAAAGGTTATTGTAAATAAAAGGGAAATTTGAAAACCCTTTAATAGAGCTTTAATTGATATTTATTCGTCTTGATTGGTCTAGGTTGACCTTTGGAGACTCGAGAAGAGTCGTTTTGAGTTGATTTCAGAAATAGAGAGTGAATACCCTCTCTAGAGGTGAGTAGACGGTTCATTGTGTTCGTAAATGAGAAACCTGTTTTAAAATTGCTTTGAAAATGATTTTGAAAGATTTTTACATGATTTATATAAATTGTTTTGTGATTGTGGGTTGTCTGAACTGAATTGTGAAATACGAATGCATCCATTGTGTTTATAAATGCTTTTGTGCCATGTGCTATTTGATATTGCTCTATGAACTGCTTTGACATGAAATTGTGGATTATTTGTTGAAATTCATGGCACATTGTTGAGAAATGGATTGATTGAGAAATGAAGGGTGCCGTAGTGACTATAGTCATACCCCCCACGGAGCGACCCGATGGGGTGACGTGGGTTGGGGTTTGGATGTGCGGGGGAGTTAGACGTCCCTCCCTCTGCCACAGTCGTACTAGATCTGGTGCACCCCGGTGATGTACGAGCCAACGCCAAGGAAGGGGGTTTGTTTTGGGACATTGGATAGAAAAACCCTTAGCGGGCTTTCGTCTGGGTTTGGCCGCCCTAAGATGGAAGTGTTTTCGATGGAACCCCAGGATTTTCTGAAAGGATAATTGATATGGATGCATATTTGTGACATGTGATTTATTGAAATGATTTTATGTATATGAAATGATTTATGAGATATGCTTTGGCTGCCCCACATTCACACCTTATTTATGAACACAATCACACCATTGCACTCCACTCACTGAGTATACCCCTATACTCACCCCTCTCTCTCCCCATTTTTCAAAGGAGACTTAGTCGGGAGACTACTTGACGGAGCTTGTGAAGTATTTTTGCAGACTGTATAGGTATTTGGCAGACAGGGCTACTTTTGGGGATTGATAGCTTGCAAACCATGGAAAGGGAAGTCTGTACATTCCAGCCGTGCGGATTTTATTGATACTGGCTGAGTTGTCGGCAAGTATTGATAAAATCCGTCGATTTTTGATTTGTTTTTATTTCTTTTGATTTCTCTAGTTTTGGAAAACTGTTTATATTTGTACTAGGACATTTGGACTGTAAATCTTAATTTCAATGTTTTTTCTTTGATTTTGTGAAGTTCTGTACAACTTATACCGTTAGGATTTTATCGATACTGGCCTATTTTCCTCGGGTAAGTGTTGGTAAAATCTGACGGCTATGTTTTGGGACTTCTTGTTTGTTAAATGCTTTCAGAATGGCCAAGATGGTCACATTGCATGCGTGCATGTACAGGTTCCCGCTCCCCATTGTGTGTTGCTGTGTAATCGTGCATGTACAGGTTCCCACTCCCTGATGTGTGCTAATGTATGATTGCATGTACAGGATCCCACTTCCCGATGTGTGTCAATGTGTGTGTTTGTACATCCTTGATGAGCCGGATGGGCTCCTTGCATGTGTATTGATTTTGAAATTTCTTGTTTTTGAAGAATTTTATGAGTTTGATAATTTATTGTGAATTTGATAGCCTTGCGGAGTCCCGGTAGATGGGGAGGTTTTACCCATGTACCGAGACAACGCGGCGGTTGTCGCGTGGTCGATCTGAGGATCGGGGCGTGACAACTAGCGCCTCTAGTTAGTCCATAGCACAGCACCATCCTATCTGCCGCGACTACGGCTGATGCCATTTTGGAGCTTGCGAAGCTCCCCTTAGATGCTTCTAATATATGAAGCAATGACACATTTGGAGTACTTGCCCTGACCTAAGTGCAGAGGTCAGGTACCATAGACACACACGGGTGAATCATGGACGGGTTAGCAGGGGGTACCTGCACACTCAGTACACACCGCTCCACAGACTGTAGTCGGGAGTAACACTCTACTAGACCCTTCACGATAGCAGCCAAGGGCATTGCTATGACACTGGAGAAAGCTCAGGCGAACCTAGACATGTGATAATGAACGATAAAAGACAATAACTTTTACCAATGTTTTTCAAACTGATGATAAAAGATAATAATCTTTTTTAAGACTTGTGGTAATCAAAGGTAAAAAGTAGTAACTTTTCCTAACATATATGGTAATCAACAATAAAATGGAGTAATTTTGCCCTATTGCTTTTCTAAGCGACCACAAAAGGCAGATACTTTTCCTAATACTTATAATAATTGATAATAAAAGACAATAACATTTCCTAAAACACTTGTGGCAACCACAATAAAAAACAGTAATATTTCTTAACACATGTGGTAACCAACGATAAATAACAGTAACATTTCTTAATAGTTATGGTAACCTAAAAGATAGTAACATTTCCTACCACTTGAGGTAATCGATGATAAAAGGTAGTACCATTTACTAACACTTTCCAAATCAATGATAAAAAACAATAACTTTTCTAAACACTCGTGGTAACTGGGGATAAAAGGCAATAACTTTTCCATTCACATGTGGCCATCGATGATAAAAGATAGTAATTTTTATAATACTTTTCTAACCATCAGTATAGACCCAGGACATACTCCAACGGCGACCCAAAATGTTTGGATAGATCTATCCTGGCTGGTGTATAGCCAACTAAAGGTCCATCCATCGAAGAAGGTTCTATTGATAGTTTTAGTGGGTTTTGCAAACGGTTTTCGTCCGTTTGTATGGGATATTTGTTTTGTAGTCTTACCTAGGTGCAATGTATTTCTAGGGTGAGAAAATGAACAATAATTTTAATTGGTAACCATCAAGCTCAAAATTTAGCTAAGGTTAATTTAGGTACCAAGGATATTCTTTATCAATGGCTATAATAGGGTAATTATGAATAATGTTCAAGGTTGTTTGAGAAGACATAAATGGTCCAAAAATATTGCCTACTTCATCTCTAACCTCATGTGTGTAAATTTTTAATTTTTTCTCATAATATCTAAGGAAAAGTATAATAACTCTATTATTGTATTTAGGTGATATTATTAGCATCTAAAATTCTCACTCAAAACTTTTTTGAGATTATGTATATTAAGGCAGGTAGAGAGACAAACAAATATTATTAATTTATGAATTTTGATCCAAAACTTACTATGCATCAATCCACAACATTCAAATTATATCATATGTTAAAAAAAAGATTGACGCATATAGAAGAAAAACATTACTATTCACCATACTCCACTCCTATACTCAAAATTAAACATGGTCCTCAATCAATGCTATATACTCAAAAAAGGTGGCTTTTTTTAAAAAAAAAAAAAAAAGATCATGTAAAAAGAAAATAACAACAATAATAACTAAACTTTTATCCCTCTAAGTGGGATTGGCTATATAGATTCTTGTATACCATTATACTGTATTTCATATTGCAAGCTCACTTATATAGTTATTTTCTTTATATGATAGCAATAATTGTGTTTTTATTCCACTAAACGGGATTAACAATATAGATATTTTTATATCAATATGTTTTATATTGTATTATTTTTCTATTTATATTTAAATAATTCATATCATATTTTATTATTATTATCCAAATCTTATTGGTTCTCTCTTTCCTTCTATTAATACAAGTACTTGTGATAGTCTCGTCGCACTACCTCCCTACAGTCTTTATCGATCGCCAACGTATGTATCCATATCATTCTTTTTAAGGCCTCTTCAATGTTTTAGGGTTAAATTCTCTGATAAAAGTTCATAGTTCTATGCCTCTCTGACCTATTTAATTCACCTAAATTAACTTAATCATTTTCCCTTTCATTAAACAATTGATAAAATGTCTCTTCCATCACTATTTTATTTCTCCATCATTCATTAACACCATATTTGATTCATCTTTAATATATCTTATTTCTATAACATCTCTTATTTTTATCTCCCTTGCTTTAGCTATTTTTAAAATGTTCCTTTCTCCTTCTTTTGTATTAAGCTGAAGATAAATGTTTTTGAAGGCTTTATGTTTTGCTTCAGTCATTGCTTTCTTCACCTCTTTTTTGGCTACTGCATACTACTCTAGCTTTTTTTTCTTTTTTAAACTAGTGTGGAGTAATTTATAAATATTTCAAGAAAAAAAAATAAATGAGAAGGTAAAAAGAAGAAAGAGAACTAGAAAACTCCTATTTGATGTCTGAAGTATGAATAGCCAGTGTCCTGAGTCTTGTCCACCTCTTTATCAGTCTCATATAGCATGCTTTGCCCATGTTTGAGCACTATTGTTGTGTTTTGAATTTTTATCTCCTTTTTCGCCACTGCCTCATGTTTGAAGTAATTTTACGAACACTGACAACCAATGGAGTATTAGAACTTTGGTGCATAAGCAATAGAAGATGAATAACTAACAAAACAATGCTACCTACAAATCAGGCTCCATAAAGTCAGAAATAAGGCTTACTGTTGGAGAACAATTTAATGACATGTTGATCATCTATTGGTTTGTGATGATCTGTTCGTGGTTGATGTTGCCCAAACTCTCAATTGTTGAAGTGAGGCATAATGAACTTGAAAAGCAGAATTGGCCAATTGAGAAGACAGTGATAGCTATAGTTGGCTATAGAGGAATCGAGCACAAAACATCCCTTTTTGAGATAGGGTTGCGATTGTAAGAAGATAACTGCGGAGTCGTTATGCTGCGTAAGCGAGAGGTGATTCTTTCCATCTTCTCGACAGTGACTATGCATGCAAGAGAGGGGATTTGGGAGTATGGTTGCTGTGGAATAGGGTGGAAAAGCCATTTTGGGTGATCCTTTTCTTTTTCCTTTCGCATTAGCTGCAACAGCATGTATGCATCGTATTGCAGTATTTTGTAATTGATCTTGTGTATATACCTTTATTGCACTGTGCCGCATTGAGGCTGGAATCACAGGTATAAAACACAGGTGTACTCTAAACTTTGTATGGTTACCTCTTAACAAGCGCTTCATTTATGGTTTAGACCTAAAATTTCTCAAATCTTATTATCATGCACAAGGAGAGGATGACAAGTTCTCTTCACCTTTAGTGAGGATATTATGGTCTACAGCTGCGAGCTTGACTTAAGGAAGCTTTACTTGAATTTATCTTTGTGACTATGCTTTTCAAAGTGCGTAGACAACACAAAGAGAATTATGGGCATAAGGCTAAAGCATAATCAAAAGGAGAAGATAAAACATCAAGTCTGGGTTTAGAAAGTTATTCTCTATTTGTTATAGAGTAAAGTTGTAGAATTTCTTCCTTCACAACTGGTGTTGCTTTTTGGCTTTCTTCACGTCAACTTAGGGAATGTGAGCCAAACTCCTCCTTCCTTAGTAGGTGGCCTTCAACCAGACTTTCAATCTCAACCATAAAATGGAGATCAGGAGGAGAGCTAAATGTATTATCCGTTTTTTTACCCCAAAAAAAAAATAAAAATAAATGTAGTATCTGTTTCAAATGGAAGGCCATCTAGATTAGTACTTGTATCCTCGTAGACTTGTTCTTGGATGTTTCCACTTCTCCAATGAACCTCTTCCCTATATTCCTGTAAGTTCTCCTTGTTGTCATGAAGCAATAAGTTTTGTTCCTGTTCATGCATAGATTTAGCCTACTCGATGACTTGATTAAGTTTTTCACTAATCATCTGAAAGAAAAAAAGCTTCACTTTTGGTTCCATATTCAGCTATGCTTCTCTCCATCTCACGTCTTTGTTCAACTATTACTTTCTTTATCTTAAGTCCACGTACAACTATCTCCCTTTCGAACTTTGCTAGCAATGGCATGTCTTCTTTCAATGTGTCATCTTTCACCGGGTCCTCAACGCTACAAGGCTGCAATTCAAACATTAGATATGGTGAACGATTTTATCATTTCTCTAGATATTGTTTTGTAATTGGTACCAAACAAAGTTTTGTTGACCTCCTCATCCAATTTATCAAACAATCAATTAATATTATACACCAAATTAGATAGATTATAGAAAGGGTGATCATAATAGACACTTATTGTAAGGTGATTTTCACCACAAACGGTTCAAGTAATATTATGTTAAAAATATATCTTTTAAGAAGAAGTCAAAAGCATATTTATTTAATGCTTTTTTTTTCTTTCTAAAATACCACCTCGATATTTAAAATTAATATTAGGTGTAAAAACAATTCTTAGCAACAGTGCCCAAAACTTAAGTATGATTTTGCAAATATACAAATTGTTGAAATAAAAAGGTAGCGAATAAGATATTGTTTCCATGAAAATTGTCTAATTACTTGTTTACGTAACTATTTGTAATATTTAGAAAATGAAATAGATGAGACATCTAATTGTATTCACTATGTGGTTTGTTTTCTAAATATTAAATATTAATTTATTTTTTCTGGACTGACATTCAAAAACATTAAATTACATTAGTCGCTCTCTCAAATCATATTAAACTTATCATTCTATAATGACTAACCTATCTCTAATTTGAATTTGATTATAAAACAAAACAATAAGAATAAATTTCCTAAATGATCGCACATGTCACATATTAAATCTCTTTTATGTGTTCCATATATATTGGTTATGCATGGACTCACTTCATAACCATTCATATCATTCATATTATAAATGTCCAAATCATTCTAAAAGGGGATCAATCAATTTGAAATATTATGAAAATGATAACTAAAGAATTCTTTAGAAAGAAAATCGACCCTATTATATTAAATACTCAAAGTTTTAGAATGTAGTCCTATTTAAGAGATTTCTTCACTCATGGAACGAAATACACAACTAAGATAAAAGGAAAATATTAAAGAGAAGAAGATGGAAAACACCCCGAAATGGGATGACTCCCCTCTACATTACCTCCTTTGCGAAGTTGCGCTTTCCGTTACAGCTATGGTATACCATATAAAATCAGCTTTAGCATAGTTATACCCATATTACAAAACTGCATCTTATAGTAATCGGAAAATGCGACACTTGTGCATATGTTTTCCTTCTTTAAAGCCGTCGCTACATAGTTTATTGTCTCTAAATCCTTTCTATAACTAATAAATGAAAATACAGTGAAATCTTTTGATGATATTACAAATTTGAACCAAAATCTAACTATGTAATCCAGTTCACATATCTCATTTCCTTCAAGGAGATCACTTTATGGTTGGCAAATCTTATGAACTGGTATAATGAAATTATATGATTTTTCTACTTAGGATACAACTTGACCAACATGTTGCTTGGCTATAATCAAAATTGCACTATTGATCATGTGACAACCTAAATTTGAAAAATACCAAAAAAAAAACCCTTTAGAGAAAATTCTTATTATTTTCATGTTTTAAATTCATAGTTCGTGTGGGCTACTATGAGTATCTTGTGCGCTGATGTGAAGGGCACACTAGGTTATATCTTAGCATTTGGATTTTTATAAAAATTTATGATTGACTCTTGGGTTTAACTTGATAATCTTTTAAGTAAGTAGATAAAATTGGAGGTAAAAGAAAAGTTATTTTTAAGTAAACAAAAGTAAGTTACGATTACCAAAGTGGTGCTGATATGGTGAGAAGGATGTCTCACCCCTTAACTATATGCTCGGGTTCGAACCTCCTTGTGAACGAAAAAAAACCCTTGGGAGACCTCCCCCCTAATGAACCCGACAGTAAATCGATCCGGATTAGTCGAGGTGAAATTCCGGATACCAAATAGTAATATACCAAAAAAAAGTAAGTTACGATTAAAAAGAAGTTGGGAGAATAAGAGCGCTTATGAGGTTGTGGCAAAAAGTGATTTATGAGGTTATTTTTTATATAAACAAAAGTAAGTTAACACACAACCAAAACAAAAGTAGGTTAAGATTAAAACACTTTCTGGGTATTTGTTTTTCTAAAAGTTCATATGGTTTATGGTAATTTTATGTGCTTCAAAAATATCTAATCCCAAGCCAAATTGATGACACAAGCCTTATTGTCATGGGAAAAAAAGAACATAGGAGTCAAAGAGAGAACTAGAACACATCTTTCTCTTCTCCTATCTCCCTGGCTCTCTCTCCTCCCTTTCTTATCTCTATGTGAACCAGCAACCATCTCTAGCGAGGGTCCCTCAATTCTCTTACCCTTAATGAATTAGTTCTGTACGAAAGAAACCCTATTTGGCAGCAAATATTTTATTTTTAAAAGGGACTCAAGTGACTTATATGCGCAAGAATTGATCTCGTATTTAAGCCAAGTTTTGAAGATTTAAACCTAGATTCTCATACATCCTAAACCTTTTCCAATTCTGATTTTCATTCTTTCTTGATTGTTGAATGTTTAATGATGTTTGAGCATGTTTTTCACATATTAGATCCCCAAACTTATGCTTGAATTGGGTTAATGGGTCTCTTATGCCCTCGATACTCATTGTAGTTGTAAAAATAACAGATTCTCTTACCATGCATGGTTTTCCATGTCTAAGGAATCTTTCAATATAGTGGAATAATGTGAAGCTTTAGTTTGACTTTTGAGTTAGGATTTTATGGACTTTGATGATTTAAAATATTACAAATGTTTTCTATAATCTCTCGAGGGATTGAATGGAATGCAATTCAAACCAAGCTTAAAAGATATAGCTCAAATACCAGGTATACTTAGGTAGGCTTGAACAAGTGCTCTTATATGATTTAACATCTTTTTGTTAGTAAATGCTTGTTTTTTCTTTTTCGTTGGTTAATAGGAAGATAGAAAAGTATTGTAAAATCGTGATTGACCACTTGCAACAACAAACTTATTATGTACGTTGCATAGAGTTCCACCTCCCTAATATTACAACGACAAATTCGATATAAAAGGCATGCATGGCAGATTAGAAGGAAAAAATATAATGTTGAACATGTTTAACAAGAAAATTATAATTTTGCTGCCACGCAAAGTGCGTTAAATTATCAGCAAATTTTGTTGTGGTATATGAAAAAGTTTTTAAATGCAGTACTAATCTAGTTATTAAGTGGATCTTGTAGACAAACATGTTTTCTATTTGAACCATAAAAACATTATATTATATTTTCAAAAGTATATTTCTATACTTAGATTCAACAAATAGCCTATAATTGTAATATTTTTAACAAAAGTATGACACAACCATAAAAATAAGTAATAAAGAATTAAATTTCAGCCCAAAGACCATGTTTTCAAACTAATCCATGAAAATTAGTTCAAGAATACTAACAAGAAGTTGAGAGAGAAGCATATCATGTGACACAAAAAATAATCAACTTGAGCATATTGGGCTACTGAAAATTCTAATGTATGAAAATTCAAAATGCATACCTGATTATGATTTGCCACTTGAAACCCTAGGTCTTCATCTATGTATAAACCGTGATTTGTCAATAGGAACGGTAGACCTCTCTCTACATGCAAAAAGGAGGATAGAGATCCAAAGAGAAATTTACACTACCAAAAAAGGGGTATCAGCGACGGAAATATTCGTTGCTGATAGTAAATATTTTGTCGTTAGAACTTTTTAGTGATGAAAAATTAGTGACAGAAATTTTTCGTCGCTATAAAATCAATCGACAATTTGGAAAATGTGAAAATGTATCAGCGACGGATTAACGACGAAAAATTTCTGTCGCTAAAAATTCATCACTAATCTGTCGATAATTTAATTTAACACTTTTCAAATTATTCCAAATTATCGACGGATTAGTGAAGAATTTTTTAACGACGGAAAATTTTCATCGCTAATCCGTTATTGAAAGTCGTGCGCCATAATCGTATGCACCCGCACGCCCAAGCCTATGCCCTCCTGCGCACATGCTAACACCGCTACCCTAGCCCATCCATGCCCACATGTCACGCCCCGAATAGGGAATCGTGAACAGTCGCCCGTTGCCCTGGATGCCGGCTGTATTTCTACAAAAAATCGGGCAGAACCTCCCTATAAATCGGATGTCTCCCAATGTACAAATAACCTGTATAAAACTGTATAATTCAAATTCATTCAGAAAATAAATCAAATGGCCATCCCGGCCTCTCCAAAACCAATGACTCCCAAAGCCGACATCCAAAATAACGCAAGGCTATAAATCACCAGCAGTCCTAACCACAGACCTCTACTGTCATGCCCAAATAGAGCATGAGCAGCCACCACACCGAGCGGGCCTAAGTTTATACAAATGTATAACAAATTTCCCAAATAACATTCAAATATGTACAATCGCCTCAATGCAAATGAAATATGAGAGTTTCGCAAATAAAAATACACAAATTATACAGTCATCCCAAAATAAGTACACAGTCAACTACGGACCTCAATATCAAGACTACGCAGGGTCGTCATAAAGTATGAAATTCATATTTTCAATTTAAAACTTAATCTCACCGTCGATAATCACTCAAATCCACTATCAAGCCATCAAGCCTCTAAAGCCAAATGCGTCGCCCTAGCACCATAATCCTGTCTGGGGAGAGAAAGAAGAGGGGTGAGTACTCAGGGAAGAATACTCAGTGAGTGAGTGGGTCAATGTAATCGTGTAATATGGAGTATGAAACTAGAGTGTCAAAGTATAAGTATACAAATCATATTTCAAATCATCATGCTTTTCATTTCAACAATATATCATTTGCACGCAATATCAAGTCAAATATGCATCCAAAACACTGTCATCAAAATCATAGAGCTGCTAGCTGAAAATGTCCCGGCAGAGGTCTACCACGACCTATGACAGGCGCACCGGGGGTGTTTTATGCGATTTTTATTTAAAGTGCTCTCTACCCCGGCGTTGGCGACGAACCTCATCCAGGTGCTAGACTTGGAGAGTGTATCCAAATCCTCCCCCTTTCGGGTTCAACCTGGCTAGTACCGTGTAGTAAATCTCATCTCGACAACTCGTGGGATACCTCAGGCCTAGGCATATCCGGACGCCACCCAAGCGCCTCTCACGGTGTCCTTCGTAGCTACGGAATAATACATATCACAGCCCTCAAGGCCAATATCAATATCATATCAAACATGTGCCGTAAATCAGGTTCACAAACCAAATGCAACATATATTATAAAATGACACATTTTACATTTCAATCACATGGATGCATATTTTCATAATTCAACCAAATTTTTGGACACTCCATCGATTCACAAAAATCATTTCCAAGACCAGTCAAAACATTTTAAGCACACGATAAATCATGCTTATTTATCAAACTGTTGTAAAGCAGGGTTTACATATTAAATGAAAACATTGAAATAAAACCCACTCACTATATACGGGAGGGTCAATCACTCCCTACAATGCACAACAAGTGTCGAAACTGTGCTCCCCTCGATCAAGACATCCAACACTTACGCATGTATAAAATCAACAAGTTTCAAACCTGCGCAGTTATAGAAAATAGGCTATAACTTCTAATACACCTTTACAGATCAAGAGATTTCTTACTTCATTTTTAAAGCTAAGGATATCTAGTGTCTAAGGCAGAAAACCTCATATCATTCGGAGCTGTGTAAAGAAAGTTATGCTAAAAGACTACATGCTGTTCAATTGGCTAAATGCATGTTTTTCACTTTCAAATTTCCAATGTCAAGTCAAGTCCTTTAAGACACCACCTTAACTCTTCATATTTTGTTCATACTTACAACATGTCCACAAGACTCAAGTGATGGTACTCAACCAATTCTACACAAAACTCACACCAATCCAATCTCTCGGCGCACATAAGAGTCAGCATATACACCAATACACTTTTATTCAAAATTCTTTATCAACTTCTTCTCTTCAATACCCCAAATACAATTATATACATTTATCATATAAATACAAACACATGCTTTTGCTTATTCTTTACAATTGCACATTTTCATATCACTTTAACACACCAATATCACTATATATATGCATACACTTTCTATACCTTATTACATACACATATAAACCTCCATCTTGCTTACTAGAGTCATTCCCAACCTCTCCAATGGATTCGATCAAGACATTTTTACATCCACATGCTCACTAACCTCTATCCAAAATTTAGCATGCATACAAGTACATCAAATCCACATTTTAACACTCAAAATCACATTAAAACCCATCAAATTTCATACTCAAAATTCTAAATTTTTCAGTAAATGTTTCCTTAGGGTTTCTCCCCTCAATATGTACTCATTTAAGACTTAAATCAAACATTTACACAATCACCTTTCTAGATTCTCATTTCATCACTTTCATTCCATTTATAAACAATTAATCAAATCCAAATCAAGCCTGATTCAATCATAAACCCAATCAAAATTGGAAATATGCTTAAAATAAATAAGTTTCCTACGATCTGGAAAAATTTTTGAAAAATCATACACTTTTCATTTCTCTTCCGATTTCTTCAAACCATATCTCATTTTAAAGGTATTGAAACCTATTTTCATAATATAAAGATTGTATTTGACTTACCTATATGCAACACCAACCATAATGTAAAACAGCACATCAATCCTTAAACTCAAATCCTAAATTTCGACTATTTTCATACACATGTCAAATTAAACTCTAAAGGAAAGTATTCAAATCAATTCAACTCGATCTTATTATCCTTTAATATGCTTCTTCCATACTAAGCAACCTAATTCGCGTAAATGTTTTAAACTTAACCCTCACATTCAGGCATATTCCAAATCAATTTTCAACTAAAGCTATACAAACGAGTCAAACAAACCTTTATCATTATCTAACACATTCTATTATGCAACGCAGCCCTATTTATATCAAATTCTAAGCTTAACATAAATAATTTCATATGAAATTGCAGGAAATTACATTTCCTTTTAATCTAACTTATTTCAAAGCATACATATAGTTTCCAATTCTAATTTCAATCCTACTTTCGATAAAATAACTCAAATATTGAAAGGATAGCATTTCCCTCACCTAGGGTTTCACAATTTGCAACTCTAGCGTAAGGGCGCCATTCAATTCATTCCAAGACCTGCAATGTCTCCAAATTGAAGCAATTTTAGCAATTAGACTTAATCACTATGGAAATCAAAATCCTAGAACTAAGATCTAACTCAGCCCTTACCTATGCAGTGAAAGGGTCGCAGTGGACTCTCGAAGGAGTGCAGACTGCTCGAGTGAGCGAGCAAGGGCAAAGCAGTGCTGCAGCCGCGTGCTAGGGCAGTCGCGCGCTGGGGCTGTTTTGCGCTGCATTGGCGCGCGCAGGGGAGCTGTCACGCGCTGCAGTGGGGCTGAGCTATCGCGCGAGCGCTGGGCTGCGCGCTGTCGCGCTCTGTAGCATGCGGGAAGGAGTAGCAAAGCGAGGGAGAGACTATGCGAAGTTGAGAGGTGGCAACTCGCGGCGGTTTGCGGCTGTCGCAGTGGTGGAAGAGATGAGAGATCGAGCGAGAGGGAGACAGCGGGAGGTAGAGAAATGGAACCGACAGAGAAGCCGAGAGAGAGAAGGAGAGAAATAGAGAGAAGAGGTGGGTCGGCGACCGTGAGCGGTCGATGGTGGAGCCGGCTGGGGCGGCAAAGCATGGCAGCGACGAGGAGGATGGCCGCGGGAGAGAGATGAAGAGGCGGAGAGGAAGAGGCGAGTGAGAGAGAAATTAGGGCTTTAAGCCCTAATTTTGATTTTTTTTTTAATATATATATATATTTATAAAATAGATTTATAAATATTTGAATGAGTAAATAAATAATTTAATTAATAAAGGAAATATATATATTTTTATACTCACTTTAGTTTACAAATCGAAAATACGGATACTTTAAATATCCTAAAAATTTCAAATTACATACCTCAAAATCGAAAATCAATATAATTAAAATTTTCTCTCTTTATATATAAACTGCGAAATATTTTATTTAATTTCGTGAACAGGAATACTAGTACGGATACCGCAGTATCGGTGTTACACCGCCCGTGCCCGCACACGTGCCCAGGCCACTACTCATGCCTACCCACACCCACCCGCGCACAAGCCACTGCCCACGTCTGCTCCCCTGCATATTTTTTTATTGAAAAAATACTCTCACATAGAATCGAATCTGAGTTCACAAGGATAATTTGAGTTATCTTAACAATTATACCACAATAACTTACATGTTATTTTTTTTTTTTTTTTACTTCTTTACTTTCTATATCACTCTCACCATTTAAAACATAAGACTCTAATTTAATAAAAATATAAAATAATATTTAATAAAAAACAAAATTATATTTAATAAAAAAAAATACCCTAATTTAATAATGTTTCAAAATACAAAATTATATTTAATAAAAATACAATACCTTAATTTAATAAAAAAAAACAACAAAATCATATTTAATAAAAATTCGAAATTATATTTAATAAAAACACAATATTATATTTAATAAAAATGAAAAATTATATTTAATAAAAAACCAATACCCTAATTTAATAAAAAATACAAAATTATATTTAATAAAAAACAATACCCTAATTTAATAAAAATACAAAATACAAAATTATATTTAATAAAAAATACCCTAATTTAATAAAAATACTAAATACAAAATTATATTTAATAAAAATGTAAAATCATATTTAATAAAAATACAAAACTAATCTAATAAAGATACAATACCCCCAATTTAATAAAAATACAAAAAAAAAATTCAAATTTTAACGATGGATTACCGACGAATTAGCGATGGAATTATTTCCAAAAGATTTTTCCGTCGCTAATTTCGTCGTTAAGTTGTCTGAAATTTTTTTTCAAGTTTTAGCAATGGATTACCGACGGAAATAATTCTGTCTCTAATTTAAACGACGGATTAGCGATGAAATTATTTTTGATGCATTTTTTGGTCACCAATCTATACGGAAAATTTCGCGCCAATTTCACAGGAGTTTTAGCGATAGATTAACGATGGATTAGCGACGAAATTATTTCCGATGGATTTTTTCATCACTAATTCCATCACTAATCTATGCGAAAAATTTTGCTCTAATTTCTCTAGAGTTTTACTGATGGATTAGCGATAAAATTTTTTTCGACAGATTTTTCCGTCGCTAATTCCATTGCTAATTTGTACGGAAAATTTCGCACAAGTTTTATCGACGAATTATCGACAGAATTTTTTATAACAAATTTTTCCATCGCTAATCGGTTCGTCATTAATCCGTCATAATTCTGTTACTAATTAGGACGAATAGTTATCTGTCACTAATTTCCATCGTTGATGCTCTGTTTTCTGGTAGTGTTATATTAATATGCAATTCCAGTATATTTATCACTACTTCAATTTCATTATTTGGATATACAAAAAAAAAGAAAAAAAAATTAAAGATTTTTCAATTAAAATAAATTAAAAAGGCTCTTTTGTGCAAGATCCGGTTCTCACTATTGGGACTTCTGGTTGAGAAGGGTGCATGAAATAAGAGGAAGTGATAGTGATAAAATGAGTGTGATATTTGTGATTTATTTTGTATTATTTTTACAAAAATACACTAGTTTGTAGTATTTAATATGTAGAATTGATGGAGGATGTTCATAAAGAAAAATGGAGAAAAATAAGCCAAACCGGTGGTTTTGCATGTAAGAATAAAAATTGGATAGTAGCACTTGTTCAATAGCACGTGGACACATTGATTTCGAAGGGATAATGTAAGAAATTATTGAAGATTTACTTTAGTACATTTTTCCTTTAAATTGTACATTCAAGGAGTTGGAATAGATTTGAAAGCATGTGCAGACTTGGAAGATCTTTTATTACATTTAGAAATAGATATTTTAGAAACTTTAAATTTTGTAATTTTTATTTTTTGCTAGTTCATGATTTGTAGAAAAATTTAGAAATTTTCTTTCCTTTCATTTTGACAACTTAGGGTTACAAAAACTTTTTACCTTTAGTAAAAAAAATGGAAAAGAAGTGAAAAAAATAGGAATTAACACCTTATTTTGAGGAGGCAGCTGGTACAAGGAGGATTGATTTTTTGGAAGCATTTTTCTACCCTACTAACCTAGGTTGTGCAGTATATATTCATTCAGCAATTCATATAGATTTTTCGAGGCAACTCTTCTTGGACAGCTGCTTTTCTTTGTTCTTGATCCAGTACTTTGTTTCAATAGCAATAAAATATTTTGTGACTTCTTCTTCAACCATGCTTTCATTCTAATTTAATTTTCTAGTCAAAGGATTAGTGAAGCCTTGATAAATGAGGATTGTGAGATCTAAATGAGATCATCAACTTAATATTTTGTAAATATTTATTTAATCTTCATGCCCTATTGTTTATAATTGATTTAAGTTTATTAAATAGAAGTCTATATTTTATAATTTTATACTAGTTTATAACCATTTAAAAATTGTAAGTTTTGTTTATTTTTAATAAAGTGGTAATTGATAAAATTTTATAGCCTCGCAAATAATTTAACTTATACAAAGAGATTAGATAATCTAATTTAAATAAATTCATATTAGAATTTATTGATTAAAATTGGATCTCTCTCGATCTTAATACTGTCGAAATTCTAAATCCAACGAGAGTCTCTTGGATTGTCTTTCGATTAAGAAAGTAATTAACAATAATATCTTAATTACCAAGAAAGTAATGAGAGATTGGTCGTTCCGTAATATTTAACAGTTACAACCAATTTATTTGTATTGTATTGAGTAATTTTTGCATCAATGATCAATTAAGTACATCAAGGTAGAAATAATTCCTTTGGTTAGAAGTTGAATCCTCATTGAATTTTGTTTCTTTATTTTTGCATTGCTTGATTATTTGCTTTTGTTAGGTATTTCTTTATTATGTTGATTTGTTAGTTTTCGTTAAAAGCAAAACCCCTATTTTTATTTTTTTCTGTTATTTTTAAAGAGATAAATCTACCTCTTCTTTGCGGATATGACCCTAATCACCCTAGACTAGTCCTATTGAAGTATGTATTTTTATTTTTGTGGATTTGACACCCACTAAGAAGAGTGGGATATATTAAAAAATTGTGAATATTAACTTCTTTTGTAGGTATGTAGGTAGAAATTATAATATTTTATGAGATTTTAAAATTTCCAATATTTTTTTATTAACTTTTCATTGGCATTCATGAAAATAATTAATTTTCAATGTCATTTTTAATCGAACCAATGAGATTTCGTATAAGTATAGGTCAATAACTACCTATGTTGTTTATTACTTTAAACACGCCTCCTTTTTATTTTTCTTGTAACACCGGACAAGTCCGGAATGTATTGTTAACTTCAAGTGATGCTTTTTAAAAAATTTTATATATTTTATTATATTATGTTCTATTTCACAATAGTGTGGAAGAAATAATTAATTTATTAGAAATGTGAAATTCTACTCCTAGGGTTGTTCAGAAATTTCTCAGACATTTGGTTGGTAGATATTTTTAATTTTGAGTAATTGGTTAGTAGTGTGTTGGCATTCAGTAGAGTTTAAATTATATTCAATGTTCAGTAGAAATTGAGATTTCGGGGGAAATTGATTTCTTGATAAAGCTTTGAATTTGAGAGATTATCTTTTCTAATTTTTTATTTTCAATTGGTGATCGATAGTTTCCACCCATCGGTAACTATCGGTTAGCTTGCCAATTCAGAACCCCTGTCGATACTTCACTCCATTCCTTCGTCGGTATATCCATTTGATTCATGATATTTACTTTATTAATTTTCTAAATTCTTGTTCGGTGCACTAGATTTCCATTTAAACCGATCGGTACCATTGCCACATATATATGAAAATATATATATCTCATCGGTATATTGATCGAACAGCACATTGCCTCATGCTATGCATTCGGCTATGGGTAGTTTTGTTTTTGAACGAACAGCCCATTACATTCCCTTCGGGTATTTGCTAACCCATTCGGTTACAAATTCTCTCCAATATTCTTCCATTCTGTATTGACCGAACAGTCCATTATATTTTTCTTTGGTATTTGCAAATCCGTTCGGTCTTCTTTCATTTGACCGAACACCCATTCCATGAGACTTGACTGAACATTCCCATTTTGCACAAGGACTTGACCGAAGAGCATCATCACCATCTTGCACACTACCGAACAGTCTTCATTTTGGAAGTATCCAAAAAGAATGTTCTCCACCAAGCCACTTTAACTTCTTGTTATCATAATACCCAATTTATCTAATATTCCATATTTTTGGAGTATTCCAAATTTTTATAATCCTAATTTATTTTCCATAAATTGAACTTTAATTCCAATTTTCTAAACCCGTCGGCAAATAACTATTTCTCCTAGAACCTGACCTACAGTATTCAAAATCATTGAATGACTTTCCCAATGACCCAAGAGAATATATTGGATATTTATGCAAATTTGAAATATGAGAGGGTCACTGAGCAAATATTGAAAATAGGTTATAAATGAAGAGTAGTTGTGAGACATTAGAATCCACGAAGGTCAAAACTTCATTTCCTTATCTTCTTCCTTCTTCCTCTCGGTTCACACATTCTCTCCCTCTCTTCTTGTTTCCTTCAAATGTCAATTGAAATACCACTCTAACAACACTCTAAAAGTTCCAAAATTCATAACTCAATATCTAGAAAGTTCACTCTAGTAGGAGATTTGAAGTATTCTAATGAGAAAACCTAGAGTTTAACGATGATGTGACATGCATTAAAAGTGGTGACAAAAACCTAGGCACTGGACAAAGCTGATCAAGTAAGGCACTTGCTGTGGGGAAATCTGGAACTACCCTCCCATACACAGTGAGTGGATAGTTATATCGAGTATGAATGATAAATGTTTTTGGACTGTGATTTTGTGAAATTTATTTTAAACTGAATTTTTAATTGGATTTGAAATGTTTTGTGATTTTGGTGTGCCCCCTAAATAGATTGACAAATCCATGACTCTACCCTCGATTTCTTATATTGTTTGTATCATGTTACAATTGAATTATGAATGTGAATTGTAAAATTTCATTCAGCTCTGAATGATTATGAGATTGTAATGTGAAATGGGTTTTGTAACATTGTGCATAGTGAAAGACTATAATCTGTTATTAAGTCTTCCGCCGACCGACGAGGCGGTGTGGAAGGGCTCAGTTAATTATCTGCTTGGAGATAGCGAGATGGAGAGCCACTCAAGTTGGTCGTGATGACGTGGTATGCACCCCACGAAAACTCCGGGGTAACGCCAATGGGTAGGGGATTGTTATATGAAAAATCATGGAAAAGTCCCTTGGCGGATTTTACCATTGGTCATTGGTAGAATAATAGTTTTCTACAAACCCCAAGAAAAGTTTGAAAGGAAAAATGAAATTATTTGTTAAATGAGACATTTGAGTCATGGAAAACTTATTCTGAATGTATTTTATACAAATGATATTTGGCATTGCAATTATATGATTTTGATATGTTCTTTAGCATAACCACTCTAACCCCTTATTTATATTCAACATGTCATTACACTCATTGAGTATTTTATACTCACCCCACTCTTTTGCATCTTTTAGGAAAAGCTATTTTGGAGACTTAGTCGTCGTCAGATTGTTGGTCGGAAGAAGTCATTTTTCGGTAATCATCATTAGGTACAAGCTTTGGGAACTATGAGAACTAGACCCATGGAGGGAGTTTTTATAAACATTTAAAAGCTTGGTTTTGTCAAATATTTTCTGCTATTTTTGTCTATTGTTGTAAACTATTGTTTGGTTACTTTGGAATTTCCCTCGTTGGATGTGAAAATATCTTTATAAGTCTTATTGTTTTCGTAGGGGCATTTGGATTGTTTGATGAATGAGTGAGTTTATTTTAAAATGTTTGGTATAGTGAAATTGCCTTGCGGTGCCTCATGAAAAAAAAAAGTAATCAATTTTGTCCAAGTCTATTCAAAGCAAAAAGAAATTTTTTTTAAAAAAAAAAAATCTTTTTCATTGAAAAAATTAAAAAAATAATTTTCTAGATATATATAATAAATTTGCTTTCTATTCCAAACAAAAGCAAGCGAGATAAGCAAATAATAATAGTAATAATGACAACAACAACAACTAAGTTCTAATTATATATAAAAAAAAATGGATCAATCTTGGTTTCATGCTTTATTCGCCTCTAGTCTAGTCTGATAGAATGGAAACTAACATAAAAATTAAATCTTGCTCCCTCTATTCAAGTGGAAGACCAAGAAAATGAATTCAAAGCATGGATAATTATATAAAGTTAGATTCTTACAACACATTTCTGTTAAAAATAATAAACTACGAGGATGCTAGATTCTTGTGAGTACTAATTGATATTTCCAAACTAATCAGATCTTTTTCATAAGTCTCACTCATTTTTATTATTACTATTTTTTAAAGTTAGATCATTTGTATTAAACACACCAATTAAAATTATTAACTTTGTGTGGATACAAATAGCTTACACTGAGTTGTAGTAAGAAAACAATAATTTATGAGCAAGGTACAATTAGGCCAAATATTAATTGATATTCACAAATCAAATACAAAAGTTTTAGTCTGCTATTATTAATTCCTTATTTCTTAACAAATTTGATTTACAAAACTGCTTTCCAGTAGGGTTCTGTAGCGTGCATGTTGCCAACATGTGCTGAGTGAAAACTTTTTCCACCCTTACCACCACCTCTCCCCTGTAACCATCACTGCCATCGGGCAACAAATATTCTATATGTATGATTGCTGTGGCTTATCGTCAAGCACCCCCAAAGAATTATTTCAAAAAAAAAAAAAAAAAATCCAATATTAGCATATGGACCCAAATAGGAGACAAGATAGTAATGGACTCCCAAGGAGACGAAAGAATGGATGCATCATCAGCATCATCATCTTGTTTGAATATGATGGAAATGGAGTGCATCCATTGTTAATTTTAAATGATGATGTGAGCAAGATGCTAATCGCTTCATTTTGCTCCCACAATGATGTCCATATTAGGAGGGATATTTTTACACTTGTAGCTTTCAATATTTAAGAAATCTTAATGATTAAGAAGTCCGTCAATCTTTTTCTTTGATTTCTTTCCTTCAAAGTAATGAACATTCTCCTTATATTGCTCACATTAGGTCTGGAGATTTGATTCCTTAGGAATTTTTATATACAGATCTTTCTTTTATCATCTAGTTTTCCCCAAATTCCAGCAAACAATTTTATTTGACATATACTAAGGTTAAGGATTTTATTTGGCATAGGATATTTGATAATGTTAATACCAGTGATCTTTGTAGAAAAGGATGCATTATAAACTATCTCCTCAGATGTATGTGACATATGCTATGTAATTCAGAGAGTAAAGATTACTTATTTTCATATTGCATTGTTGCAAGGGAGTTATTGAACTATCTTTTTACGATATGTAACAATGTTCAGATTTGACCAAGGAGAATTTCTTATTCATTCAGCACGAAATTTAGAGATTTTGGAGTAAAGAAAAATGTTTAGGTACTTTGGAATGCTTTCTTCTTGTCATCCTACAGCGTATTTGGAGAGGGCATAATAACAGAATACTCAGCAATTAAAGCATCAAATTTTCTATATTACAGCACAAAATTAACTTCAAATTTCTCTATTATATGACAAAATTATCTTTTATGCTTCCGTGTTGGTTTAGCTTTGGAGATTTATAGAACTTAGAGTCAAAGGGATATCAACAGATTATAGAGGGGATCTTCATTCTTAACTTTATGCATTCTTTCATATGTCTTACATTCCTTCATATCTCTAATATATTCTTCTTTTTCTATTAAAAAAAGATGAAAGTAATTAATATTAGTATTCACTTCTCTCCCTCTCAATCCACTATAGTTCGATTCCTGACACAACATGGAAATATATGCACCCACACATGTGAAAAAAGTGAACATTTAAATATTAGTAGTTCCAAACTTTGCTTCACGGATTGCTTCATACATGCCAATAGTTTCAATATACTGTCTTAAAGCCTGTACTAATATACCATCTTAAAGCTAGCATCAATATCGCTATTAAAAGAGAAGCAAGGCTAATAAAGACTTGAATTATAAAACATGTTGTCCCAAAAGCATGCTCAAGATATTTAGAACGCGTATGTTAAACTAAATACTTGATAGAAATATCAACTTTTATTAGAATACTACCTTCTTATAGCAACATAGATTATCATAGCCACAACATTATTTGTCTTACTTTTTGACTAGTAGTGGATCAAGAATTCATGAAAGTATTAGTAAGGATCTTACCATCTTCTCCTTGTGGAAGTGTAGCATTTCGTGGTAAATTGCCGATCTGATCATCAAACACCATTGGCTTTATATCATGAAAATTTTCACCCATCTTTCATAAGATAAGTTTGAGTTGTTTCTAAAAATACCAAAATAAAGATCAAATTTCACAAGAACATATACTAAATACCACATTGTATATTAAAATTAACACTATCAATGGTATGTATATCTAAATTTACATTAAGTTATCCCCAAGATACTACTAATAATTTTGAAGAGATTGTTAGCCAGACTTGGTTTTTGTTATTCCAATATATAAATATATATACATACATACATATTCTTATGCCAATGAATCCAAAAAAAAAAAAAAAAAAAGAACGAACCTTAACCTAAATGTAGATTTTCTTGAAGCTTAGTCGAAGTTGAGTTCTTGAAAGAAGCCTTTTATTTATAAGAAAGATTGTGTACACGCATTCCTCTTTTTTAGGTCTCTTATTTTGTGGGTTACTTCGTGTACTTTATGATCTCTTAAATTAGAAAAATAAAAAGTAATAGACAAAACTAGGTTCATTTAATTTGGTGTATATTCAAAGAGAGAGAAGAAATGATGAGAATGTCTATCAATGAGAAAAACATTTGCACATACTCTCTCCAACTCATCGTGAACGCTTCTTTAGCCACTAGCATAATAGTGTCCAAAGAACCATAAATCTTAAAAGAATTTAAGTTGAAGGCCATTCTCTTAACAAACAAAATGGGACAACCTTGCATGTCAAGTTGCACATACTTGTCCTCAATGATGGAAAACAATGAAATGATATTTTGAATCCATGATATTGAGTCAAAACTTGTATTTGTGTTATAAGATAAGGTGCTGCAAATAAACAATTAATTTGACTTGAGTTGCAGAGAGAGTTATGGAGAAAAAATGGAGATGGGGAAACTTGAGAAAAACCTTTTTTGAATTAGTTTTTGGTGGAGGATTTTCCCTGTGTATATAAAAAAAATCAATCATAGGAAGACTTGGCAGGAAATCATCACTAACATATTCTTTATTCACTACAAAAAAACAAGAATTTAGCGACGAAATTTAGCAACGAAAAATATTCGTTGCAAATCTGCCACAAATTTAGCGACAAAAAAGGTTGTCGTTGCTAATTAGCCACGATTTTAGAAACAAAAAAATTTTCGTCGCAAATTTCGCAACAAAAAATATTTACGTTACAAATTTCGTCTCAAATTTTTGACGAAAATTTTTTGATGCAAAATTCGTTGCAAATTTGTGACGAAATAATAAATTCGTTGCTAAATCAGGGACGAAAGAAAAATTCGCCCCTGAATCAGGGATGAATTTTTTTTTGTCCCTGAATCAGGGACGAATTTTACTTTCGGTTGGCGGATATCTTCATTGGATGAACCGTGCACGTCATTAAATTAACATTCACCACTGTTTTAATTTTGCATAAAATAGAAATGATAAATTTCTCATAATTGTTCACAATTTTTAATGATTTAGGAATCCTTTTTAATATATATATATGTTAACAGAGTGGCCGAATCTCTATAAATGAAAGTAAGATGGTTTATTATGAATTATACAACCACCCAGCACATAGCATGCGTTTAATTTCTATATAATTTTCCTCTTAACCTGTGCTTCAAGCTAAATGAGGAGTTGATTTCCACTTCTAATTTTTGTTATTTAAAGTTTTAAAAAAAAATTTGAAGTTTAATCTAATTTTATAAAAAAATATAAATTTATAAATCAATAAAGAAGAAGATATTTGAAAGTAAACTCCACATAATTTGTAAAGTTCTTAAAAATTTATTTTTCATTGCCGTACAATAATCTAATTGTGTCATTTTTAAACGTGAAGGGTTATTAAAATTAAAGTGAGCTTCACCGTGATAGCCTTTTTAGGTAAGTATGCTTCTACCATCCCATATAATATTAACAGATTTTATTATTTTTTCTTAATGAAAGGTAAAACGTAAATTCAATATAGAACAATATTTAGAATTTAATAATACATTTTCTTTTTATTTCAAGTACAGATATTTAATTGAATTATATATTTTATTTTTAATTTTTAGTAAATGATTTTATTTACAAATAAAACCTATAATTTAGTTTACCATTTTTTATTTTATTGCCCACTCGGGGTTAGATTCTCTGGAATCAATTGAAAGGTACCATTTTTATGAACGAAAATTTCTCAACACTAATATTTTTTATTTTCAAAATTTTTTTTCGTTTTTGAAACGTTTCAACACACTAAATTAATTAATATTCATACAAATATTCTTATCTAGATCGAAAAATATTTATAATCTTTCTAATAATGCCAAATATCAAATCTTTCTCCACCGAAAAATATTTATAGTTTTACTTATATTAGTTCGCATGATAGATTGAGAACTTGGAATATCATACCACTTATTGCAAATTATTTTTATTTTTAAAAATAAAAAGACTATCAATTCAAATAGGTGATTTAATTTTTTTTTTCATCCATTTTTGTCCCTAGTTTAGGGATGAATTTTTTTTCGTCCCTAAATTCGTCCCTGAATCAGGGACGAAAAAAAATTTGTTACAAAATTCATCGCAAAGTTGTTTTGGGACGAATTTTTCTTACGAATTTGTCGTAAATTTTGTCACAAATTTATGATTTTTTTTGTAGTGATTGAATAATTGAAATCTTGGTTTTAGTGAGAAATTTTTCTCAATGAATTGTGAAATTTCAACTTTGAAAAGTTTTGACAAGAAATTACTATTCATAAATGCTTTTTTGGTTATTTGTGATCATTCTTCTATTATCAATATTTTTTTTACTAGAAATAGATAAAATGAAAGACTCATAAAGCGGATCAATACCTTGCTTTTCATGCTTTTCTTCGTTATCTGATTTCATTTTGTTTTCTTGTTCCTTTTTACCAAAGTGTTGATATCTTCGTCAATACCAAATATTTTCAATATACGTGTCATGAGAGTGTCTATCTTTTTGTCATGTTCCTCCCATTTTTTCTTCCGTTCTTACCACGAATTTCGTTTACACCCCTAGTTATGAGTTGTGCAAAATCCTCACAGAAACCACAAAATAACTGAGACTTTTGGAGCAACTTTCATAAATTTAAATCTCAACCCACAAGGACATGAGGGTCAGAGCCAGATAATCCATATCCTAAGATGCTCATGCACATTTGGGTTGAATAATGAGCAACGCGGACTTATATAAAGAAGCAGTAATTTACGCAAAGCTTCATCATGGTCATACATAAAGTGTAGTTCCACCGGTTTGTAACTACTTTATTTTAGCACAATTCATTGGAAGTATCAACTTCTTACTCGATCCTCAATCCAACTTACAGCCTACTCTTCTTAACAGGTCCCATCTCTTTTGCTTTAGCCATCAGTATGTGCTTCTGTACCTTCCCAGTAGCTGTCCTTGGCAGTGGTCCAAAGATCACAGATTTTGGGACCCAATAATTGGGCATTTTCGCCCTGCAAAACTTGATTATTTCTTCAACTAAGCTCTTCTCATTTGATTTGTCCACTCCAGGCTTCAATGTCACAAAAGCACAGGGTGACTCTCCCCACTGCTCATCCGGCCTTGCCACCACAGATGCCTCTAATATTGCTGGGTGTTGGTATAGGGTGTTTTCCACCTCCACGCTACTAATGTTCTCACCTCCCGAAATAATGATATCTTTTGATCTGTCTTTGATTTCAATATACCCATCTGGATGCTTCACACCAAGATCCCCAGAATGAAACCATCCACCTGCGAAAGTTTCCTCATTGGCTTTTGGGTTCTTCAAGTATCCTTTCATCACAACATTTCCTCTCATGACAATCTCACCAACAGTGGTTCCATCAGCAGGTACAGGTTTCATGTCGTTAGTGCTGACAACATCTAAGCCCTCCAGGCCAACATACCGAACACCTTGCCGTGAGTTGAGATGTGCTTGTTTCTCAGGGGGTAACAAATCCCACTCAGGTTTCCATGCACATATTACCGAAGGACCATAGGTTTCGGAGAGGCCATAAGTGTGAGCCACACGAAAACCACGTTTTGACATTTCAAAGAGAACCGAAGGTGGTGCAGCAGCACCGGCTGTCATTACATGGACAAGGCGGGGAAGAGGGAGAATGGATTCCTCTTTTGGGGCATTTACTATGGAGTTCAGCACCACAGGTGCAGCGCAGAAGTGAGTCACACCGTTGTTTGCTATTGCTGAGTAGACTGCCTTAGCTGACACCTACAAAATTGCACAGAAACCAGTTAAGCCTAACAGCCAAGTCAGAAGAAATGACTGCAACAAATTATAGATCAAACTAGCAAAAAACAATTAATTAATTTGGCATTATATTTGATGGTTTTATTGCATATACTGGACCATGTTATTTGGACATCAACGAGTTTGTAATTGTGTGTATGACCAAGAACCTTGTGTGCAAGTAAAAATACAACCATGAATTTCTCATCAATTTATTGGAGACTGGGGTTTGTGGCAGGATAATTGTTAAAAGCCTTGTGGTTTTAACTAATTCGGACTTGAGAAATATCATATCAATCAAATCAATTACCTGTCTAAGGCAAATGCTTGTCCCACAGACAGCAGCCAATGTCCAAGTGAAGCACCAACCATTACAATGAAACATAGGCAGAGTCCAAAGGTAAATGGCCCCTTCAGGCATCCCCCATATGATAGGATTAGTCAAGGCCATGAGGTAAGCACCTCGGTGGTGCAGCACAACACCCTTAGGACTTGATGTAGTTCCAGAAGTGTAACCCAAAGCAATGCTTTGCCACTCATCTTTCGGTGGCTTCCATGTAGATTCAGGATCTCCCATTTCTAGGAACTTTTCATATTCAACAGCACCTCTTCCCAAAGCATACTGTAGTTCATTGGGATCACAGCTTGCGTCTGCTATAACAATGAGCAGTGCAGGCTTAAATTTCCCTTTACTTTTGTCTTCCAAGATTTTTAATGCCTCCTCTGCTAGAGGGAAGAACTCTTGATCCACCATTACAACTGTAGATGCTGAATGCCCAAGAAGGAACGCAACAGTTGATGCATTAAGACGAATATTGACAGTATTCACTATAGCTCCAGACATTGGAATGCCAAAATGAGCTTCATACATGGCTGGGGTGTTTGGCGCTATTATGGCCACCTGCAAATTTGTACCCGTAGATTATTTTCATTAAGATCTACACTTCATGTACCCTTTTATCCTTTTCACCTTTTATCAAACAATAAAGTAAAACTTCGATACTGCAACGACAAAATGATGTGTTCTGTGCAAGTCAATCACACGTTTATGTTTTATTAGCGGACTTCATTAAGATCTACAATTCATCTAAGCTTTTATCTTTTCAACTAGTATCAACAAGAAAGTAAACTTCTGTCCTGCAACAACATATTGATGTGCTCTGTGCAAGTCAATTACATGTTTTTGTTTTATTGGCAGACTCACATAATAGTAACATTTAATTTTTTTGTTCTCATTAATGATAACAGTCAAGTGAGTTTTACACACCAAATGTTAATGTCATTACATGCTCTTAAAGCTCAATAGGAGAGAACTCAGGTACCAATTTGCAGATATCTAGCTCGTCTTAGGTTGTTCTTGCTTGATCTTAAGATGTCAAATAAGCACAACCCACAGACACACTGCAAAGTGCAAATTTAGATTCAGGAAGTCAAACTGATTCCTGATGAAGCAACAAAACATTGAGTTCTAAGAAAATAAGCAGGGGCAATTTGGGACTATGTAGTATGTTGCGGAAGGCAATGAGGTGAGAGCTACATGATATATGTAAGACACAGAATTAAGGCACAACAACGTACAGGACAACAAAATTTATATGGCATTCTAGGAAGCCAAGTGACTGATAAGAGACATATTGGCATAGAATGTGAGAGTGAGAGAGAGAGAGAGAGAGAGAGAATTATGTATCCTCAACATGATTAAACTTAATACTATATTGGAAGCAAACAAAAACAGAAACGTGATTATCTTTCTATTTCCTATTCTAATAATCAAATAAAAAATAATTAGAAATGAACTAGACCCCAAAACTCTCTCATCATACGTGATTCCCATTCCCAGAAATAAACTCGACTGACTTTTTACAAAAGCAAGCATCCAAAACTGGGAAGGCAACAAAATCAAACCAAAACTTTAGTCCAATCTCGTGCAGCTCGCAATAATATCATTAGAACAATAAAGTTCACATATATGGTTATAGGCCACTATGGCAAGTCAATAGCTTGAAATTTCAAATAGCCTCTAGAGAACTTAGTTCAAAAACACTAAAATAAAATAGAAAAAATTAATACATATACACACACACACACACACACGTGTGTGTGTGCGTGTGCACCTGAAATTTTAAAAAGCAAATAAAAAAAAAAATAACTCAGGCAATACAGAACGCTACATTGATGGGGAAAAAATCTTAATAAAATCATGAAAATTATTATTACCAAAAAAAAAAAAACAACTCGAATATTACTGAACTCTAATATAATACACACACGTATACATATATATTAAAAATTAAAAATTAAAGATTAATCAAAATCAAACTTTTCTTCATATATTTATGAAATTTCAGATACCCACTTTAAAAATACTAATAATGAAAATGATAAATGATGGGAACTCAAACAATAGAGAACAGAAACCACTAAAAAAATGCAATTTTGTCTCGATAAAATCATGAAATTTCACATACCCATGACAAAAATTTACTCAAAATTGCAAAACTCATAAAAAATTAAGTCAAATAAACAATAATTTAAATGGGATGTGAGAGACAGAGAAAAATTACAGTGCTTCCGGGGCCAATAGAGTGTTTAGAGAGAGCAGAAGCCAAGCGGCGGCATCTCTGATAAGTCTGAAGCCAAGTGTAGTGTATGTTTCCATGAATGATGGATTTCCGATTCGGATGAACCAAAGCTGCTCTTTCCAGAAACCACAGTGGTGTTAAGGCTGTGTAGTTTGCTCCGTTCTTTGGAAGATCATCGATGTCTCGTTCCGCCATCTCTCTCTCTCTCTCTCTCTCTCCCTCCCCTCTTATTCGGTTTGTCTTGTCTCTCTCAAGCCCGCAACCTGCTCACAGATGACGCACTTGCACACACTCCTCCCTCTCTCTCTTATAGGCATGCAATTGGAAAAGAATTGGGTGGGCCCAGTACAGGTTGACGAGGTGTAATTCAGGGTAACTGATCTACAACGATTCATTCCCCCGCACATGAAACAAAAAAAAACAGCTGGTAATAAAATATAAATAATTTATAAACAAATTATAATTTATTCAGAATTATAAATAAATTATCTAATGGATTCAATAATTATTTATTTATATAAAATATAAATAAATAATTTATTATTGACATATTTATAGGTTTTTAATGATAAGTAAATTATAATTAATTTGATTAAGGAAAAAATTTTAAGGTAAACTTGATTAGATTAATTAAGTAAATAATTTGGAGATAAACATGATTATATTGATCAAGAAAAAATTTGAAGATAAACATGATTAGTTTGATTAAAGAAAAAATTTTAAAACTCTTAGCTGAATCATAAAGAGTAGGTCACGACTCACTAGAGGAAAGTACACAAAGATAGTCAACTGATCCTACAACTTAATTGAATGATTTAAAACATCAGTTGAACACTGATCAGTAAAATAATTCAAAAAATACATTAGAAGTCAATGAAAATCGGTCGAACATGTTAGTTATGATAAATTCCTTTCTGTAGAATGAAAATTAAGTCAAAAATGCATTAGACATCAACTGACCAGAAAGCTACTTGGCCAACTGACCATTGCATGGTCGATTGGCCAAGGTAGCCAACCTCCTGCCAAGGCAATCAGCTAGCTGCCCAAGGCAACTAGCCGGTGGCCAGCCAACTAGGCAAGGCTATCCAAGGTGCCTGTCGACCAGGTAAGGCACCCCAATCGACCAAGCAATCCAAGCAAGCATGAGCAGCCAACCGAGTAGGGCAGAAGGAAGTTGCCAAGTCAACCGAGGTGAAGATTGAATCGACCCACCAAACATGACAGGTCAACCCCATGACCTTTTGACACATAGGTCGACCTGAGCTTAACTTGAGCCTCGAAATCCTTGTTTGAGCTGACCTACCATTCTAACATTCATCCACACACTCAGAATATTTTTGGGTTAAAACTAAATAGGTCGACCCAAAAGAAAAGCTGTCAACCCGAACATACACAAGCTAAAGCTAAATAACTGTAGGTCGATCCTCAAAGTGAAACATTTTGACATAAACTTAAGAGTGGCACATAAATATGAACAAGCATTCACTAGGTTGACCCACACACCCACTAGGTCGACCCAGACATTCTCTAGGTCGAACTACACACTCAATAGATTAACCCAAGTGTAATATCGAACAAATCCGGATTTGCAAAATGTACTCTAAATTGATTATTTGAAAATTATGTATTTTGTAAAAATTTTGGAAAAGTAGTTAATTTTAAATATAAATGAGAATTTTTACTCTTTGAGTTGTTCAGAAACTCCTCTAGATATTTGGTCGATAAGGTTTTAAATTTTTAAGTTCTTGATTACTGGAGTCATCGGCTACTTGAATGCTTTGTGTTTGATACTTAGTAGAACTTTATTGTTCGGTGTCTAATAGGATCTGATTTTCTTATGACACTTTAGCTGTTTGATGTTTGATATTTAGTAAAATTTGATTTCGTGACTATCTATCGGTAGATTTTTAATTCTAAATAATTAGTTATTAGAGTGTTGGTATTTGGTAGAATTTAAATTGTATTCATTGTTTGATAGAAATTGACTTTTTGGTGGGAAATTGATTCCTGGTGAAGTTTTGAATTTGATACATTATCTTTTCTAATTTTAGTTTTCTAATCAATGATCGGTAATTTCCACCTGTCAGTTATTTTGTAATTTGGGACTTTGTCAGTATTTAACTTCATTTCTCTTGTCAGTAAATTTATTCAATTCACGGCAATTACTTTGTTAAACAACAACAACAACAACCTGAATTTTAATCCCAAAATTTGGGATCAACCATTTGAGAGACAAATATAAGATAAAAGAATGCATGCACACTATCCAAATATGTTTATACTATGAAAAGTGATGATTTAACTTATTCTAATTCTTTTACGCCATTCATTCTTGTCCAAAATCATCTCTTCAGTGAACCCCTTAATTGTCATATCATTGCGAATATCTTGTATCCAGATTTTTAATGGCATATTTTGTCGTTTTACTAAGTCTATATATTTAAACTCTCGATTTTTTTAACTGGTGTTTTTTTGGATTTTCGTTGCACATACCCAAATTATCTCAAACGATACTCTTGTATGTTATCCATAATTGATTTTATTCCTAATTTACTGTATATATTTTCATTTCTAATCATATCTTTCTTAGTTTTACCACACATCTACCTTAACATTCTCATTTCAGCTACAACAAGTTTATACTCTTATTTTTGTTTAATAGCCCAACATTCGTACGATATAGTAATGCAGGTCTTACTGTCATTCTATAAAACTTCTCTTTTAGGTGGAGTGGTATCATGCGATTGCAAAGAACTCCAGTGTTCTTCTCAATCTCATCCAATCTGCTTAGATTGTATGATTTACATTCCCATCTATGCTACCGTCGCTTTGGATAATGGACCCGAGATATCTAAAACGTTTACTTTTTGGTACATCATGTTCATCTAATCTAATTGTTTTATCATCATTCTGATGACTATCACTAAATGAACATTTTATGTACTCCGTTTTAAATCTACCCTATAACACTGGACAAATCCGGATTTGTAAAAATATATTTTAAATGTTATTATTTGAAAATTCGTATATTTTGTAAAATTTTGGAAAAATAATTAATTTTAAATATAAATGTGAATTTTTGTTCTTTGGGTTGTTCAGAAGATCCTCTAGATATTGGGTGGATAGACATTAAATTTTTAAATTACCGATCATTAGAGTCCGGATCATCAGAGCCATCAGTTACGTGAGTATTGTGTGATCGGTGTATTGTTTAAGTGAAATGTCTATCGGTATACTGTTTAAGTGATGGTCTGTCGGTATTAAATTTCTAAATTTCTGTGGTCATCTATTGACGTTAGAACTCCTGTCGGTATTGTGAGAACCCATCGGTATATTGTTGAGCTCACTTTCATATATCATTCGGTGTAGTGCATTCTACTCATATTATCTGACGGTACTATCCCACCCGGTCGATACATTTTTCCTATTATCTCACTTTTCTATACGATCGGTAACATCCAATTTTGAATCCGCATTTTTATTATGAGATGCCTAGGAAATTCCTAAGCAGCTATTTTGCCACCGATCGGTAATGTTCTTAATTGTTAGGTACAATCACCGATCGGTAATGTTCTGGGTCATTTGGTATTGAAATAATCACACCATCGGTAACATGAGACTTTGGGATACAATGTATTTTTATTTACCGTTCGGTATTCATTCCCAATTTTCATTTTCCTGTTTAGTTACCTTGTCTCGTCCGGTCATTGAACATCCAAATTCAAACTTACTATTTTGCCGATCGGTCATTAAGCATTTTCATTTATATTATCTGATCCCCATTTACATTGGTGATCAGTGAAAATCCTCCTTCGGCCAATCAAACACCATTTTGCATTCTCCCCACGAACCCCCATTCAGCTCCCTCCAATTTTCCTTGGTGGACCCACACACACATATTTATGTTGCAAATTCTTTCTTTTTCCCCGATGCATTTGCTTTGATTTTCACTTGGCCGTCGGTCCTGCACTTCCATCTAATTTACACTTGCTTTTGTTTTTGGATGTTGCTTGCCTTTTGATCGGTCCATTTCCACCAATTCTCAACATCAATTGGTCATGTAAGTCTTGAAAATTGAAAATTAAAAATTTATTTCAATTCTCCAACTTGTCATTCTTGCCACCATGGAGATTTGATCCCATGTTCTCGAGCCATCCAGAAAGAATTTATCCACTAAGCCAAACAATATCTTTTACTATA
Organism: Dillenia turbinata; assembly: GCA_037126225.1. Lineage (NCBI taxonomy): Eukaryota > Viridiplantae > Streptophyta > Magnoliopsida > Dilleniales > Dilleniaceae > Dillenia > Dillenia turbinata. The sequence goes on along the minus strand of JBAMMX010000016.1, from coordinate 16,648,229 downwards.
TATTACTTAATTTATATTATATATACCATATTTATTATTTTTTCTAATTTATTGCCATTAAATACGAGACTTCATTTGGTGCAGCAAATATAACCCATCGGTAAACAGTACATTCTCTTAAATTACGTTAGAATATTTACCTTTCTCTATTCGGTATCCGATGGGAATTGAACCCAAGCACCACTCTCACTCTCTTTGGCATTTTGTCTCTCTCTTTCGATAATTATTACTGGAGAAATTTAACTAAACTCTCACCGGTTCCAAATTATCAAAAAGGGCATTTTGGATATTTGTGTAAGGTGGAAGAGAATGAGGATAATTAAGTAAATTAGGAAGGTAAGTTGTAAATAAAAAGAAGAGTTGGGATTCCAGAACTTACGAATGTCATATTTCAACTTTTTCTTCTACTTCTTTCTCTCTGTTCGTACACTGCATCTTCCTTTCTTCTTGCTTCCATCCAAGATCAATCAAAATACCACACAAAATCCACACCCTAGAGACTCCCAAACTCATAACCCAATTTTCAGGGAGTTAGATCTTGTGAGAGATTTGAGGTTTTCTAGCGAGAGAAAATCTAGAGTTTGATCGTAACTCAGCTTGAAGCGAAATCGGAGACTAAAATCTAGGTAATATTTTTATTCTCTGCTTGGGTTTATTTTTCTCTTTCATGACTTGGGAGTTTACGTTGAAATTTGATGAAACAAATTTGGTAGGTTTTAAGCCACCGTAAGTGAGAGAAGATTGGGTGTTGAATGTTAGAGTTTTTTAGTTTACTTGAAAGAGATTTACATTGATGATGGCGGGTATTTAACTAGGTCACTTAGGAGTTGATGAAAACTGAACGAAGCAGGACGTTCGCTGCAGAGACGTCTGGGAGTGACTATCTCCTAGTACTGTGAGTGGTTGCATGCTTGCACTTAAATAAGATAAATATTTTTAATAGATTTTCTAAATGATTTTGAAACTTGATTTAAAATGTTTTAGTGTGAGTGGAATATCCCCAAAATTGTGTTTGAAATTCCTATGCATCCTAATGTTTTGATTGAATATGTGTGCCATGTTAATTTACTGATGTTGAGTATATTATAACACTGGTTATTGATTTAATTGAAGGCACATAAAATGGATTTGTTAAATTTTTATGAAATAGTGCACGGTATGGTTACTGGGGGAAGAGCCTGAACCTTGAAAAATGGCTAGTCATTTCCTACCACGGTGTGACTCGACGGGGTGACGTGGTGGGATTGATCTTGATAGACATGGTATGTGGTCGGTCGCGACGGCACATTCATGGTCGAATAACGCGTTGCTTGAAGGGCGCGGGACAGTTGGTTGCACCGCCAATGAAATGTTATGGCCAATGCCAAGGAGTGTGGTATTTGTAAATTGAAAATTTCTAAAACCCTTGGCGGTTCCACCTTAGGTCGTGATAGACCTTAGTTGGAAATGATGATTTTAGCTGCCCTATGTTTGGAAATGTGAAATGGTTGGATGCATATGAGATTGATTTATGATGATTGAAAAATTGATTTATTGTTGAATGATCTTGTGACTGATATGATGATTTGAAATGTATATGTTTGATATGTCCACCACACAAATTCTTATTTCTATTCAATATGTATATCACTCACTGGGTATTCCCACACTCACCTCTCTCTCTCTATTTTTATAGACGAAGGTTAGTTACTTCACGAAGTCATTTAGAAGCAGAATCTTTTGGGAAGATCTTGGTCAATGACTCCTTTGGTATAGATCTTACTATTGTCGTTGAGGTATCAATAGATTGACTCTTGGAGGGCATTTTGTATAAAAATTTATTTGAATATTTTTGAAACTCTGTATTTTGATTTCGAATGGATTTGGCTATGTATAAACTTTTGTTGGAAACCCTTAATTTCCTATTTATGAAATTTTCTTAGAAATTATTGTTGACTTTGTTTTCTATCCCTAAAGAGGGAATTGAGTTCAGATTATTTGATGGTATTTGTTGGCTGGGAAGACCTATGGCTTTATTTGGTAATCAGAATGCCTTGCGATGCCTTGGAGCACGGGGTAAAATTCACACATGTTCAAGGTAGCGTGACGATTGTCGCGTGCTCGGATTTGCAGGTCGGGGCGTGACGTACTCAATCTGAATCTTCTAGACTCTAATGTGTCACTCCATAACTCCAATTTAGTACTAATACTCTCTTTAATTTCATCTATCAACACTATATCATCTGCAAAGAGTATACATCATAGTATTTCATCTTGAATACTCTTTATGACTTTTTCGATCACTATTGTAAATAACATTGGACTTAATGCTAATTCCTAGTAGAGTCCAATGTTTATTGGAAAACTATCACTTACCCCTCGTAAATTTTTACATTGGTGACAACTTTATCATATATATTTTTAATATGATTGATATATCTAATGGAAATCCACATTTTCGTCAATGCCTACCACTATATATCTCTTGGCACCCAATCGTATGCCTTTTCTAGGTCAATGAATAACATATGTATGTTTCTCTTCCGTACCCTAAATGTCTCCATCAGATTTCTTAATAAGTGAATTGATTCGGTAGTGGATTTTTCTAGCATAAATCCAAATAGATTTTGTGACACGCATATCTCCAATTTCAATCTATACTCAAATCACTCATTCCCACAATTTCATAATATGACTTATAAGTTTAATTCCCCTATAATTAAAACAAACTTGTATATCTCATTTATTCTTATATAATAGTATAAGTTCACTCTCCCTCCATACTTTGGCCATCTTTTTGGTTTTCCAAATTTTGTAAAAAAGATCTATTAATATAGCTATCTCGACCTTCTCCAAGTATTTTCATACCTCAATGAGGATGTCATCGGATCCTAAGCCTTTATTATTCTTCATTCTTTTTAAGACTTCCTTTACTTCATGATAACAAATATTATGTTTGAAATCCATATTGATCTCTTCTATAGGTATCGCGATATTGTCAATATCTTTTATACCCTCCATGTTGAATAGATTATCAAAATAATCCCTCCAATGCTATCTTATCTCTTCATCCGTCACAAGTATGCTATTTATCTCACTCTTGATACATCTAACACTATTTAAATTTTTCCCTTTCTCTCTCTTAATTTGGCGATTCTGTAAATCTCTTTCTCTCCATCACTGGTTTGTAACTTCATATATAATTCATTATACACTTTATTTTTTCATTCTTGGATAATCTTTTTCACTTTTTTCTTCGCATTTCTGTATAATTCAAATGCTTCATTATTTTCCTCGAGCACAAGCAAATATTCAAGTGTATGGGTATTTGATAGCAATAATTTTATACACTTGAATAATATTATTTTAGGTTTTGTTTATGAATTTTAGAACTATTTTAAACCTTATTTCATGATTTTACACTAAGTAAATTCATTGGTATTGATTACGGAAATATTGGGCTTGCTTTCTAAATTTTGGACTGGATAAATAGCAATCAGTATTTTGGGCTTATCTTTCTACTCTGATATCCGATTGGGCTAATTTTTATTGTATTGGAAAGAAGATTCGAGGCCTACAAACCCTGTGAAGAGTCCTGAGGCTGATTTAGGCAAGAGCATGTCTACAAACTGGGCTGAAGCAGCTACAGTGCTGGGAGTCAATGCCATGCTAAAAAAGGAAACTACTAAGCACATATTAATGAGATATTTTCGGAATTCAGTTGCTAATAATTTCAGAACTCTCCAAATTCAAGAAAGAAGAAGTTTGTGGTACGCAATTTAGGTATATCACGATTTTGGGTAAGTATACTCTAGTCGAGTGTTGTGTATAGTACAGAACAAATATCAATCCCACGAGAATATTTTGTACTATCAAGTATGAATAACCCTAATCTAAGTTATACAAATCAAATCAAGTTGTGAAAATTTTAAAAACTACTAAAAAAAAGATTTAAAATATGAAATCCTAATATGATGAAAACTCTAAAATATCAATTTTATTTATTTTTATCTTTCTATACGGTCGAATCTCTTCAATCCCTAAGTTCATTGGCTAATGATTTATTATTGATTATGACAAATTTTTCTAAATTAGATTCACCCAATGGTCATGCAATAAATCTCTAATTCGACTAACCGAAAACCAATGGTCGTGCAATTTCGATTAAATTAAACCGCATTAAATTTTGTGAAAATCTATAAATTAAGCTTTCCCTTAATCCCCATACATGAAATTAATCTAATGGTCATCCTCATAATTTCATATGGATTTTATTATTTAGACTAATTTTGTACAATTATATTAGTCATGCATGTACTCAATCTCAAATCATCAAAACATAGATTCCAAAAATATTTGAAGCATTAAAAACAATAATAAAATCTCATCAAAATAATAATCATGCTAATAAAATTTAAGGGAAAGAATCAAATCAAACTATATATTAATTAAAAAATAAAATCCACCGAGTTCTGGGAATAATAAAATTAGCTAGACATTAAAAAAAATAAGAAAGTAAAAAAAAAAAACATTACAACCGTTGAATGCACGAACATAGATACCGAAGATGAAGACTATGGCTGCTAGGGTTTGTAATGGATGGAAGAATGAGAGAAAATTAAGAGAAAAAATGTGCATGAAGGAGACTCCTTGTGGCTACCCAAGTAATGCTATATGTATGAGCGAAAATCTTAGGAAAAATTTAGTAAATTAGACTATTTTGGATGTTTGGACTTTAAATTTGATTTGAAAACCTTTTCTTGCTACTTTATGATGATCTTTAACTTTTCAAATATTTAAAAATTCTCTTTCTTGAATAATTTCTGAAATTACTAGTAAGATAATTCCAAAATTATAGCATTTTGTTTCATTTTTCATTCGTAGTTTCCGTTTTCCAGCACTACAGTAATTTCGACTCAATTTTTAGATATTTTTTGCTCTGATTCAGCCTCTAAGGTCTTCACAAGAGCTGTAGGGCTCAAAGTCTTCTTTCCAACGCCATAAGAATCACCTCAAATGGACATCAGGACAAAATGTTATGCCTAAAATACTAAATACTGTCTGTTCAATCCGAAAATAGCAAATTTGCTTCATTTTTCCTAAGTCAATGACCACGAAAATAAATCAATATAAATTCCTAAAATATGGTTCAAATCAGTCTTAAAATATATAAATAAATGCTAAAAATAATATAATTCAAATACATAAAAATATCGTTATCAAATACCCCCACACTTGAATATTTGCTTGTCCTTAAGCAAAAATAATTCCCTTCCAAAACCAATTCAATTTTCGCCAAGTCCCTAACTATGCGTATAACAATCTCAAACCGAAATTACAATCAAGACAATTAACACTTTGTAGCATTTAATACTAGAAAATCCATTACACCTCTTATAGTCTCCTCGAAAAAAAAAATGCAACATTCAAACACCTTCACAATCAGTTTGCTCAATAGAATAAAGAGAAATACTATTCAATTATTCAAAACACTCAATATATGTAAGGGTATGTGTATCACTCAAATCAACATGATGAGATGACATTACCATAAGTTTGTTCTTATATCAAATCTCCACCACTTAAATATGAAATCCATTCACCAATCAAAAGGTCTTTTATTTAGTTATAATGAAGTTAGAGTGAAGGGTATGATAATGGATAAATGTAGGGTTAAACTGATTTACTAAAAATACTTAAGTATCAAAATATGACATTCTTTATATCAAGGCAAGAGAATACTGACTTTAACTACGAATACGTAATGTGAAATATCACTTATTCAAAACAAAGAATGATATAATCAACTTTCACTGTAAGAGTGAAAAACATCAAGAAAGAAAAATTCCCCATTTTTTCTTGATTTTTTTCTTTTTTTTTCCTTTCTTTTTCAACCAGCAAATTTTTTTCTTTTTTTGTGCTGGTTTTTTTTTTTTGAGTACATCAACTTGATAACATAAAAAGATCATAATGTCAAAAAATAGAATGTCATGCTATCAACAATAGATACATTAGTGAATTGAGGTTCAAACTCTGGAGTTAGAAAGAATGAGAGTCATGGGGTAGATTATACAGGTCACTAAAGAGGAAAAAAAAAATTAGGGCTCAAATGGGTTAACTAAGGGATAATATGAAAAGGATGGTATTTTTTGAAAGTTAAACTTATGTAAACCTAGTTGCGTTAATTATTTTGGTGTATGAAAATCAAGAATGTGGTCTCAAAATGCATAATAGAGCAAGTTCTAGAATGATTAACTCACATGTGATATATGCATAATAAGAGAAAGAATGAGAGCAAGAATTTGCTCTTTAAGTCTAAAATCCTCACTAAGGTAAATTTATGTCAAATCTTGCATGCTCTATTTTCCAAATCAACTATAAGAAGATGAATAACTAATCATGTACCAAATAAATATTAATATCAATCATCCTTTATACAACGCAATTCAAAACAAATAACACGCAAGGAATAGAAAACTCAAGAAAAAATTTTTATTGGCATGAAAGAATTCAGTAAAAATTTTTTAGAACAAAGCAAAAAATTAGCACTTAGATTCCTTAAAAAATAAAATGCATCCTATGCATGCATATTCCCCCCACACTTAAGTTAAGCATTGTCCTCAATGTGAAAAAGCAAATAAAATAAAAGCAAAGAGAATAGAAAACTCCCTTGAAATGTAGCTTGCTCTTCAACTTCTTTCCTCTCATGTGTGAAGGGTTTCTTATTCACTTACAAAATATCATCAAAACTCAAATCTAAATTAAATCAACAAATATTAAAACAAATCATAAAAATATAGGGTTATCTCCCAATAAACACATTTGTTTATTGTCTTTGGTCAAACATTATCTCCTTATTTCAACCCATTCATAGATTTTCACATTGTGACCATTTATGGCATCTTGCCATACTTTTGTCATTTTCTTATCAATTCGCACATTGTTAGATATCTATTGTTTTTCTTCCAACTTATTGAATTTTAAGTTTTTTTCTTACTTGCATGAGACTCACTTTTTGAATTAAATTCACTTAAATTCTCACCCAAAATAGCACATGCATCAACATATTTATTGTCTAGAAAATCATGTTTGACTTGCAACGAACTGACAATGTAATTTTCAATAGGATCACTTGAATAAAAGATATTAGCATTATGTTCAACAAATTTTTTAGTGTGATCAATCCTAAAAACTTCTTTCTTATCAAAATTTTTCATGTGATGGGAAACATTAAACTCAATTTTTTCATTATCCATTCTCAAAGTTAGTTTCCTAAAAGGAACATCAATCAATGCTCATGCAGTAACAAGAAAAGGTAAAATACTTCCTTGTTTTGTCTCTGCTTCCATGGACTTCTGTATTACAGGTTGCTCAATCTCTTCTTTTGTCTCGTGTTTGTTCTCTTTCTCCTTGGACAGATCTGATACCTCCTGCAATTCATTATCACTCCTCAATGTGATTATGTTAACCTGCTCTCTTGGAATCTTCTCAATGTCACTTGGCAATCTATCTTACACATGAGAATGAAAGGTGTTAGCTAATTGATCAATTTTATTCTCGAGTCAAATCTTTCATTTGTTGTTGTTGTTGCTAAACACTAGATTATTATCTCCCATAATACTTTGCTCTCCTTTTGTTATGGTTGTGGATTCCCAGAGATAAAACTTGGTAGGTTGTTTGGTCATGGTGCCCCTTGACTCCATGAAAGATTGGGAAGGTTCCTCCACCCGAGATTGTATGTGTTGGAGTAAGGGTTATTCTAAGACCTATCAAAGTTAGAAAAATATTTTGTTTGTTGTATTTGCGGACACTCAAAAACAACATGAGTAGGATCTCCACATTTTTCACAAAAATAAACCTGATTAGGCGTAAGATTGGTCTAATTGGCTTTCACAGCATTAATCAATGAATTAAGTTTTGCATTAAGCATGTTAAAATTATGATTCCATGCATAACAACCCTTTGTCTAGGGATTTCATATTTGTTAGACCAATTGTATTGATTAGAGGCCATATCATCTAATAGTGCATATGTTTTATTATATGACTTGTTCATAAAAGCAACCCTAGCTGCAGCATCAATGGTAATTTTTACAAAATTTATAAGACCGCCATAAAAAGTTTGCAAAACTAACCAGTCATATATACTATGATATGAGTATTTTTTTAATCAAATCTTTAAAACGTTCCCAAACACTATATAAGGATTCACTAATAAATTGTCTAAAACTAGTAATATCATTACATACACTACTAGAAAAATAGGTATCAACGATGGAAATATCCGTTACTGATACTCAAATTTCCGTCACTAAAAGTATTAGCGACGAAAAATTAGTAACGGAAAATTTCGTCGCTAAAAGTCACATTGTTAATTTAGCGACATAAATTTTCTGTCACTAAGAAAATCCATCACTAATTTGAAAATTTCAGTGACGGATTAGTGATGGAAAATTTCAGTCGCTAAAATTCGTCGCGAATCCATCGGTAATTTAATTTTATATTTTTTCAAATTATTCTTAATTACGGACGGATTAGCGACGGAAAATTTCCATCGCTAATCTGTCGCTGAAGTGAGTAAAATCAAACCCAAATGCACGAGTTCGGACTCCCACCCCAACTACCTAACTTGCTCGACCGCCCTCACATGCTCCTGCTCCTGCCCCAGCCCACCCGCCCGTGCTCCAGCTTTTAATTTGTTGAAAAAATGCTCACACCTAGGTTCGAACCTGGGTATGAGAGAGAAATTTAGAGAATTTTAACCACCATGCCACCATCACATTTATATTTTTAGTTTAATTTTTTTCTAGTTCTATATTTTATTTCTAATTCTCAATATTAAAAATACAATACCCTAATTAAATAAAAATATAAAATTTTATTTAATAAAAACATAAAATTATATTTAATAAAAATATAAAATTATATTTAATAAAAATACAAAATTATATTTAATAAAAACAAAAAATTATATTTAATAAAGACACAAAATTATATTTAATAAAAATACAAAATTAGATTTAATAAAAAAATTATATTTAATAAAAAGATAAAATTATATTTAATAAAAAGATAAATTTATATTTAACAAAAACACAAAATTATATTTAATAAAAACAAAAAATTATATTTAATAAAAATAAAAAATTATATTTAATAAAAATATAAAAATATATTTAATGAACACACACAATTATATTTAATAAAAATATTAAATTATATTTAATAAAAACAAAAAATTATATTTAGTAAAAATACAAAATTATATTTAATAAAAACCAAAATTATATTTAATAAAAACAAAAAATTATATTTAATAAAAAAACAAAATTATATTTAATAAAAATACAAAATTATATTTAATAAAAATACAATATTATATTTAATAAAAAAATTATATTTTATGAAAAGATAAAAAAATATATTTAATAAAAATACAAAATTATATTAAATAAAAACATAAAATTATATTTAATAAAAACAAAAAATTATATTTAATAAAAATACGAAATTATATTTAATAAAAATACAAAATTATATTTAATAAAAACACAAAATTATATTTAATAAAACCAAAAAATTATATTTAATAAAAACACAAAATTATATCTAACAAAAACACAAAATTATATTTAATAAAATCAAAAAATTATATTTAATAAAATCAAAAAATTATATTTAATAAAAATAAAAAATTATATTTAATAAAAATAGAAAATTATATTTAATAAAATTACAAAATTATATTTAATGAAAACACAAAGTTATATTTAATAAAAAAATATATATTTAATAAAAATAAAAAATTATATTTAATAAAAACACAAAATTATATTTAATAAAAATACAAAATTATATATAATAAAAACACAAAATTATATTTAATAAAAACAAAAAAATATATTTAATAAAAATACAAAATTATATTTAATAAAAACACAAAATTATATTTAATAAAAACAAAAAAAATTATATTTAATAAAAAGACACAATTATATTTAAGAAAAAAAATTATATTTAACAAAAACAAATTTTTTTTTTTCAAGTTTTAGCTATGAATTAGTTACGGAAAAATTAGCAACGGATTTTTCCGTCGCTAATTTCTCCAAGAAAGTTTTAGCAGTATATTGGCGAAGGAAAATTTCCATCACTAATTTTAGTGACGGAACAATTAACAATGGATTTTTCTGTTGCTAAATTCGTTACTGATTTTTCTATCATTAATCCGTCGCTAATAGTGATGGATTTTTATCCGTTGGTAATTTCTGTCGCTGAATGGTCATTTTCTAGTAGTGGTAGTATAGTAGTTTTACCCGGTGGAAAGTATTTAGTTAAAAATGTTTGAAATAGTTTTTCTCAATTGGTAAAATGATTATGAGGGAATGAGTTAAACCATATCTTTGCATTTCCCTTAAGAGAGAAAGGAAATAATCGCAAACTTATTGTAGCAGGACTTACTCCATTCAACTTGATCGTCTCACAGATCTCCAAAAAGTTCTTCAGATGTCTATGTGGATCTTCAAAAGTTTCTCTGCCATTGAACTGATCTGCCTACACTATGCCAATAATACTAGGTTTAAACTCAAAATTATTTGCTTCTATAGAAGGTTTCGCAACACTAGATTGAACATCTTGAACTTTAGGCATAGAATACTCTCTCATAACTCTATTCTCGTGATCCATTGCTACCTCGCGCTCCTTTTTTTTCTTAACTTGTCTACAAATGGTTCTAAAAGTCTTTTCTATTTTAGGATCGAATTTGGCTGGATCAGAACTTTTCGATCTTAGTATAAATCTCATACGGACACAAAATAGGTCAAAATTAAATCTCTAAAATAAATTATGAAAACTACATTAATAAATCTAGAATACCTATGTATGAATACAAATCACAAAAATACAATAAACAAATACGCAAAAGATACGTAAACAATAAAATGAAAATTTAAAAATTCATTAAAAAATTAAAGAAAAATAGAAAAAAACTATGAAAACGATAGAATTTGGCTAAGATAAAGGGGTTCTCATAGAAAGCCTATGAGTTCTACTCAGTGGCCTGAAATCCTTTGAAGCAAGTGGTCACATAACCCTAAATCTGAAAAATGTTTTCTGATCCCGAAAATACCCAAAAATTCTATCAAATTTTCAAAAACCAAAATCTAAAATAACAACTACACAACCTAAACTCTAATATAAACAAGAAATAATAAAGTCCAATCTCAAACAATGTTATCTTGCTTGATATACAAAGATATTCCTGGCAACGGTGCCAAAAACTTATTATGCGATTTATGTGTATTACGATTTCGGATAAACATACCCTACTCGAGTGTTGTGTATAGTGCAGAACAAATGTCGATCCCACGAATATATTTTATACTATCAAGTATGAATAACCCTAATCTAAGTTGAACAAATCAAATCAAGTTGTGAAAATTTTAAAAACTACTAAAAACAATATTTAAAATACGAAACTCTAATGTGATGAAAATTTTAGGATATTGATTTCATTTATTTTTATCTTTCGACACGGTCGAATCTTTTCATTCTCTAAGTTCATTGGCTAATGAATTATAATTGATGATGATAGATTTTTCTAAATTAGATTTACCTAATTGTCATGCAATGAATTTCTAATTCGACTAACCGAAACCTATTAGTCATACAATTTCAATTAAATCAAACCGCATTAAGTTTTGCAAAATTCTATAAATTAAGATTTTCCTTAATCCCCACACATGAAATTAATTCAATGGTCATACTTATAATTTCAAATAGATTTTATTATTTGGACTAATCTTGTGCAATTATATTGATTATGCATGCACTCAATCTCAAATCATCAAAACGTTGGACCCAAAAATGTTTAAAACATTAAGAACAATAATAAAATTTCATCAAAATAATAATCATGTCAATAAAATTTAAGGAAAAGAATCAAATCAAGTCATATATTAATCAAAAAATAAAATCCACCAAGTCCTAGAAATAATAAAATTAATTAGACATTAAAAAGAAAAACAAGAAAGTAAAAGAGAACATTACAACTCTTGAATGCATGAATATAGATGTCAATGACAAAGGCTATGGCTGCTAGGGTTTGTAATGGGTGGAAGAATGAGAGAAAATTAAGAAAAAAAAGTGCACGAAGTAGACTCCTTGTAAGCGCTCAAGTAATGCTATATATAGGAGTGAAAAACCTTAGGAAAATTTTAGTAACTTGGACCATTTTGGAAGTTTGGATTTTAAATTTGATTTGGAAACCTTCTCTTGCTACTTGATGATGATCTTTAACTTTTCAAATATTTGAAAATTCTTTTTCCTTAATTTGGATAATTTCTGAAATTACTAACAAGGTAATTCCAAAATTATAGCACCTTATTTCCTTTTTCATTCCAAGTTTCTATTTTCCAGCATTGTAGTAATTTTGACTCAATTTTTAGATGTCTTCTGGTCTGACCCAGCCTCTGAGGTCTTTACAAGTGTTGTTGGACTCGAAGTCTTCTTTCCAATGCCATAAAAAATCACCTCAATCAGACATCAGGACAAAAATTTATGCCCAAAATATTGAATGATGTCTGTCAAATCCGAAAATAGCAAATTTGCTTCATTTTCCCTAAGTCAATGACCACGAAAGTAAATCAATATAAATTCCTAAAATATGGTTCATACCAGTCCTAAAACATATAAATAAATGCTAAAAATAATGTAATTCAAGTGCATAAAAATATCGTTTTCAGTTTGCAAATTTTAGGAAGGCGAGAGATCTTTATCACATAATAACAGCAAGTTTCCAAATCAAAAACAAATGCCAAGTTTCCAAAAAACTCACGATTCTTTTAGGGTTTTTGTCCTATAAATATAGCACTTTGCAGGGCATTAAAGAGCATCCCTAGTTAATAGAGAGGTGTTTTCACTTAGAATCTGTTGATACTTTTATTGAATGAAGCAAAATAAAGTTGTATTTTATTAATAATCTATAAAGAGCATCCTTAGTTAATAGAGAGGTGTTTTCACTTAGAATCTACTGATACTTTTATTAATAATCTGCTGACACTTTGCAGGGCATTAAAGAGCATCCCTAGTTAATAGAAAGTGTTTTCACTTAAAATTTACTGATACTTTTATTAAATGAAGCAAAATAAAGTTGTATTTTATTAATGATCTATAAAAGTCGAGGAGATTATGAAACATCTCAATAAGGTATCCCAGTTAATGAGGTATCCTAATTAATATCTATTGTTGTATTTTATTTACGTCCTCTTTTGGCACTAGGTAAGCAAACAATTTCCCCCAAACCTTTGTGTGAGTGAAAATCTCTCTTTTATTCTCTAGAAATTTTGTTTTTATGGCTAATTTACTAGATGGATTTTGCACACAAGGTCTCCAAAGGTGAACCTTTGAGTATCAAATTTGGCACCTTTAAGTTTTGCCCCAAACATATGACTTCTCATATGGTTTTGAGTTAATTTTTTTCCTTTTAAGTTTGCTTAAAATATAAAAGTGAGAGACAATGAAGATAGGATTCATCTAGGTAAATGGAATATATGATCTTTAACTAGCAAATTAAGGGAGATAGGAGAAATAATGAATAGAAAAAAGATTAAAATTATGTGTTTATAAGAAACTAAACGGGTAGAGGAGAAAACTAGAATAATTGAATCGCATGAGTATAAAATTTGGTACATAGGTAGGGATAGAAATAAAAATAGTGTAAGAATAATTATTCATAAAGACTTACATGAAAATATAGTGGAGATAAAAAGAAAGGGAGATAGAATTTTACTCATCAAGATGGTTAATGGAAAAGACATAATTAACATAGTTAGCGTATATGCACTCCAAGTAGGTATAGATGCAATTAATAGAAAACAATTTTGGAAAGATTTGGATGAATTTATATAGACTATACTTAGTACAAAGAAATTATTTATTAGAGAAAATCTTAATGGACATGTAGGGGAGAATAACGAAGAATTTGAAACTATACATGAAAACTTTGGCTTTGCTAGTAAGAATGAGGTGGAAGAAACCATTTTAAAATTTGCTACAGCATTTGATCTGATACTTGTAAACACTTTTTTCAAGAAAAGAGAGTCGAACATAGTTACATTTAAAAGTTGGTTGAATGCTAGCCAATTAGATTTCTTTCTCACTAGGAGAAACAACAAAATGACTTCTAAGGATTATAAGATTATACCAAAGGAGAGTATAACAACTCAGCATAGACTTTTAGTTATAGATATACGTGTGCTTAAAAGGCAAAAGGAATATCATCCGTTGGTAGAATCAAGAATTAAGTGATAGAAATTAAAAGAAAAAAGAGTAACAATCATTAGAGAAAAATTAATGCAAAGATCAACTTGGTTAGCTAATGATGATTCAGAAATTATGTGGGTAAAAATGTCTAATAATATTAAAAATATAGGTAGAGAGGTATTTGGTGTATCTAAAGGGCAGGCACAAATAGGTAAGGAGTCATGGTAGTGGAATGAGGAATTTCAAACTGCTATACGAACAAAACGTGAGTTTTATAGAAATCTTAAAAATAAGAAAAATAATGAGACATTTAAATTATACAAAAATGCGAAGATAAAAGTAAAAAAGATTATCCAAAAATCAAAAAATAAGGTATATAATGAATTGTATAAGAAGTTAGAAATCATGGAGAAAAAGAGATTTACAGAATCGTCAAATTAAGAGAGAGAAATGGAAAAGATTTAAATAGTGTTAGGTATATCAAGAGTAAGATTAATTATATACTTGTGAGAGATGAGGACATAAGAAAGTGTTTGAGGGATTATTTTGATAATTTATACAATGTGGAGGGTACAAAAAACATTGGCAATATCACGATACCTGTAAAGGAGATCAATAGAGACTTCAAATATAAAAATTATTCTCATAAAGTGGAGAAAGCCTTAAAAAGAATGAAGAGTAATAAAACCTCAGGACCTGATGGTATACCCATTGAGGTGTGGAAATGCTTGGGGGAGGCAGGGACAGCAATGTTAACAGACCTTTTTAATAAAATTTGGCAAGCTAAGAAGATGTTCAAAGTATAAAGAGAGAATACACTTGTACCATTATATAAGAATAAAGGGGATATACAAAACTGCTCTAATTATAGGGGAATTAAACTTATAAGTCATACTATGAAATTGTGGAAAAGAGTGATTAAACATAGATTGAGATTGGAGATAAACGTGTTTCAGAATCAATTTGGATTTATGTCAGGAAGATCCACTACCGAAACAATCCACTCACTAAGAAATCTGATGGAAATATTTAGGGCACAGAAGAGAAATATACATATGATATTCACTGACCTAGAAAAAGCTTATGATAGGGTGTCAAGAGATATATTGTGGTAGGAGTTGATGAAAAAATGGATTTTCATCAAATACATCAATTTTATTAAAGATATGTATAATGGAGTTATCACTAATGTAAGAATTTGTGGGGGAGTAAGTGATAACTTTCCAATAAACATTAGATTCCACTAGGGATCGGCATTAAATCCAATTCTATTTTTAATAGTGATAGATGAAGTTACAAAAAGCATCCATGATGAAATTTCATGGTGTATACTCTTTACAGATGATATAATGTTGATAGATGAAATTAGAGAGGATATTAGAACTAAATTGGAGTTATGGAGGAACACATTAGAGTCTAAAAAATTTAGATTGAGCAGATCTAAAACAGAGTATATAAAATGTACATTCAGTGATAACCATTAGAACGATGAAAAAACAATTAGGTTAGGAGGAAATAATGTAACAAAAAGTGAATGTTTTAAATATCTCGGATCCATTATCCAAAATAACGGCAACATAGATGGTGATATAAATCATAGGATTCAAGCGGGTTAGATGAGATGAAGAAGAGTATCTGGAGTTCTTTGTGATCGCATGATACTACTATCTCTGAAAGGAAAGTTTTATAGAAAGACAGTAAGACCCGCATTACTATATGGTACCAAATGTTTGACCATTAAACAAAAACAAGAGTAGAAAATGGTTGTAACTGAGATGAGAATGCTAAGATGGATATGTGGTAAAACTAGAAAAAATAGGATTAGAAATGAAGAGATACGCAATAAATTAGGAGTGTACACAATTGTGGATAAGATGTATGAGTATCGTTTGAGATGGTTTGGACATGTATAACGAAAATTCAAAAATGCACCAATTAGGAGAATTGAGAGATTAAATGTAGGAAATCTAATAAAACAATGAAATAGACCATTAAAAATCTAGATATAATATATTCGTAAAAATATAATAATTAAGGAGTTAACTAAAGAAATGATTCGAATAGGAACGAATGACGTAGGAGAATTAGAGAAAGTTAAATCATCACTTTTCGTATTATATATGTATTTGAATGGTGTGTGTGTGTGGTTTTTTTTTATTTATTTAATCGTCTTATATTTGTCTCGTAAATGGTCGATCCCAAATTTTGGGATTAAGGTTCGGTTGTTGTTATTTGTTTCGTCTTAATCCAATGTTTAATCAAATCTATGCAGTGTGTTTGTTTGTTAGATTTGCTTAGAGTTGATATTTCTTAACTTTGGCAAGAACTTATGGCAAATCTCTTCAGGAACTTGTCATCATGTTTAATTTAAATCTTAGATGTTATTTAAGAATATTCATAACATTTCTTTTATTATCTCAATTATACAATACTATTGGCCAATAACTTTTCATAGATAGATCTCTTCAAAATCTATTTCTCTTTCCGATAGGAATTGAGAAAATGACTTGCAATGAGTTGTTGTGAGGAAACAATAATTAACAAGAGAACTATGTATTCTTGTCAAACATTAATTATGTTGACAAATCAAATACAAAAGTTTTAGTCTATTTTTATTAATTCCTTTTTTTCCAAATTTTATTTACAAAATTTTTTTGGCCTAATACAATTTGGTTGATAGGATGTATAATTAGGGAAGAGTAGAAACACAAACATAAACCTGGCAAATGCTTCTTCGACCTTTTTCTCCTCCCCTCACCTCCTCCCCCCTCTTCACCTGTCTAGCTGTCACCGCCACAAGACAGCGCAATGATCACATCCATGATCTCGGAGGCAGAATGGAGGGCTTCCTTGGGGAAGTGATGCTTTGAAGAGATGAGGGTTGCCCGGTTATCGACGAAATCCCCAATCTTTTTGCATATGGCAGATGGATCAGCGGTGGTGTTTAGCACTTTTGACCCCAGTTATGATTGCCATCAGCGTCTTCACCATTGATTGATGAGGCTGTTCATGATAGTAAGGGATGGTCCTTCATTTGTGTTCATGAAGATCTGATCTGATTTCATGGCATAGTGATGTTGCCTGCCTTCAATATTTTTTATTCTCGCGCTCTTTCATGGTGATGTATGGTCGGAGTCTCAAAGGTCACAATGACAGATTTCTTTCATGGTCTTCGGGTTTTCTTCCATGGCCTAATATACACAAAACAAGTTACAACTAAAATCAAGATTACCATTGTCAACTTAAAGGGTTGATTCAGGGGGTCGAATTTATGTTAAGAGAGGATTCAAAAATTAATCTTCCAACAATAAAGACAATAACTATAGAACCATAGTTTTAGCCAAACTTGAGGTCCCAAATCCTCATATTAAATAGAGATGATAAGGAGATTTCTACAAACTAAAGATACAAATATGAGCTATGACTTAAATTACTCCTGAGATGATGTCATTTCAAGAATTGTTGACGACGAATGATGATGCCTCTATTCCAATGAGTGTTTTTGTTTTTGTAGCTGTGCCCTGAAGCAATAAATGGTGTTACTTTGATTTGGGGATCTGCCACCTGAGATTTTCTGGGTTTGGCCTGCCTATTGTTTTCTTCTCTCTTTTTTAATGCAAAATGGAGCCTTCCTGGTAGAGTAGGTTTATTCTTCATATGGTCTCATCTCATCCATATTATCCTCATTTTTTGAATCCTGTAAAATTGAAAGCATGAGAAACAAAAGAGAAAACCATGAGCTGAGAAGGAAAAGAGACAAACAGAAAACTCAAACACAAACACACTCATGACAACAAGGCTTGAACCAGGAATGTCGGTTTGAACAATTGGAAAAGGGTCTATCAGAAAGGGAAAGAAAGAAATCTAAGTTAAATAATGTAGATATAAGGAATAGAAAATCTAAGTTAAATAGGTATGAGAGAGAGAAACACAATGATGAAGTTTTGGAAATTGTTGGGATGGGGAGCAACAAACTCAGGACTGACCTCTCCAATCCTGATAAACAGAAGTTTAGTAAGCCCAATCCTGAGACAAGGCCAACTCACTACAAAGCAGGAACTGGCTTTCTTCTTGCTTCACAGCAACAATTGTGCTTGGGTTTTCTCCGCTTAGTGGTTTTAGTCTCTTGCCTCTAATCAATGCTGCAAAACAAGAACATGATAAACACACATATTGGCCAATTCTAGACCAATTCACAGCAACAAGTATTGTGCCAGGGTTTTCTCTGCTTAGTGGCAATAGTTTCTTGCCTCTTTCTTGCACCCGAAATGCAAAACAAGAATAAGATAAAGGCACAGCTACCCCTGAATCAGATTCTGTTGTGATAAGTTGTTATTAGTTTAAAATGCCCACGAGGGGCATATTAGACATTTTGCAATAGGGTTAGTGGGGTAACTCTCACTAACCACATGTTAACCATTCCCATGATTATCTCCAATTTTGATGGTTGCAACACCTTTGTGAAAAGAGTCAATTGTACGTAAAAAACCTGAAGGGAAACAATGGTGAATGTTCTTGAATGAAGAAAGAGAACATTATTCTCTAGAGAGAGAATATAGAGGGCATGAGAAAAATTCCGCGTAGGGAATTTTTCCCGTCACGTTATCGCCGGACTGAGGGTTGCGGCGTTGTGACATTGCGGTGGTGGTTCGATTAACATCGTGATCATCATCCCGACCGCGAGATTCGATCGAGGGACGCACGGTCGATTTTTGGCTCTGCACATTCGAGGTATTTATATCCTATACCCAATCAATATTTATTTTTCCCAAAAATTATTTTTTGAATGCTTCCGCTGCATGTGAGTCAATTAATTCCAACATTGGTATCAGAGCGATACGTTGGATTAAAAATAATTTTCGGATTAATTTTTTGGTATAAAAAATTTAGGGTTTAAAATTTGGGTTCGGATCACGGATGAGTTTTGTGAATCCGAGAACACCACTGCGTTCCCCATGATCCCTAGAACACGAAAATAATTTTTTCGTAATTTTCTGAGCACGATTAGGCGAAGAAAATTCCGGTTGAATGTTTCGGCCGTGAATAGTGACCGACCACTTCAACCTTAAATTTGTCGAGTTTTAGGGCAAATCAACGCATGAAATTTATAGATCTGTAATCCTTGTTTCATGCTCTTCATTTTGGTATATATATTGCATATGATTGTGGCCGGAAAATTCGAGATTCAAAATTGGCCGCGGAGGGTCGAATTTTTGGATCCAAAATACGCCGAGTTTAGGGCGCAATAATTCCAAAAATCGAGTCAGGGATGCTTGGAATAAATGGAATTAGAGATTCCATAAAAAATCTGGTCAAAATGGTGCCGGAAATGGGCTTTTCCGGAATCCGGGTCAAAAGACCCGGTTACAGAAACCATCGGGCGAAGAAGACGAAGTCCAGAGCCGTGGCACTTGAGCTACACGCGCGAGGAAGGCGAGTGAAGCAGCAGGGGCGGGCGCGTATCATTCACGCGCGTAAATGGAGCGTGAGAGTACGGTCGTCCGGGTCAGGTTACGACCCGGACACGTGTCCCGGACCCGCTACCCACGGATCCGGACCGGATTCGGGTTCCGACCCGCATCCGGGTCCGGAACCGACCCCGCCCGCGGGTCGCGCGCTTGAAGGCGCATAAGCCGCACGCCTGCGCGTCAGGCGCGTGAGATGACGCGCAGAACGCGCGTGTAAGCGCGTGCCAAACGCGCAGCGCGTCTGGCACGTGCCAGAAGCTGTCTCCGGCGCGTGGAGGCACGTGGGGACACGCCGCCGGTGCGTGGCGGCACGTGGGACCTCCGGCAGCGCGTCAGGTTGTCCGGAATTGAAAATTTTTCAATTTTTGAGGGTCCCACATCTATAGAAGTGACTTTTTGTGGGTTTTTGTGCATCGAATCCTAGTCCAAATGGTGAGATGCTATCCCGGATTGTGGTATATGGTGTCTATTGATTCATACGCTCGTCTTGGGGTATGTATTCGAATTATTTGGGTCTTGATGATTCGTAGGGTGCACAAAATGTGAGAATAAGCATCACAAGTCACGACTATCTTATTGACTGCTTCTAAAATTGTCGTATTTGATTTTTACAAGGGGGATAAAATTGAATGGTGATAAATACGGGATTTTTCACTGGTAGATTCAATTTATCCTCGAGGAGCAAGATCTAATTAAAATTCTGAGGTATGAGATGGTTGACTCCAGGGAGGGTTCCACACCTCAGAGAGACGGGATTAGGAGACATTACGTGCATGAAAGAGGAATGATAGCCGAGTCAGGGCAATCCTCCTGAGTAGCATGCATGATGATGTGATCCCAGTCTATGAGCAATATCCTACGGTTTTATCGGTTTGGCTCACCCTATAAAGAGTATTGTAGTGCTCTTACAGATCCTGAGATGAGGATGCTACCTTATAAGTATAATAACTTATAAGAAAAGGGTTGATCATATGATGATGCAACATTTGATAAAAATGTCGAGTATGATCGCCGAGTTGGGGAATGTGACCGAGCCCATTTCGGATATATTTTCTTGTACTGGATGTGATCCAGTTCTTTACCTGATTCATGAGAAATCATGAAAATCTATTTCACATACGACGAAAGTATTCGCACTTTCACTAATGTGAATAGGCACAGTGAGCTCGAGTAGGAGTATCTAGAGGCGAGTAGGTCATACTCGGGTCATGCTTATGCAGAGGAGTCGAGCAAGGACTCCTGTGTGACTCGAACCTCAGGTAAGAATAAAATCATCCGAGAAAACTGATAATACTACGCAGCTCGAGATAGGAGCGCGCTTATAAAGTTTCGTCTAGTAAGTCCTCAAGTAGAAGGATTTACGTACAGAAACGGAGTGTTTTGTTGACATCAGATGGAGTAGCACTTGCAAGTTAGAATTGCAAAGTTGCTAGACTCTGTATGCTCTTTACGCTCCAAAAGTTCGACGGAACTTGATTTCAGTTTAGGATATGCTCTGTTAATTTGGAAATTTTATAATTTCCATTTATTACGACAATTCTATGATTGGTTCTATTTTGGTCCGTGAGGGACTGAATGCACTGGAAATGATTTCTTTTCAATGGTATTTCTTGTTGTCTTCTTAGTGTGAGAGAGGATGAATCGGTTAGCAGTGAGTGGTTTTGTAGGACCCGCTAACTAGTCTTGCCTAGACGGCAAACTTACAAGAAAACCATTCGACAATGCAATGAGGGCTGGGACTCCATTGCAGTCGGTTCACTCCAACATCTGTGGCCTTATGAACGTGAGAACCTGAAATGGTGTTAGGTACTCTATTACGTTCATAGACAATTACACGTGTTTCGGTTACATCTATCTGATTTCGTGCAAGTCTGAGGCATTGAGATGCTTCAGAAGGTTACTAACGAGGTTGAAAATCAGTTAGGCTTGAGAGTAGAGACTCTCAGAACCGAACGAGAGCGCGAATATTTGTCTAAAGAGCTCTATTTCAAGAAGGGCATTACGAGAAACTGACTATTCCTTGCTACTCAGTGGAGTAGAGTAGCCACGAGAGAGGAATAGGATTTTGTTTGAGACGGTGAGGCCGATGATGGCGCAAACCAATTTACTCGTTTCCCATTGGGGAGATACGTTATTGGTTGCAGCCTATGTTCTCAATCGTATTTTATTAAAATCCACAGTCAGTACTCCATATGAGCTTTGTACAGGGAGGCAGCCTGACCTTAGCCATTCGAGATTATGGGGTTATGCAACGTATGTTCACTATTTCTCGCATTTACACAGCGAGTTAGGCTTGCGAGAAAAGAGATGTATTTCTAATGAGCATATAGATGGCATTCTCACTGAGATTGAGTCTCATGATGTCGATATTCTTGAAAGTGATTTCCCTATGAGAGGTGAAATCAATTGGGACTTTACATTTTCATGAGATGGATGAGCCTAGTGGTTGGCTAATCCCAGTGGCAGGATCCAAGAATCCATTACGGATCTGGGTTCTAGTGGGAGCGATCCATCTAGAGATAAAAAGGTTTCCCATCTTCTTAAGAGTAGTCGAGGATGCGTACCTAACCGTCGCTTCCCGATTGAGGGAGAGGCTCTCAGTATGACTCTTGAGGATTACGAGAAACCTTTAACTGTCCTAGAGGCTCTTGAGGGTTCCATGGAGGACCATTGATTATAGGCCATGGGTGAGAGGAGTTGATGATAATCAACAGGATCTGGGATCTAGTTGATTTATCTGAGTGAAGTAGGGCCGTTGAGAACATGTGAGTTCTCAACATCAAGAAAAAGGCCGACGGATCGGTGTAGAGGTATAAGGCCTGTCTGATAATCGGGGGCGTGTTACCTCGATCCATTTACTTTAGCGATTGTCGTGGACATGATTTGGATCTGGAGTGAGACCAGATGAACGTTGAGACTGTTCTCCTGAGTGGGAGTTTTGGATGAGGAGATCAACAAGGAACAGCCATCTGGCTTTATTCTTGTAGATCAGGATGACAAGGTCCATTGACTTCGGAAGTCGACATGCGACCTTAATCATCAATCCAGGCAGTGACGCTTGAGATTTCACGAGAAGGTGATATCTCATGTTTTCGTGATGATCGATGAGGATCATCGCGTATACTTTTTACGTTATTGTGATCATGTCCTCATGTGAATGACATTCTGTTGACTGAGAACAACAGAGAGTATCTAATGACCACGATGACGTGGACATTGTCGAGTCTTGATGTAAAGAACATGGGTGAGACTCAGTTCTTCCTCGAAGTTAAGATCCAGAGGGATCGCTCGAGACTGGTGTTGACCTTTCCACAGGAGTCAAACATCAATAGAGTTCTCGAGTACTTTGAGAAGATCGACTACGACCTTAAAGATACTTTTATCGCTAAAAGGTTAAAGCCTAATTCTTGACATATGCCCTAAGACTCAAAAAAGGACAAGTGAAATGAGTAGAATCCCTTGTTCCAGTGTACTGAGTGATCTGATGTACGCAGTGTCGCGTACACGTTCAGACATTTGATTTGCAGTCACTATGGTAATTAGGTATCGATCGAATCCTAGAGGGGATCACTGGAGAGCAGTGAAAGGATTCCGAGATATCTCGAGAGAACTGCGGACCTCTTCTAGTGTTACGGAGGAGGTGATTTGCATCTTATTGGGTATTCAGATACCAACTGGGTTGGTGATCTGAACGTATGCAAATCGATATTAGGTTTTACTGTCTTGGAATAGCAAGAAGTAAACCTGTATATCTCTATCTACGATAGAGACTGAGCTTATGAGATGCTCAGCGGCAGTTCAGTAGAGTGTTTGGTTCCGGAAATTTCCGGATCACTTAGGGGTTGTGTCAAATAGTGGGAGGCCAGTGATGATTTATTGAGAAAATCAGGCCGCTTTTGACCACACTTGAGACCCTAAGTATCAATAAGTCCAAACACATTGATACCTAATACTACTTTATGAGATACATCACCGAGAAGGGTGAAGTGACAAATAAAGTACATTACTATACAGCGCGTTGGCTGATTCCTTCAATAAACTCATTGTGTTAGATTCCTATATGAGACATTGGAATCATTGGGTTTGCATGTACATTCACATTTCTCACCTTGTACTGATGCTTATTGTGTTATATATATGACATGTGTGCATGATTGGGTCACTTATTTATAGCACCTTTTCACTGTCATATATTTTGTGATATGTTGTGATAAATGATATGTCAGGCAAGCGTGGTCGACTCTCTCACACGAGTGACCACCTCCAGCTCTGGGTGAGCGGAGATGAGACGGTTTCTAGTTGTAAGAGGCTTTGAGAGTGGCCCTACTAGAACATAAGTCGCCCTGATATGTGTTCAGGATGAGGTCATATGCGATATGACCGGCATGGACGTACCCACATCCATGTTGCCTGTAAGTAGCCAGGTTTGAGATCTCAGATATCACCTGCGACTAGTGATATTGTCTCTGAGATACTCTTTCTGAGATCTCTGGGTAAAGTCTTATGCGTAGACTGAGTCCCATACCAGCACAGTGTTAGAGAAATCTGACATATGCCCTTTGAGAGATGGGGGAATAACACTGTGGCATGTGTTTCATACCGCGTGTGATATGTCGACCAGGGATAGTGGGAGCATTATTTGAGACACTGATATGATTTTGATCCCCGTTCCCACTGTGTGAGACCCGAGATCCATTGGGTGGGATCTCTTGTACCCTTATCACTTTCGGCTGTTTCTAAAGGTCTTGGCTCAGTGTTGCTACTTTAGTCTGTTTACCGATGGCCTAGAAGATAAATTGAGGT
This sequence comes from Dillenia turbinata, assembly GCA_037126225.1. Classification (NCBI taxonomy): domain Eukaryota; kingdom Viridiplantae; phylum Streptophyta; class Magnoliopsida; order Dilleniales; family Dilleniaceae; genus Dillenia; species Dillenia turbinata. The sequence continues at coordinate 16,623,721 of JBAMMX010000016.1, read as the reverse complement.
CTGAGGGACAGGTCTAGGAAAGCAGCTGAATTGAGGCTAATAGATTCGAGTTTGGGAAAAGGAAGACCAATTGACATTACATCATTGTGTTGTATTCACCGGCTAGCCTATTATATCTATCCATGTTGAGATGTAAGCATAATAGTGGATACACAGTCGAGCATTTATTGGGGATTACTTTCGTTGAGGAAAGTAGCTCGATGGATGTAATTAGTCTTGGATCTGGGGTGCAGCGAGTTCTTTTGATACTAACGATGACTTCTCGATCATCCTAACAGGTGCATCGAGAGGTTTTTGCTTGCAGGTGTACTCGCAAGTCGCACGACGCCCAATTCTGTATGAAAGTCCAGTAGGGTGATGTGATCGCATGAGTTGTGATCTTGTGACGAATATTAAAATGCCCTCGCGTGCAAGTGAGAGATATTAGTTTAAAATGCCCATGAGGGGCATTTTAGACATTTTGCAATAGGGTTAGTGGGGTAACTCCCACTAACCACATGTTAACCATTCCCATGATTATCTCCAATTTTGATGGTTGCAACACCTTTGTGAAAAGAGTCAATTGTACGTAAAAAACCTGAAGGGAAACAATGGTGAATGTTCTTGAATGAAGAAAGAGAACATTATTCTCTAGAGAGAGAATATAGAGGGCATGAGAAAAATTCCGCGTAGGGAATTTTTCCCGTCACGTTATCGCCGGACTGAGGGTTGCGGCGTTGTGACATTGCGGTGGTGGTTCGATTAACATCGTGATCACCATCCCGACCGCGAGATTCGATCGAGGGACGCACGGTCGAGTTTTGGCTCTACACATTCGAGGTATTTATATCCTATACCCAATCAATATTTATTTTTCCCGAAAATTATTTTTTGAATGATTCCGCTGCATGTGAGTCAATTAATTCCAACAGTTGTAATCATTAGATTGGCCAATTCTAGACCAATTATCAAGTGGCAGCACAAACAGAATCAAAGTGGCAGATTTTCTCCTAAGCCAGGTGGTTGATGCTTGTGGAAGGACATGTATGAGTCTATTTGAGTTATGATAGAGCTATCTACACCCAATTGCATCAATGTTAAATGTTCCTCAAAGCCAAAGCTTAGAAGCTAAGTGATTTAAAGTGTCCTAGAAGATTTTTGTGTTTCTAAAGAACCATAACAATTTTGACACACAACATGAATCACATATATGACTTCAGCGAGAAACACAAGCAGAAAAGATTTTATATTCTGCATACTTGCAATTGAGAATATTCTTACCATCCTTTTGTAGCAGTAGCCATTCTGTTTGTTAAATTGCTAACCCGATCATACAAGCATCCTTTCCATGGAAAAATGTTTTCAACTGTACATGCCAAATTGAGGTTAGACTTTACATCAACAACTATTAAACCCCACATTCTACTTAAAAGAGTAACCGTTAGAAAAATGTGACTCATACACGCAGCGGAAGTAATAAATAATAATTTTCAGAATCGTAAAAAGTAAGTTTGCGATATACCTCAATCGGTGATGCAGAAAATCTTCGGAATCGTAAATTCTGAACACGAATAACTTGCAGTCGAGATGATAGCCACAATAATCGAACTATCAACACGATATCACAACGTATCAACCCTTAACCCAGTAATTTCACGTCAATGGAAAACCCTCTGAATAATTGTTCTTCTCAACAATTATTCTCTCTCTAATGAATCTCAAAACTCAAGTATTCTCTCAATAAAATTTTTCTCTCTCTAAGACCCACAAAATTTTATTCGCAATAGAATTGTTAAAAGGTCATTTTATTTTCTAACTTCCGTAGGAGTTGTATAGAGAGAATCAAAGGAGTGGGGATAATGGGTAACTACCCATTATCCTCTTATTTGATTTTTAAATATTTACTAGTGGCAAAACTGCCCCACATGGACATTAACTAATATCTCTCACTTGCATACGAGGGCATTTTACGTCCGTCATAAGATCACAGCTCATGCAATCCACCATATCATCCTACAGGGTTTTCATATAAGGTTGGACGTCGTACGACTAGCGAGTACATCTGCAAACAAAGACTACTCGACACATCTGTTAAGATGATCGAGTAGTCACTGTTAGTTTAAAAAAAAAATAAAAAACTCGTTGTATCCCAAATCCAAGACTAATTACATCCATCGAGCTACTATCCTCATCGAAAGTAGTCCACAGATATCGCTCAACTATATATCCACTATTATGTTCAAATCCCTATATAGACGAATATAAAAGATCGGTCGGTGAATATAATACAGTAATGCAATGTCAATTGGTCTTCCTTTCCCAAACTCGAATCTATCGGTCTTAACTCAGCTGCTTTCCTAGACCTATCATTCAGACCTCAATTTATCTTCCGGTCCATCGATAAACAGACTAAAGTAGCAAACACTGAATCAAAACCTCAAGAAATAGCCGAAAGTAATAAGAGCACAAGAGATCTCATCCAATGGATCTCGGGTCTCACACAGTGGGGTTTGGGGATAAATTTCAATTTATTGTCTCAAGTAATACAACTCCCACTATCCCAAGTCGTCTTAACACACGCGGTATGAAACACGTGCCACAATATTATTCCTCCATCTCTCAAAAGGACATATGTCAGATTTTTCTAACACTGTACAGGTATGTGGATTCAGTCTACACATAAAACTTTACCCAGAGATCCTAGAGAGAATACCTCAGAGATAATATCACAAATTGTAGGTGATATCCGAGATCTCAAACCTGGCTACTCACAGGCAACATGGATGTGGGTACGCCCATATCGATCATATCGCATATGACTTCATTCTGAACATATATCAGGGCGACTTATGTTCTAGCAGGACCATTATCAAAGCCTCTTACAGTTAGAAGTTGTCTCATCTTCGCTTACTCAGAGCTAGAGATGGTCACTCGTGTGAGAGAGTCGACCTCGCCTGCCTAACATATCTATTATCACATCACAGAATATATATATGACAATAAAAGTAAGTGCATTAAATGAAAATATAATACAAAAGTGACTGAATAATGTATTATAATTATATATATAGAAATAAGCAATAAGCATCAATGTCATCAATAAGTACAAACTGAGAAATGTCAGAAAATATCCAAACCCAATAACTCTCTATGCCCTAGAAAGGAATCTCTAGTGATGGGTTTGGTGAAAGGGTTAGCCACCATGTTGTGTGTCGAAATGTACTTGACGGTCACTTCACCCTTCTCGATGATATCTCTAACGTAATGGTATCTGGTGTCAATGTGTTTGGTCATACTATGAAACTTAGGGTCTCGAGTATAAACGATAGCGGTCTAATTATCACAATAAATCATTACTAGCCTCCTACTATCCGCTACAATCTATAAGTCATCTAGTAGTCTTCGGAGCCAAACACTCTCCTGAACTGCAACTGAGCATGCCACGAACTCAGCCTCCATCGTAGATAGAGTAACACTGATTTGCTTCTTACTACTCCAAGAGATGGCTCAGCCATTGAGCAAAAAAGCAAAACTTGATGTTAATTTGCGCTTATCCAAATCACCTCCTCCGTAGCATAAGTAGTAGTTTGCAGTTCCTTTTAGATATCGAAAAATCATATTCACTACTCTTCAGTGACCCATTTCAGGATTTACCTAATATCTGCTCACCAGACCAACTGCATAACAAATGTCCGGTCTAGTATACAACATTACGTACATTAAACTTCCCACTACACTGGAGTGAGGCACTTTACTCATTTCCCTTACTTCTTCCTGAGTTTTTGGACACATTTCCAGACTCAGGCCTTCACCTCTGGCGATCGGAGTATCTATGGGATTACTGTCACTCATCCCAAAACGCTCGAGAATTTTCCTAATGTAGGTCTCTTGTGAAAAAGCCAACATCTTTTTCGAGCGATCCCTCTAGGTCTGAACTCCGAGGATGAACTTAGCTTCACCCATGTTTATCATGTAAAAACTGGATAACAACCACGCTTTGATGGTTATTAAATACTGAATGTCATTCCCGGCCAATATTATGTTATCCACATACAACGACAAGATCACAAAAGAGTTATCAGACTAAATTAGATACAATGATCCTCCTCAACCATCGTAAAACCGTAAGATATCACCTCCTCGTGAAATCTTAGGTACCACCGTCTGGATGACTGCTTTAGGTCGTATATCGACTTTCGAAGTCGATAGACCTTATCCTCCTGACCTACTAGAACGAATCCAGGGGTTGTTCCATGTAGATCTCCTCATCTAGGCTCCCGTTAAGGAAAGCAGTCTTAACGTCCATTTGGTATAACTCTAGATCCATACTAGCGACAATCGCTAAAAGTAAACGGATCGAAGTAAACTTGACTAATAGGGAGAAAATTTCCTCGTAGTCAATGCTCTTAGTCTGCGTGTAACCCTTGGCTACCAGACGAGCCTTGTACCTCTCAATCGATCCGTCGGCCTTTCTTTTAATTTTGAGGACCCATTTGTTCCCAATGGCCTTTCTATCCTTAGGTAAGTCATCTAGCTCTCAGACTTCCTTGACTCTCATTGATTCTATTTCCTCCTGCATGGCCTTTAACCATTGTTTCTTTGCTGAACCCTCAAGAGCCTCCTGTACAGTTCTCGGCTCTTCGTCGTCCTCAGGAGTCACAATAAGGATCTCATCCTTAATCGGGAAACGGCGACGAGACACTTGTCCCCGACTACTCCTACGAGGAGAAAGAGCCATCACACCTTTAGATAGACCGCTCCCACTAGGACCAAGATCCGTGATAGGGTCTTGAGTCCCACCGCTGGACTCGGCTAAGCCACTAGGCTTATCCATCTCATAGAAGGTGAAGTCTCGATCGATTTCTCCTCTCTTAGGGAAATCACTCTCGAGAAAAGTGGCATCACGAGACTCTATCTTAGTGACAGTGCCGTCCGTATGTTCTCCTAAGAACACATGTCCCTTGGAGTGTTTAGAGTATCTAATGAAGATACACTTCTTTCCTCACAGGTCTAACTTGTCATACTGATGCGATAGATCATAAACATACACAGCGCAACCCCATGGCCTCAAATGGCCAAGGTCAGGCTGTCTCCCTGTCCAAAACTTACATGGGGTGCTGACTATGGACTTCGTCGGAGCACGGTTGAGGACATAGGCGGCAGTCAACAACCCATACCCCCAATAGGAGATTTGTAATTTGGTCTGTGCCATCATCGACCTCACTATCTCCAACAGAGTCCTATTCCTTCTCTCAGCTACTCCATTTTGCTGAGGAATAACAAGAATAGTCAACTGTCTAGTAATGCCTCTATCGAAACAAAGATCTTTGAACTGCTCAGACATATACTTGCGCCCCCGATTGGTTCTGAGAGTTTTCACCCTCATGTCTAGCTGATTTTCAACCTCGCTGATAAACCTCCTAAAACACTCTAGTGCCTCAGACTTGTACGAAATCCGTTAGACGTAACCAAAACGCGTGTAATCGTTTATGAACGTAATAAAATACGTGACTCCGTTTCGAGCTTTCATATTCATGGGTCCACAAATGTCAGAATGGGTCAATTGCAATGGAGTCCCAGCTCTCGTTGTTTTCCCAAATGATTTTCTAGTGGCTTTGCCCGCAAGGCAAAACTCTCACACGGGCAACTAGACCTTGGTTAGCGGGCCCAACAAGCATCTCGTAGCTAACTGGGTCATCCTCTCTTGTCCTATGTGGCCAAGCCTACTATACTATACATTCACACCATCCACTACACTATCAGATGCAAAAGTAATAGCAGAAGAATAATAAATCTCATAGAAGGAAATCATATCCAGTACATAAAGTCTCTCAGGGACCAAACCGGAACAAATCAAAGAACTGTCATATGTAATGGAAACTCAAGAGTTTCCTAACAATACAGAATATCCTAGCAAATCCAAACATCGGACAGATACAAGATTCCGCATAATCTCAGGAGCATACAATATGTCATAAAGATATAAGACTTGGTCACTTCACAGCAATAGCTTGCAAGTGTCAATCCCTTTCACTTCTATAAATACTTCATTCCCCACATATAGCCTTGTCGCCTGGGGACTCAAACGGTGGAACTCCACGTACATGCGCCTGTCCCGAGCTACATGGTCCGTGGCTCCTGAGTCTACAATCCACAAAGGAGAAGAGTTAGTGAGCATCACACTAGATGACATGTAACTCAAACCATGTAAAGAAGAGGACATACCTTTAACTCACCACACTCGCGTGCGAAATGTCCAAACTTGCCACACACGTAGCATTGGACTTTGCTCTTATCGAGCTCCTTCTTCTTACACTTTTGTCCTTTGTCATCGGTCTTGGCAGGTTGCTTCTTCTTGCCTTGGCCCTTGGCGTTCTTCTCATGCTTGCGCCACTTGCGTCGCTCCTCCTCGAGCTCATTGTGCCTACTCACGTCCATAAAAGTACGAATACTCTTAGTGTGCATAAGATAGGTCTTAACCACATCTCAGGAGTCAGGCAAGGACTGAATCACTCCCAGTACCTGAAACTCATCAGACATCAGCTCCCCCATATTCTTCAGAGAGGCGATCATACTCGACATGTGTATTAAATGCTGCTTCATAGTATGATCAGCCCTCTTCTTATAAGTGATAAACTTATAGGTCAGTATCCTCAACTTAAAGATGATGGGGCGCCACAATACTCTCTCAGAGCATGCCAGATCGACTGTGCAGTAGGATACCGCTTGTAGATGGGAATCAGCTCATCGTGTATGCTACTAAGAAGGATCACCCTCACTTGGCCATCATTCTTTTTTCAAGCATGATACACCTCCTAATCCCATCTTGTTTGTGCCGTGGTACCCTCCCTGGGGTCCACCGTCTCGTTCTTAAGAACTTTCCCAAGCTCTTGTTCCTTGAAGACAAACTGAACCTTCCGGTGCCAAATATCATAGTTGTCACCGTTTAGCCTGTCTTCCTTCACGAGATCTAGAGCGACAGCCTTCATTGCAGCCATGTCACTGTCACACAGAAAAAATAGACATTAGTGATAATTGATGCTTAAATTCACAATTTTATGTATCCTACGAATCACCAAAACCAAAATGACTCAAGTACAGACCTCAAGACGAGTATACGAGTCAACGGACACCATACACCACAATCCGAGATTACATCTCATCATTCGGATTAGGATTCGATGCATAAAAACCCAAATTAGTCACTTTTTATCATAAAACCCTCAAAAAATTAGAAAAATCTAATTTTAGGACAGCCTACGCGCCACCGGGAGGGTTCACGCACCGCCAGAACCCCGGCACGCACCTGAACGTGTCCCCAAGGGGACAGTCCAATAGTCACATCCCCCTTCTCCAATCACGTGATCCAAAATTCAAATCTCGTTGTAACAAAAAAAAATTATATTTTACATAAATGAGGTATGGTACACAACATTTCTTAAGGGCAATACACAATTAAAACAAAATAATTTTTCTATATACTATTGAATAAGAATAAATTCTCAAACTAAAGTATCTTGTCATACCACTGCTGCTTCAATACCCATCCTCTAAAATTTTACTGATCCTTAATCCCAAATTTTGAAGTCGGTAATTTAAAACCAATATAGGAAAAATGAGAGAAAAAACTATCCATACAAACTTAATAATAACAATAACAATACTAATAATAATAATAATAATGATGATGATGATGATCAAGATCATTAAAATAATAATAATAGTGCATTAATTCAACTCGTTCGGCTTCTTTTACACCACTTATTCTTATCTAAAGTAATCTCTTCAACTAAACTATTGACACTCATATCATTACGAATAAATTGTACCCATATTTTTAATAGTCTATCCTAACATTTCACTAAATCTCTTACATTTAAGATCTCACTCCTCCTAAGTCTCATGTCTTTGGGATTTTATTGCATTCATCTTATTTACAATTGAACTCACAACTAACTTAGTACGTATCACATTTTTTCTAATTCTATCTTTTCCAATTTTATCACACGTCCATCTGAACATCTTCATTTTGTCTGTAGCTATTTTATACTCTTGTTATTGTTTAATAGTCCAATATTCAATGTCATACAATAATGCTAGTCTCATTGCAATTTATAAAATCTCCCCTTTAACTACAATGGGATCGTGTGATTGCAAAAAATTATAAATGTATTTTTCCATTTTATCCAATATATTTGGATCCTATGTTTTACATCCCCATCTATATTGTCATCGCTTTGAATAATATAATCAATATATCTAAAACGTTCATTTTTTGGTATACCATATTCCTTTAATTTAATCATTTCCTTTAGCTTAATTGTTTCCCAATCATCTAGATAACTGTTACTAAACATATATTTCATAAATTTGGCTCTTGACCGACTCAATCTAAACCCTATAAATTTTAGTGTGTTCCTCTAAAATTCCAATTTACCACTAATAATCTCCCTAATTTTATTGACCAATACTATATTATTAACAAAACCATACACCATGATACTTCATATTATATACTTTTAATTATTTCAACTATCACTATTGCAAAAAGGAGGGGTTTAATGTCAAACTTTGATGAATCTCAGTGTTAATTCGGAATTTATCACTTAAACCCTCCACATGTTTTTATATTGGTAATAGTTTTCTCATAAATATCTTTGATGAGATTAATGTACCTCACAAAAATCTCATTCTTTATCAATACACATCACATTATGTCTTTGGGAACCTCTCATACGTTTTTTCTAGGTCAATGAATAATACTTACAAACCTCTCTTCTGTACTCTAAATATTTTCATCAAATATCTAAACACGTAAATGGTTTTGGTAGTGGATCATCCTAATATGAACCAAAATTGATTCTGAAACACGACTACTTTCAATTTCAATTTATGTTTAACCATTTTCTCTCACAACTTCAATAACGAAAACATCAACCTAGGCTTTTTATCCCAAAATTTGGGATCGACCATATGAGAGACAAATATTAAAATCGAAAAAAAAAAAATAATTTAGTTTGTGCGAATTCAACTATGTCACTCATTCCTATCTAAAACCATCTCCTCAACTAAATCCATCACTATCATATCTTTACGAATGCATTGCATCCAAATTTTCAATGATCTACCTCAAAATTTTATTAAATTTCCTATATTTAAGTTCCCTCACAACTTCATAGTGTGAATAATAAGGTCAATTAGTTTTTTCCCATAAAAAATGAAGATGTGTCCCACCTTGATAACGATTCTTTTTTTCCAACCTGGAGAGAATTATGCTGGACAATTTCAAGAAATTAGAATGTTTGAATTGTTTAGATTCCTATTGTTTTTATTCTTTATTTAGGTTTTGATTTATAAAGTTTCTATTTTCTTTTTGTTTCTTTTTTACTATTTTATTTAACTATTTAATAAGTTTTAAATAATTAGAAACTTTTTAAATTAAGTAAAATTTGTTCTAACTAGGATAAAAGAACAATAGTAGTCACTTTTACAATGTTAGTGTTTTTTCTCAATAAATATTTTAATTTGGTTTTTTAACCCAATTATTGCTCCTACCATAATCATCCTATACTAACCTTAATTGTTGAAATTTAATTGCCATAAATCACTCTCCCGTGCCAGAAATGCCATGTGTTCAACTACATTTTACTACTAAGATTACCAAGAAACAAGATTTTTAGTGATCGAATCAGGGATAAAAATACAATTAAACTACTTAAATTTTTTATGTAGGCAAGAAAAGACATCTCAAGAATAAAGAAAGCACAGCTTAAGGTCAATGTCTTTTATAGATCTATATGGGAAGAGTTGATAGACCTTAGGAAAGGGCGTTTCCCTTAGAACACTTGGATATCCCAATGTGGAACATAAAATGGATGAAGACATTGACTCAGGAAAACATGCAAAAATGGGAATTATCTTTTCTATTCTTCATACCATAAGGTGCCTACTAAAGATACGATAGCAAGTTTGTGGCTTGGGCAATGAAGCTTTGTGCCTACTAAAGATACGATAGCAACTTTAACTTCAATAATTTACAGGTTAAAATGTGGTACACTAATTGTAATATGGCCAACCTAAATGTGGCTAATTTTGTGGGTTCAATTTCTTTCTTGTTATTAGCAGTGGATTTTAATGAGCTGACTTCCAATGCCATTGAAAATAACATACACAATCACATTCAGTATGATGGATACAACACATAACTAATGATAAGAGGTGCATAAACAACACAAAGCTTGGTCGCAGTGCAATGGAAGAGAAGACTACAAGGTGAGAAGAAAAGAAACAAACAAATAACTAAAAGGGATAAATAAAATAAGAACCACAATAGAGGGAAACATAATAAACTTAATCCAACAAAGAAATAATATATAGATAGAAGCAAAAATAGAAACAATACACACATTTGGAGGAAGAACTAAGTTTGTCAATTGTCTTGCCACATCGCAACAATTTTCATGTGATGTTTGTGTACGAGACAAAGGGATGGGGAGGACAGAGGAAGGGAGACACATAGACTCTACTTCCCTCCTCTCATGGCATATTGCTCCCTTAAATACACACGTCAAGCACTTAGGGAGAATTAAACTGCAATGCAGAAAATAACCCAAAAATACTACTCTTTTGAGATTGAGGGAAAGAAGAAGAAGAGTGAATGAAAGGTACCTGGACTAGAAACAATAATAGGTAAACATCAGGTTCCATAATCGTCATGCAAGTTTAAGGGCCCTTAAACTAATGAAGAATAAAGAGCCCTTAAGGGCTCATCTCGCTTGGGTTCTTCACAAATGATGAGATTATTAAATTCATAAGATCTGGAAAAAAAAAAAAAAAAAAAAAAAAAAAGCTATTGATATACTTAGATGACGGAATCAGCAAGACAGTTAAACATCAAAGTTAAAGAAAAGAGCCAATACATGAAGAAGATATAAAATTTACATGAAAGTTTTAAAATAACATAATTTGTTAAAAAGATTAAATAGAAAATCCATGGATAACAATCACATTAGGCAAGTAACAACTTTTCCTACATATTAGGAATTTAAAATACACTACCAACGGCCTCTAAAATCAAACCCTTTCATTGTTAACTTATTACCCGTGATCAAGAAAGTCATCCTTAATTTTTTTTGTCTACTCTCTCCTAAGAGACTTTTTTTTTGTGGAATAATGTTTGATTTGGATGAGCATTTTATTACATTCATTTACAGCTGGGATAAAAAATGTTGCTGTTTTTTCTTTATTTTCTTTTTCTTTAATGGGCTAATTAACCCCTTTTTCATTGCCCACGATGGGAGAGGCTAGACTTAACTATCATTCATTTCTGCGGGCGAGTATAACTTAGCCCAATATATCTAGGTAGAAATGGATTTTAAGCCGGGCTACAGTGCCCAACTTCGAAACCATTATGCGCCAATATAGTTGGTGCCATGATCTTTCCCTCCCCCTATATTAGTCCTGTAATGCCTACAATACTTTTTGCAGAGACAAAATTTCCCTTCAAAATGCTTTAAGCAACAACCAGTTCCGTCATTACCAAATGCCCCTTCTCACTCAATACTCCCACAAACGTAATCATGACTATGAAATTTGAACTCCAAACTAAACTATGAAAATGCATGAGACATCTTATTTTTATTAGGACGAAAATCTAAGAAACTAAAATTATGCAAAAGAAACGAACAGAATCTCATATGAATAAGTTGCTCAACATTAACACACACCCAAATTTATGAAGAAAATGTGCGCAGTATATAGATCCACGCTCTCTGTTTGACCTAATTGTTTCTTAATGTAAGTAGCAAAAGGTAATTTCGAAGTTTGGATTTGCCAACCAAAGAGGCTTCCAATTACAACAATAAATTCAATCTCATCTCAAACATGTTGAACAAGAAAATGATAACATTGCCACTGCACAAAGAATACTAAATTGTCAGCATATTTATCGAACTCAATAAAAATTTTCTCTGAATACATTTTCAATCTAGAAATCATATGGATCTTTCAAACAAACATTTTCCTATTTGAACTACCGCAAACGCTATGTTCCATTGCAAAAAGTAAATTTCTACATTCGCATTCAACAAATGGCATACACTTGTTGTATCTTTTAATAGATATATGATGCAAAACCATAAGAAGAAATTAATAAATAGAATTTCAGCTCAAACGCCATGTTTTAAAGCTAATCTGTGAAAATTTCTCCAAGAATATGAAACAAAAAAACAGACAGAGAATGTAATTTGTTTGTGTGTTTTAGGCTACCAGCAAAATCATGACAATTGATTCTATTGAGTGATGGATAAAATAAACAGCATACCTGATTCTAATTCGTCGCCTGGAACCCTAGACCTCCTCCTACTTGCAAACCCTAAGAGGAGAGAGAAGGAGAGGTACAGCCGCAATATTTCTATCGCTGCTTCAAATTTATTATTCGGTAATAAAAGAGAAAGAAATATGAAGAATTTACTATTAAAGAAATTAAAAATATATATATTCACCCATATATATGGAATGTCAGTAAAGACTAGTTTTTCTACTTGTGCTAATGCACGGGTTGCTCATAAAATATGAATTGTATTTTTTTATCATATAAATATTTATTAAATTTATAATTAGCTTAATATTTAAACTAAATTATTATCCAAATTAATAAAAAATATGATATATATTAATGATAAAAAAAATGAATCTAACAAATGAAATTCTAAAAAAACACTAACGAATGAAATAAAAAATAGATAATAAGTAGAGTAAAAAGATAATAGAAATAAAGGAACAACTATTGGTGAAAAAAAAATGAAAAAACATGTGTTAAAAAAATGAAAGACCAAAGAGGAAAAGAAGGGTAAAAAAATAAAAGGAGCAAGATTCTAAATAAAAAACTGTGATTTATAAATAAAGGAATGACCATATATGTGGTAAAAAAATATAAAAGAATAACCTATATTAAAAAATGTTGAAAAACTAAAGTGTTTAAAAAAAAATTGGATAAAGAAAAGGATTTGAATGAATAAGTAGGGAAGAAAAAGAGGAAAAATCTTTATTTAAAAAAAGGAATAAGTTAACGAAAAAATTTAGGTAAAAAAAAAGAGTAAGGATCTGAATGAGAAAAATTATGATTTAAAAATAAATGGATGTTCATTTAGGAGGCTAAAAAAATAAAAAGAGAAAAACTTATATCTCAAAAAGATGAAGGATTTAAGAGGGAAAAAAAATCAGGTTGAAAAAAAGAGAACAACGATCATAATGAAGAAAATAAAAAACTATGATCTAAAAATAATGGGATAACTATATATGTGGTAAAAAAACAAAAGGAAAAAAACCTATATTCAAAAGAATGAAGGATCCAAGGAAAAAAAAGGGGCAAAAAAGGTGAAAAGCTAAAAAAATTAAATAAATAAAGTGTAGTCTTAAAAAGACAAAAGGCCTAAATGAAAAAAGAAAGTTTGGTGGGTCCAAAAAATACGAGGTTACTGTTCATAAGTAGTAGAGGACCGTAGTGAAAAAAAAGCTGGATGGAAAAAAAGAATGCAAGTGAAAGAAAAAAAAATAAGGTTACTGTTCATGAATAGTGTTAAAAAAAGAAGAAAAATCTTTGTTTAAAAAAAAAGAATAAATTAAGAAAAAAATTTAGGTAAAAAAATAAAAAGAGCAAGAATCTGAATGGGAAAAATTATGATTTAAAAATAAAGAGATATTCATTCTCGATGTTAAAAAAATAAGAGAAAAACTTATATTTAAAAAAGATGAAAGATATAAGAAAAAAAAAAGTCAGGTTGAACAAAAAGAGAGCAAGGATCAAAATGAAGAAAATAAAAAGTTATGATTTAAAGATAATGAGATAACCATCTATGTGATAAAAAAATAAAATGAAAAAAACTTAAGTTCAAGAGGATGAAGGACCTAAGGAAAAAAAATGGAAAAAATGTGAAAAACTAAAAAAAATAAATAAATAAAGTGTGGTCTTAAAAAAATAAAAGACCTAATGAAAAAAAAAAAGTTTGGCGGGTCAAAAAAATATGAGGTTACTATTCATGAACAGTAGAGGACCGTAGTAAAAAAAGAGAAGAAAAAAAAAGGGCGAAGGGAAAAAAAGGATACATGTGAAAGAAAAAAAAATTGGGTGGGTCCAAAAAAATATGGGTTCGTTATTCATGAACAGTGTCCATGAACAGTGAACCCAACTCCCTCTTTAGAGTGTACTAGTTTTTCTACCCATGCTAATACACGGGATGCCAATAAAATATGAATTGTATTTTTTTATTATATAAATATTTATTAAATTTATAATTAACTCAATATTTAAACTAAATTATTATACAAATCAACGAAAAATATGATATATATTAATGACAAAAAAAATGAGTCTAACAAATGAAATTGTAAAAAACACTAATGAATGAAATAAAAAATAGATAATAAGTAGAGTAAAAAGATAATAGAAATAAATGAACAACTATTGATGAAAAAAAAATGAAAAAACATGTGTTAAAAAAATGAAAGACCAAATAGGAAAAAAAGGGTAAAAAAAATAAGAGGAGCAAGAACCTAAATAGAAAAAATTGTGATTTAAAAATAAAGGGATGACCATATATGTGGTGAAAAATAAAAAAGAATAACCTATATTAAAAAGTGTTGAAAAACTAAAGTTTTTTAAAAAAAACTGGATAAAGAAAATGATTTAAATGGACAAGTAGGAAAAAAAAAAGGAAAAATCTTTATTTAAAAAAAGGAATAACTTAACGAAAAAATTTAGGTAAAAAAAAGAGCAAGGATCTGAATGAGAAAAATTATGATTTAAAAATAAATGGATGGTCATTTGCGAGGCTAAAAAAATAAAAAGAGAAAAACTTATATCTCAAAAAGATGAAGGATTTAAGATGGAAAAAAAAGTCAGGTTGAAAAAAAAGAGAACAAAGATCATAATGAAGAAAATATAAAACTATGATCTAAAAATAATGGGATAACCATATATGTGATAAAAAAATAAAAAGAAAAAAACCTATATTCAAAAGAATGAAGGATCCAAGGAAAAAAAAATGGGCAAAAAAGATGAAAAGCTAAAAAAATTAAATAAATAAAGTGTAGTCTTAAAAAGACAAAAAACCTAAATGAAAAAAAAAAGTTTAGCGGGTCCAAAAAATATGAGCTTACTGTACATAAGCAGTAGAGGACCGTAGTGAAAAAAGAAAAGAAAAAATAAAGCTGGATGGAAAAAAAGTATGGAAGTGAAAGAAAAAAAAACTAGGCGGGTGTAAAAAAAAAATGGGGTTACTGTTCATGATAATAGTATAAAAAAGAGAAAAAAATTTTTTTTTAAAAAAAGAATAAATTAAGAAAAAAAAATTAGGTAAAAAAATGAACAGAGCAAGGATCTTAATGGAAAAAATTATGATTTTAAAAAAAAAAAGATATTCATTCTCGAGGCTAAAAAAATAAGAGAAAAACTTATATCTAAAAAGATGAAGGATATAAGAGAAAAAAAAGTCAAGGTTGAACAAAAAAGAGAGCAAGGATCAAAATAAAGAAAATAAAAAGTTATGATTTAAAGATAATGAGATAACCATCTATGTGATAAAAAAATAAAATGAAAAAAACTTAAGTTCAAGAGGATGAAGGACCTAAGGAAAAAAAATGGAAAAAATGTGAAAAACTAAAAAAAATAAATAAATAAAGTGTGGTCTTAAAAAAACAAAAGACCTAAATGAAAAAAAAAAGTTTGGAGAGTCAAAAAAATATGAGGTTACAATATTCATGGAACAAGAGAGGAAGCTCGAAGGAAAAGAAGAGAAAAAAACAAAAAAAAAAAAAAAAAGAAAAAAAAAAAAACAAAAAAAAAAAAAAAAAAAAAAACAAAAAAAACACGAAAACAAAAAAGACAAAAAAAAGACAAAAAAGAAAAAAAACAAAAAAAAAAAAAAAGAAAAAAAAAAAAGCCGAAGGGAAAAAAAGGATGCAAGTGAAAGAAAAAAAAATGGGTGGATCCAAAAAATAAACATGGTTATGTCCCACGGCGTTTAATAGCGTTTTTTATTATTTAAAATTATTCAAAATTATTCATATTAAAAAAGGATGCAATTACTTGAGAAATCGTGAGAACGTAAATGCATTTTAATCCTTGAGTAAATGATCCCGAATTAAATGCCTCATAAGAAGCTAAAGAGGTTAAGACTCTCCATTCATTGTGTATATTTCCATTATATCATTTCATCTGCCCAAAATTGCGAAGATCTTATCTCTATGGTTATAAATAGGGGTTATGTGACCCACCTTCGTCCCAGGGAGGTCTTATGTGCTTTTATTAGTGATTCTGTGAGTTGCTACTACTGAGGGCTTGTTCTTCTAAGAGATATCTTGTCCATAGGTTTTGAACCACAAAGCCTGAGAGTATAGAAAGTTTCTACTGATGCGAGACTCTGTCAAGGATGGGACTGCTAATGCAAGATTCCATCATGTCTTTCGGTGTTCGAGCATCATGATGGAAGCTATCAAGGCTCTCATCAGGGTTCTTGACCTTAAGGAGGATGAGATATTCCTTAATGGAAGCTCTCCTCTTAAGGTCGGAACGATTGCTCGACTCTTTAGTGAAACAGATAGCTATCTGTAATACTTCTTGGTTCCTTATCGGGTTGGGTGATAAGAGGAATCGGGAGGTGATGAGTGACTTGATGCATCCTCACAGTCTCTCTGATGTGGGACAAATTTCCAATAATTATTCGGGTGACTCAAGAAAAGGAAAAGGGATCCGTTAATTTAGTTAGTTTCTAATTTTTATAATTTCTTAATATTTAAAGTTTTTTAATTTCTCTAATTTTCTAATTTTTCTAGTTTTAGTTTCCTAGTTTTTCTAGTTTCTATATTTCTTTAGTTTTTTTATTTTTTATAGTTTCCTAATTTATGAGGTTTACATTCCCTATAAATACTTATAGCGTTTCATTATTTTGGTATTCATTATTAATAATATTTTCTTTGAGAGTGATGTTTCTCTTTTGAGAGTTTAAGATTTTCTCTTTTCAAACTCTATTGTCTTTCTTCTATCTCTCCCGCGTTAGGTGGTATCAGAGTCAAGGCTTTCCCTTACGATGGCCAACCAAGCCGGTGAAGATAGTATTCTTTCTGACGTGTTCAAAGAGTTGCGAGCCATGACAACTATAATCCAAATTTTGTATGTTCAAATGGAGCGGTTAGAAACACTAATGGAGCGGACCGAAATGAAACTGCAGATGTTGCGATCAAATCAAGACAATATAGGAAGTGAAGGTGGCGATAGGAGAATCGCTCAGGGACCACACCTCAATCCTATATTACCCTAACAATCTCGTATGATTCAAACCAACGAGAATAAATTTTCAGATGAAGATGCGCAGATTCTGACAATAGCCGAGAAGACGGTTGTTCCAGAAATGTCTATTTCGAATGATTCTTTTGTTGAAGTAAAGGTAAACTGGAAACACTAGACAAAAAGGATGTAGAGAGGGAGAAAACTATGGAGTGAAGGAACAATTTGGAAGGATATATATATATGTTATTAAGGAAAAACTTGACTCATTCAAAGTATTAAGCAATGTTTTATTCGGCCACGAAAAGCAATCTCTCATTGAAAGAGTTGATGAAACTGATTTAAATGATGGGTTAGTGAAAGTACAAGATTTGATTTATACCAATGGTGAAGATGTCACTATTTCAGAAGTCCAGAAGCGTCTAGATTTTCTTAAAGTTATTAAAGACTCAATTTTTTTTAAATTGAGTGAACTTGCAACCACAGTTATTTTAATATCTATTATGTTTAGCGTATGTTTTTGGGTAAGAAAACCAAAAGAGAGAATTGAGAATATGATTATAAGTCATCGGAGGTATCACTCAAGAGCGAGTTCTTTTCAGAAAGGAGGGACTGATGTCGGACAAATTTTCAATAATTATTCGGGTGACTCAAGAAAATAGAAAGGGATCTATTAATTTAGTTAGTTTCTAATTTTTATAATTTCTTAATATTTAAAGTTTCTTATTTTCCTTAATTTTCTAATTTTTCTAATTTTAATTTTTTAATTTTTCTAGTTTTTATATTTATTTAGTTTCTTTATTTTTTATAGTTTCCTAATTTATAGGGTTTGCATTCCATATAAATACTTATAGTGTTTCATTATTTTGGTATTCGTTATTAATAATATTTTCTTTGAGAGTGATATTTCTTTTTTGAGAGTTTAGAGTTTTCTCTTTTCAAACCTTTTTGTCTTTCTTCTATCTCTCTCGCGTTATCATACCCTTCTCGACTTGTTTACAAAGTCCTTTCTAGCTTCTGCTAGGAAAGGTTCATAGTTGTACCTTTGTCATGGGAGGTTTGATTGATCAAGGAGGCTTCTGCAGTCTTCTTATCCCGATCGTGTAACGCTGATGGGTCGTAAAGTTTTTTTCGATCCCTGACAGGCATTAGCTTTTTACTGTAAATTCCTTATGCATTTCTTTTGATGTAGTTTGGTCCGGCTCAAGGACTCGTATTCATCTTTGTACTCTAATGTGTATTTGTCATATTAAAATTATTCAATTTTTGGTGACCTGTCGATGTGTGTGACTAGCGCTGAATGGCTAAGTGAACGGTTTAATTGACCGATACGAAACTTCGCAGTTGGTCGGCTTTTTACTACAAGACATGAAATGGCATTGTCCTTTAGTTTTCTTCACATGTTCAAACAAAGGGATTTTGCTCTTTTAGTGCATGCGTCCATTTGAGAGCCTAACTGCGTGAGAGGGTCTTGTACGTCTGTCCAGAGTACTTTTGTTCGATAGGCAAAGTAATATCTGCCTGTTCTGGGAGATAAATCCCTATCAACAGACTCCGCCCAGGAGAACTAAGCGATGTTGGCC
Source organism: Dillenia turbinata (assembly GCA_037126225.1). Classification (NCBI taxonomy): domain Eukaryota; kingdom Viridiplantae; phylum Streptophyta; class Magnoliopsida; order Dilleniales; family Dilleniaceae; genus Dillenia; species Dillenia turbinata. The sequence goes on along the minus strand of JBAMMX010000016.1, from coordinate 16,604,875 downwards.
CATTTGGGGATATAGATCCCTAACGATAAGATAGTGCAAAGTTGGCCCATTTGAGGAGATAAATCCCTAAAGATAGGACAGGGTGACGTTAACCCGTTCAGGGAAATAGATCCCTAATGATAGGATAGGGCAACGTTGATTCATTCAAGAAGATAGATCCCTAATGATGGCATGTCCTAAGAGGCACAAGGGTAAATCGATAGGTTAGCAGTGCTAGATAGAGTGTCACAGGGGTTTTACCTGGTTATCAGATTTGACATGTTTGTTCTATAGAGTATTGATCCTTATTGATAATAGATACGCAAGTTTTCAGAATTTCACATTTTGAGTGCAGTCGAGTCATCCAGGTGGTCGAGGTAATAAATGTCTAGGCAAACTTCTAAGCATATCCTGTAAGGACCTTTCCAATTAGGTGCTCATTTACCCCCTGGTTGGGGTTGACAGGTGGCCTCTACCTTCCTGAGTACCAAGTCACCTGGTTTGAATGTTCTAGTTCTGACTCGTCAGTTGTAGTACCTTGTCGTCTGCTATTGGTAGGCAGCCATCTGAATGGATGTGGTTTCCTTTAACTCGAAAAGTAGGTCTAGGTATTCACATAGCTCAGATTCATTTTGCCCCTCTTCGTATTGTTCTACTCTCAGAGAATAGATCCCAATTCGACTGGTATGACGGCTTCGCACCCATATGTGAGATTGAATGGTGTCTCCCCTATTGCCTATTGAGGCGTTGTTTGATAGGCCCATAGAATATTGTAGAATTCATTGAACCAGCGACTTTAGACTTCATCTAGTGCAGTTTTGAACCCTTGTGGGATCGTTCGATTGATAACCTCGACAAGGCCATTGTTTTGTAGATAGGCAATGGAAGTAAAGCAATGTCGGATCTCCAACCTATCACAGAAGTCTCAAAAACTTTTGTTTTCAAACTGCTTGCCATTGTCCATGATCAGGACATGAGGTATGCCAAATCTGGTAACGATGGATGTCCACACAAAATGTTACATTTTTTCGATAGCTATCTGAGCTAGTGGCTCAGCTTCTACCCACTTGGTGAAATAATCGATGACCACAACTGAGAATTTCTGCTATCTAGTTGTTGGTGGGAATGGTCATAGAATGTCTATTCTCTACTAAGCGAATGGCCACGGTGTGGCTATCAAGCAAAGCTCGATAAAGGGCTGTCACGGTACTGATGAGAAACACTGACATTTGTCAAATCTTTTGATGTATTTGTCCGCATTGGTCTTCTTGGATGGCTAGTAATATCCTTGCCAAAAGGCCTTATTCACCAAATTTCAGGCACCTAAGTAACTATCGCATATTCCCTTATGAATCTCTTTGCAGACGTAATCCCCTTCTTCGGGTGTCAGACACTTCAGATACGAATGGGTATAGGACATTTTGTATAGATCACCATTGATGATGGCATAATGAGTGGTTTTGCATCTCTCAGTTTGGTGACTTCGGAGGGGGAGCTCGGTAGTTGCTCATGCTTCAGATAAGCTTTAATGGGATCTTTTGAGCTTGATGAATTGTTTGCCGACAAGATTTATTTGAGCTCCTCGATACTGGGGTATGGTAGACTTTCTATATAAACGGTGTAGGTGGTTGCTGCTAAGTCATATCTAGCTAACTTTAAGGGTGTGTTAACTCATGTATTTTTGGACTGAGATATTTGTTGTATGTCCACTTTATCAAATCTATTTGCCATTCGGCATATCTTGGATAGACATTTTGTCATCATTGGCTCTTTGGTTTCTTAGGTTACTTGGATTTTCCTTATGGCCAACTGACTGTTGATAAAAACCTTTATGTTTTGGGCCCCTAATGATGCTGCAATCCCCAACCCAGTTAAGGGGGATTCATATTCGACCTAATTGTTGGTTGCTTGGAAATCAAAGCAGAAGGCGTATTCGGCTTTGAAGTTGTCTAGCCCTACTAGGATGAGTCTAGCTCTTCTTCTTGAAGAATTGGATGACCTGTCGACATATGGTGTCCATTCGGGCTGTGAGCACTCTTCTCGATCATTGGTGGGAGGCTTTTCAATAGAGATTGGGAACGTGCACTCGAAGATGAAGTTTATGAGGGCTTGACCCTTGATCGCTGGTCTCGGTTGATAGTCGATATCGAACTTGCCTAATTTAATGCTCTAGTTAATAAGTCTCCCTGAAGTGTCCCTTTTCTATAAGATCTATTTCAAGGGCTGATTGGTTAACACCACTATGGTGTGGGCTTGAAAGTACGGTCGGAGGCATCTAGCGACGATGACCAGGGCAAAAGCTATCTTCTTGATGGGTCGGTAGTTGACGTCAGACTCATGAAGCGTACAGATGACATAGTACACTGGCTTCTGTGTGGTGGAATCCTATCTTACAAGGACGGAGCAAAGTATTTGGTCAAAAACAGAGAGATAGAAATAAAGTTTCTTACCCATGACCAATTAGGAGAAGAGCAGAAGTGATATGAGATATTCTTTAAACCTTTCAAACGCGGCTTAGCATTCGGACATTCTTATGAAATTCTAGGACTTCTTCAAGGTACCATAAAAGGGTTTCTACTTTTGCCCCACTTTCGACATGAGTTAGTTGAGGGCGACGATTTTGCCGGTAAGATGATGTATGTCTTTCACTGTTCTTGGTGGTGTTATGTCGAGTATGGTTTAAATTTTCTCTAGATTCACCTCAATTTCTCATTTGGTGATTAGAAAACCAAATAATTTCCTAGATGTGATCCTGAAGGTACACTTCATAGGATTTAGCCTCATGTTGTACTATTCCAGTGTTTGGAACGTCTCTTCCAAATCAGCGGCATGATCATTGGCATCAGTACTTTTAATGAGCATATCATCGACATAAATCTCTACGTTTCTACCAAGTTGTTTATTAAAGACCTTATTGACCAGACGTTGGAAGGTTACTCCAGCGTTCTTGAGACCAAATAATATAACCTTGTAGCAATAGGTATCAAACTCTATAATGAAACTGGTTTTCTTTTTGTCTTCAAGAGCCTTACGTATTTGATTATATTCGGAGTATGCATCCATGAAACTCAAGAGCTGATGGCAGAACAAGTTTTTGACTAACTTGTCGATGTTGGAAAGTGGATAGTTATCTTTGGGACAAGCTTTATTGATATCATTGAAGTCTATGCCCATTCTCCACTTTCCGTTTGCTTTTTTTTCCATGACCATATTAGCTAACCACTTAGGATACTCTACTTCTTGAATGAATCTAACTGTAAAAAATTTTTGAAAATTTTCTTGTATCATACGTTGGCATTTTAGTACAAACACCCTTTTTCTTTTGTTTAACAGGCTTACGACTAGCCACAGTCAACTTATGGACTATGACCGAGGGGTAAATGCTCGGCATGTCCTCAGGGGAACACGTAAAAACTTTAGAATGACGTCGCAGACAATCCATGACTGCTTTTTGGAGAGGGGGTGGCAAATGGATGCCAGTCTAGATGGTTTGCCCGAGCACATCTATGAGGGGAACTTCGATTAGCTCCTCCCCTGATTGGGGCTTTGACCGATGTTCAATGTTGCCTCTAAGTTCTAATGTGTCTATTTATAAGGCGTCTTTCTCTCCTATTATGGGGGTGACTGATGGATCAGGCTCGTTACAGAGAACTGTGAATCCCTGAGGTATCCTAAATTTAACTTTCATATGTCTGGTACTCGGTAGCGCTTCAAGGCCTATTAGCTAGGACGACCTAGGATGGCATTGTAGAGGGATAAGAGTTTTATTACATGTAAAAAGCGGTTTAGGTAGTGGCATGGTGAGAAGGCATTCCTAATGACACAGCGAGCAGGATGGTGCCTTCCGAATGTATGCATTCATCGGCGAGCACTCTGATGGGGTGGCTTGAAATCTGAAGGTAAGATGGGTCAAAACCCATCTGCTGAAAAACATCCCAAAAGAGGATGTCGTACACTACCTCTTGATCTACGAAACTTCTCTTGACAAGGTATGAGCCAATCCTTGTCATGATAATTATCAAGACGTTTTGGCTGACATCGACCCCTATTAGATCGTCATCATCAAAATCAATTGCTGGTCTTCTTCTCTTAATTGAAGCCATGATGGAGGTGGGTTTAACTCCACAGATGATAGCGTAGCTAACTCGAACGAGAAGGTTTGGCCGTCTGATGGTTTTGATCAATGAGACTTGCAAAAGACCACCGGAGAATACTCTAACAGGAAAGACTCTGACGCTCAAATTAGAGAGCGATTTTCGAGAGAAAGAAAATAGACTGATAATGAAAGAGAACAAGAGTGTGAGGGTTTTGTATGCTTTATGTGCTCTGTGTAGGTTCCGTGGACTTATCTAGGTAGTAGGTGTATTTGAGTTTATATAGCTATCACCGTGAGAGTCATATGCACATAGGGTGGTAAAATCCTAATTTTCTTATAAGGATGTCCCAAGATTTTGGGGAATCGTTTCGTAGAATTTCCAAAGATTGCAAAATCTCATCTGCTTGGAAAGTCCAAATCATCGTGGAGATCCTTCCCTTTATTACCTATGTTTCCTGTTTACATAAGATTCCCTTTCCTATTTTAGAAAAAGTGAATATCTTGCTGACAAATTGAGCAATTCTTACTAAGCACCGAGGAAACTTTGGATCCGGACTATTGTGGTATCGAGCAGTTGGCCGCTCGAGGGAGGAATGATCGGTGAATATCGACTAAGTCTGTTCGCAATCTGTGAGTCTTGCTGATCGGGATCCTAGAAGGTTTGGGCCATGTCCCATAAGGTACTTACACTAATTTAGTCTAAGCCAACCTAAGCCTTGGTAGATGAACAAATTAACCAACTAACAAGATGAAACACATGCAAAACATTTTATTCTCACATGTTGTTGATGAATACGTGAGACTGCATATATTTTTCACCTTTCTCATAGGTTTCTAACAGGTTGTTAATGGCCATAACATGATCTTTATTTTGTTCATGAGATAAATATAGAGAGGTTTTGGTTGAGCACAGGAAAGATTTGAAACAATGGGTTTTGGGTTGAGAGAGAAATGATAGAGTGAGAGAAATGAAGAAAGTAAGTACAGGAAGAAGATGTGAGATGGTCCTATTGTTTGAAATTATGGATCCAGTAAATAACAAATTTAAAATTAAACTCTTTTTTAACTCTTTGAAATTATAGAATTTAACCAAAATTCATAAATTACATTTTTTTTCCTCCAAAAATAAATTCTTTTCAAAATAAAATGAATCAAAAAATTTAATCTAATTAAACTTAATTTTTTATTATAGCTAAAAGGCAAAAATCATGATAGCGAAACAAATGACTTCCATGATATACGTATTTTTTCTTTTCTTTTTTTTTTTTGGAAAAGCAAATGCATTTTTTTTATTAAATTTATTTTTCACACGTTTTCAAACCAAAGATAATAAAATAAAATAATTTACTTAAATTATAAAAGAAATTATCGCACGCATCGCTCGCTAATATGTAACTAAACAAAGAATTTGATTGTTTTCTCAAAAATAACCCAATACTGGACTCGAATCATATTATGTTGGTAATTCTTTTAAATCCACTAACCTAAGAGCCTAAACATTTTTGCCAAAATTTACTTATCCCCCCTTAAACCAAATAAAAAATGAGCAAATAAAAAAAATATGGAATTTATTTATAAATAAACTATTGCGTTTGGAATTAAAAATTAAAATATAGAATTAAATTATATTCATGTGCTTGGAATAACAAAAATAAAATGTAAAATTCATTTTTTAATATTGTTATTTATTTAATTATCCTTAAATTTCCCTCCCATTAAAGCTATTTAGGATAAAATTTAGGAATAAGCATAAATCAGCTAAACCTAACGTGTCCGCATCCTCCTGCAACTTGCTAGTTAACATTATTATATAATTAATGACAATTTAAAATTTTACGATCCTCTTATACGGATTGCGGCCTCAACCTAACGAATTAATTAGTGTAATAATTATGATTTATTTTTTTTTTATTTTTGAATGAATATTATACTAATTATTGTGTTTTATCATGATTGATGTGTTAGGAGTGATGGAAGAAATTTACGAAGAAAAATAAATTAAAAAAAAAGTTAATTTGGAGCAATTATACAGAGAATAAAAAAATTGGACAGTAATACTCTTTCATTAGCATATGGGCACGTGAAACTTAGAAGAAAATACAAGATTTATTCAAGAATTATCACAGTAAATTTCATATTTGGTAGCACGAAAATTTAAGAAAAAGTGAGGATAGATTTGGAAGATTTAAAGATATTATTTTATTTTTAATATTTAAGAATATAAATTTTAAAAAAATCTAATTTTATAATTTTTTATTTTAGTTAGACTATTTCTCTAGCAAATCAAGTAGCTTATTTGTCATCAAAAACTTCCTTTTCTATTTCATAATTGCCTAGAATTTAGAAAAATTTTATCTCAGGAAAATAGGTAACTCATATATATATATATATATACGGGACATAGCATGTAGCAAAAGGGGGAGGAAGCAGCCCGGAGGGGGCAGTAGCCCCTCGTCCAGCAGTAGAAAATCAAAGTCATTCTTGTAGCACTCCAACAAACAGCCACGTTTTTCATTGGGAAGCAATATTTTTTAATACAAGCAGAATTTTTATTACTTTTGTGAGTTTTCTTCTTTCATGTTTTTTTTTTTGCTAAATTAATTTTTTAGTCAAAGGTTTATTAAAATCTTGATGGATAAAAATTATGAAATCTAAATGAAATTATTGATTCAATATTTTATAAATATTTATTTAATTTTTATAGCCTAATATTTATGATTGTTTTAAATTTATTGAATCGATACCTATATTTGATAATGTTAAAATAATTTACAATCACTTAAAAATAGTAATATTTGTTTATTTTTAATAACGTGATAATTGGCATAGTTTTATAATCTCGCAAGCGATTTAATTTATACCAAGAGATTAGATAATCTAATTTAAATAAATCTAAATTAGAATTTATTGATTAGAATTAGATCTCTTTAGATTTTAAAACCGTCAAAACACTAAATCCAACGAGAGTCTTTTAGGTTGTCTTTCGAATAGGAAAATAATTAATGATGGTATTTTAATTATCGACAAAGTAAGGAGAAATTGGTTGTTTCGTGATATTTAACGGCTATGACCAATTTATTTACATAATATTGAGTAATTTTTGTATCAATGATCAATCAAATATATAGAGATGGTAATAATTCATTTGACTAAAAAATTGATTTCACATTAGTTTTTTATTCTTTTAATTTCAAATTCTTTATTTTTGGTTAATTAATTTAGTTAATTTTTAAATCTTCCATATTTTTTTTTATTTTTATTTTCTTAAAAGAGATAAATCCAGCATTCCCTGAAGAGACGACTTTACTCACTTTATTCTAATATTTTGTGAAGTAAGTTAATCTATTTTTAGTTGTTTGATGACACACTAAATTTTGGTGCCGTTATCGGGGAATGGTGTTAAGTGATTTATTTTTTTAAAAATTTTTGTTTTCTCATTGTTTTCAGAACTAACTCTTGCAGTAAATTTGTTGGAATTTGACGATGGCATAAAAGAGAAGGATGTGACGAAAACATGGCTGCCCAAAGAATTTTAAGAGGGTTATTAATACCTGATGTTAATGAACATTCTTTTTGTATTGATTTTCTTAATATTGAGTTTTTTTTTTGAATTAAATTATGAATTGATATGCTTATTGCCTATTTTTCATGAATTTGCAGGAGATGATCCTTACAAGTATCTTAAGGAATTTCATATCGTGTGTCCCACAATAAGACTACAAGGTATAACTGAGGAGCAATTGCAATTAAGGGTTTTTCCCTTCTCTTTAGTTGATAAAATTAACAATTGGTTATTTTATTTATCTTCTAGTTCAATTACTAATTGGAATGATTTGAAAATATTGTTTTTAGAGAAATTTTTCTCAACTTCTCATGCAACAAACATTCAGAAAGAAATTTGTAGAATAAGGTAATTTAATGGGAAAACTTTATATGAATATTGGGAAATATTTAAGCAACTCTATGCAAGTTGTCTCAACACCAAATTCCCCAACAGCTACTCATCCAATATTTTTATGAAGGCCTTTTGCAGATGGAAAGAAATATGATCGATGCAGCAAACGATGGTACGATGATGAATAAAACACCGAAAGAAGAACAAAATTTAATTTCAAACATGACAGTCAATGCTCAACAATTTGGAATAAGACAAGAGATTTGAAAGAAAGTTAACGAGGTAAATGATTTTTCTCTTGATCAAGAATTGAGAGAACTAATCTCTCTTATGCGTAATTTTATTATAAAGAAAACACAACAGGTCAAGACATGTGAAATTTGTTCTAATTTTGATCACCCACGATATGTGTCTCATTCTTTAAGATGATCCATATTCGAACACCTACAACCAAGGATAGAGGGTTCACCCAAATTTCAGCTATGAAAATCGACAACAAGGACAACAACTATAAAACCGACCACAATTTCAGCATCAACAACCCTCTTTGAATCAAAATACATCTCTAGAAGAAATTATTAAAAGTTTGACTAACAGTACTCAATTATTTCAATAGGAAAGCCAATGATTTCAATGAGAAACAAGGGCCAATATCCAGAATTTAGAGAATTAGATATCATAATTAACGGTGATTGTGAGTCGATTGGAGAAAAATCATAACAAACTACCCTCTCAAATGGAGATCAACCCTATGGAGAGTGTGTGTGCTTGGTGCTCAAAAATGGAAAAAAAAAATGTAAGGCATTTCATCAAAAGCCGAAGAACATAAGGGACCGAGCAACAAGAGAAATCATCATAATTGAATGATTCAACCAAGGAGGTAAGTAAAGAGACCGATACTTTCAAGCTTAAAATATTAATTCCACTACCTTTTCCTAACAGGTTTGTACAATCAAAGAAATAAGAGGAAGAGAAAGAGATTTTGGAAACTTTCCCAAAAGTAGAAATCAACATTCCTCGCTTGGAAACAATAAAGCAAATACCAAACCCATTCATGAAACCAATCAAAACAAAAATTGATGCGAATTTGGGTACTTTAACTCTGAAATTTGATGGTAAAGTTACTACTTTTAATATTGTTAATGCCATTAAGTATCCAAATAAATTTAAATATGTTTTTCATGATAACAGAGTGGACTTTATTATACATAGTAATTTTATATAAGATGAAATAGATTTTGTGTTTAAGGATAACTTAACAGATAAGGTTGCATAATGGGACAGGTTTTTTCATGACAAATCTCTACACCAAAAACTATCCATGATAGGCTAAAAAGTCCTTCACTTCAATTCAAAATTGAAGTTCATGCAAGGTAAATTGAAGTCTAAATAGACTGGACCGGTCTTTGAACAGGAATAAAGCAAAGAGATCATGTCTAGCCACAGACATTAAATAAGACGTTTAATGAGAAGCAACCTAATATTTTCTTTTATAATTTTTATTTCATATTTGTTTTTGTTGTTTGATTTTGGTTTTATTTTATTTTATTTTTTTTGAGGTGAATAAAGGTTGGAAAATTTTATGACCTGAAGTGCTTTATCGTTAAGGCATGTCCATGCCTTAACAACCCTTCATTTCTACCTAATTCGACTCACTTTCAACATCTAGACAAAAATACTCTTTGTTTAGGGTGTGCCCATGCCCTAAACCACTTTCATCACTACTTAAGCAAAGAAGACCCATGGCTGGATAGAAACACTCAAGCGTTAAGGTGTGCCCACGTCTTACACAAAGTTCACTACTGTCCACAATAGGACTCATTGGATTTGACTCTTAATTCTCCACTCCACCCTAGGGAAATTTTGTTTTTACTTTATTTTTTTATTTTTGCTTTTATTTGATATGAATCTTATTTATTTATTTATTTATTTTTTCTCTCACTTAGTATATATGTGTACTATTTGGTTGGCTGAAAATTTATGAAAAAAATGGCTCTTATCAATGATTTTTGTACTTGTAATGACTGTTTGTATCTTTAATAATTTCCTTTGAAAGACAAACATGTGAGATTTGATATAAACCCTACTTAATTGTGAGATTTGAAGTCTAAAACGAGCAATTTCATTCTTTATACTCAAAATTCTTTTCTTGTTGAGTGATTTTCACACTTGAATTGGTCATTCTAGAATTTACTCTATTATGCATTTCAAGATTACATCTAGGGTTTTATACATTCAAGTGATAAATGCATTTAGGTTTCACTCCTTTTTTGCTTGCATAGAAAAAAAAATTGCTACCCTAATTTTATAATCCCCTTAGAGAATCAAGTTGAGTTTGAGACCTTTTTTTTTTTCTTCATAACTCATCAATACAAACCAAAACTCTTATTTTTTACTTGCATTTTAACGCTTGTACCAAAAGTGTATGTAGTTAATTGCATAATTTTGGTTACATGTTTGCCTAAAAGGGAAATGTGCTTCTTAGAATCTTGATTTTCATATGTTCATTGATTATGAAAGGAATAAAAGAGCTTGAGTTTTGTTCATTCTTTGTTGGGGTATTCTTCATTCAAAAAAAAAAGAGAGAAAAAAAAAGAAAAGGCTGTGAAAAAAAACAAAAAGAAAAGAAAGAAAAAGAAAGAAAAAGAAAAAGTGCTGCATTTAGTTAATATTCATTTTAGTCATGGAACGTAGAGAAAAATATTGACATTTTTGTATGCATTTGCCGTTGGCTATTCGTGCATATGTGGACAGTAAAGATATTTATCTTTTTATGCTGTTTGTGTGGGGCGAAACTGTTTATTGCATAAAAATTGTGTAGTTAGTTACATATTGTCTTTGGTACGTTTTAACCCTTAGAATTCCCTTTATCTTACCCCTAATCCCAGCCCTATTACAATCAAAAGAAAAACCTTTTGATTGATGCATGAAATTCACATTTTTAAGTTGTGGAGATTTGATATATTTGCAAGCATACGGTAATATTAATTTCAATGTGTTAATTTGAGTGTTATCTATATTCTCTTTACCCCCTTTCGAGTGCATTTGAGTGAATCTCTTGGAGAGAATTGTTGAATCTTGCAGTTTTGATTTCATAAAGAGCTATTGAGATTTGTAATGGTTATTCTAGTACGAAATATTGTGAAGTGTTTGTTGTTTTGATTATTTTTCTGATTTGACTCTTATGACATATGTTGGCTTGATAGTTCGAAAGAAAAAAATATGTTGATTATAGTAGTTTTAGTTTTATTTGAGTTATAAATGCTTAAAGACAAACATTATCCAGGTGTGGGGGAATTTAATGGGAAATTAATTGATGTAATAATTGTGGTTTATTTTACTTGATTTTTGAATGAATATTACACTAATTGTTGTATTTTATGATGATTGATATGCTACAAGTAATGGAGGAGACTTATGAAGAAAAAGAAAGGAAAATGAATCAATTTGGATCAATTATGTAGAAAATGAAAAAATTAGACAGCAACACTTTCTCATTAGCATGTGGACACGTGGAACTTAGGAGATAATGTAAGATTTATTGAAGAATCACTGTAATAAATTTTCTATTTGGTTGCATAAAAATTCAAGAAAAAGTAAGGATGAATTTGGAAGTTTTGAAAATATTATTTTATTCCTAATATTTAGGAATATAAATTTTGAAAAAATCCAATTTTATAATTTTCTATTTTAGTTAGGCTATTTTTTTTACAAGTCAATTAATTTATTTATCATTAGAAGCTTCCTTTTTTCTTTGATAGTTGTCTAGAATTTAAAAAGATTTTATTTTAAGAAAATAGGTAACTCATTCATATATATATATATATTTATATATTTATATATTTATATATATGGGACATTGCATGTTGCAAAGGGGGAGGAAGCAGCTCGGAAGGGGCAGTAGCCCCATGTCCATGAGCAGGAAATTAAATTCATTCTTGTAGCACTCCATTCTTCTTACCTAGAGACTTTATTTTCTTCCACCAAACAGCCACGTTTTTCTCTGGGAAGCAATTTCTTTTAATACAAGCAGAATTTTTATTCGCTTTTGTGAGTTTTCTTCTTCCATTTTTTTTTGTTAAATTAATTTTTTAATCGAAAGTTTATTGAAATTTTAATGGATGAAAATCGTAAGATCTATTATAAGTATTTATTTAATTTTCATGCCCTAATGTTCATAATTATTTTAAATTTATTAAATAGATACATATGTTTAATAACCCTAGAATAGTCTACAACCATTTAAAAATAACAAAATTTGTTTGTTTTTAATAATGTGATAATTGACATAGTTTTATGGTCTTACAAGCGATTTAATTTATGCCAAGAAATTAGACAATCTAATTTAAATAAATCTAGATTGGAATTTGTTGATTAGAATTAGATATCTCTATATCTTAAAGCTGTCGAAACACTAAATCCAACGAGAGTCTCTTGGGTTATTTTTTGATTAGGGAAATAATTAATGATGATATCTTAATTACCAATAAAATAAGGAGAGATTGGTCATTTTGTATACTTAACAGCTATAACAATGTATTCACATAATGTTGTGTAATTTTTGCATTAATGATTAATCAAATTTATCAAGATGGAAATAATTCTTTTGACTAGAAAATTGATTTTCTATTAGTTTTTTTTTTTAATTTTTAGTTCTTTATTTTTGAATAATTAATTTAGTTAATTTTCAAACCCTCATTTTTTTTATTTTTATTTTCTTAAAAGAGATAAATTCACTATTTCCTGAGAAGACGATTTTACTCACACTATGTAACACCGACACTATGGTGTCCGTACTGTACTCCTATACTTGAAATTAATAAAAAATATTTCCTCTGTTTATATATATATATAGATAGAAAAATTTTAAATTTTATATTGATTTTTGATTTTGGGGTATTAAATTAAAATTTTTGGTATATTTAGAATATCCGTGTTTCCGATTCGGAGTACATTCTATTTTAGTGATAAATTTAGAGTTTTAATAAAAATGCAGAAATAAATATTTATTTATTTATTTATTTATTTATTTATTCAGTTATAAAAAAGCGAGAGAGAGGAGATGCTGCGTTTTGGCCAAAACGCCAAGATCCCCCCCTCAAAATTCGAATAGGGCTAAAAGCCCTAATCTCACCCCGCCTGCCCTCTCTCTCTACCCTCTCTCCCGCTGCTCTCTCACTCCTCCGCACATCCTCCCCCGCGAATCCAGGCCATCGCCGCGACCACTCAGCCCTCCAATCACTATCTCCGACCACCCCATTCCCTCTCACTCCCCCTTCCTGCTCTCTCTATCCCCTCTTATTCTCTCTCTCTCTCTGTCCTCCATCTCTCTATCTCCTCTCTCTCGACCGTCAGAACTCCTCCACCGATCGTAACCACCACCGCAGCCGCGGCTGTCTTCCTTCAACACAACCAACCACCGTAGCCCCACTCTCTCTCTCTCGTCTCTCCCCGTCTCTCTCCCTCGCACGCGATAACGCGCGACAGCTCCTCAGGCGCGCTGCATTGCTCTTCTCGCCGAGAGCATCTCTCGGAACCTTCCCCTCGTCGCCATGACAGACTTCATCAAAAACCCTAGGCCGAGCTACGACTCCTTCAGAAAAGTGCAAGGGCTGAGTTTAGATTTTAGTTCTAGGTTTTGATTTCCATAGTGATTAAGTCTAATTGCTAAAATTTTCCTCACCTTGGAGACATCATAAGATTCCAAACTGAGTCATTCTACGGACGTTAGGGTTCGGGAGCTATCAAAACCCTAGGTGAGGTAAAATTTCCAACCCCTTCGATAATTGGAATGAGTTGAGGCTAAATTTAGAATGAGATTCTTGTATAAAAATGTGTGGAATTCGAAGAGAATGTATTTTCTTGAAAATTGATATGTGATTTCTAGGGTTACATCTAAATTTTATATGAATTTAGGCGGATTAATATGAAAGAAACATGTTTGATGAAATTAGAACTTTGTTGAGTTAATTAGAATAGCTCTTCTTAGAGTCAATTCGAAATGTGTATGAAAAATATTAAGGTTGAGTCGAGTGTCTGATATGGAAAGAGAATGTTCTAGATGATAGAATCATGTTGACTTGATTTGAATGGTTGCTTTTAAGAGTTTAATTTGACGAATGCATGAAAATAGTGAGAAATTGGGATTTGAGTTTAAGGATCAATGCGGTCTTTCTCATTTTAAGTTATCTTGCATATAGACAATCAAAATACAACTTCTATATTATGAAAATAGACTTCAATACCTTGAAAATGACATATGGTTTGAAGAAATCGGATGAGAATCGAAAAGTGTATGATTTTTCAAAGATTTTTCCATTTCATAGGAAATTTATTTATTTTAAGCGTATTTCCAATTTTGACTGGTTTTAGGATTGAATCAGGCTTGATTTTGATTTGATTAATTATTTATAAATGAAATAAAATTGATGATATTAGAGTATATTTATAAATCGAAGAATTTGGATTTGTATAAAATTTGGGAAAATGGATAAAATCTAAAAATATTTGGAAATTGATAAAATGAGAATCTAGAAAGGTGATTGTGTAAATGTATTGATTTTTGCTTAATTTGGGTATGGAAATCAAGTAAATGGATGTTATAGTGTGCAAGAAATTTCAGTATATGAAATGTTTGATTTAAGTCTTAAATGAACACATATTGAGGGGAGAAACCCTAAGGAAACATGTATAAGAAAATTTAGAACTTTGAGTATGAAATTTGATGGGTTTTAATGTGATTTTGAGTGTTAAAATGTGGATTCGATGTACTTGTAGGTCATGCTATAATTTTGGATAGAGATTAGTAAGTATGTGGATGTAAAAATGTCTTCAACGTAATCCATTAGAGAGATTGGGAATGAATCTAGTAAGAAAAAATGGAGGCTTATATGTGTATGTAATAAGGTATAAAAGTGTATGCATATATAGTGATATTGGTATGTTAAAGTGGATATGAAAATGTGTAATTATAAAGAATGAAAAAAAGTATGTGTTTGTATTTATATGATAAATGTATAGTATTATATTGGTGTATCCAAGAGAAGAAGTTGACAAAGTAATTTTGAATAAGAATGTGTTGGTGTATATGGTTGATCTTATAAAATATGAGAGTATTTGGATTGGTGTGAGCTTATATGCAGGATTGGCTGAGTATCACCACTTAAGTCTTGAGGACATGTGTAAGGCTGAACAAATATGAAGAGTTAAGGTAGTGGACTAAAAGACTTGACTTTGGACATTGAAATTTGAAAGTGAAAAACATGCATTTTAGCCAATTGAACAAACATTTAGTCCCTTAGCATAACTTTCTATACACAGCTTCCAAACGACATGAGAGGGTTTCTTTCCATTTTGACACTATATATCCTCAAGTTTTAAAAATGAAATAAGAAAACCCCTTGATTTGTAAAGGTGTATTAGAAGTTATAACATATTTTCATAACTCACAGTCCTGAAACTTGGCCGATTTTATACATGCGTAAGTGTTAGATGTCTTGATTGAGGAGAACACTTTTCTTCGGTTCGGTGGCCATCATTCAGAGTATGCTAATTTCTCACATACCCGTGAGTGGGATTTATTTCCAACGTTTCGCTAATCATGTAAACCCCAGCCTACAACATTTTGATAAATGAGCATGATTTATTCAAGTGCCTTGAAATGTTTTGACCGGGTTTTGGAACCGACTTCATATAAACCGATGAAGTGTCCAAAAATTTGTTAAATTATGAAAATATGCATCTATGTGGTTGAAATGTATAATCTGTCATTTTATGCTATATGTTGCATTTGGTTTGTAAATTCGATTCATCTCACATGTTGGATACGATATTGATTTTGGCCTCGAGGGCTTTGGTATGTATTGCCTCAGAAAGGCTGCCAAGGACACCGTGAGAGGCGCTTGGATGGCGTCCGGATATGCTCTAGGCCTCAGGTATCCCACTTCCATTTGTTGTCGAGATTATATTTAATACACGGCATTGAAGCTAAGTTGGAACCCGAAAGGGGAGGATCTGGATACTCTTCCAAGTCATAGACTGGACGAGGTCCGTCGCCAATGTCGGGTAGAGAGCACTTTAAATAAATTTTGAGAGAGAATATTTTACAGAGTTCGGGCTTATAGGTCAAGGTAGACCTCTGTCAGACACTTTTGGCTACACTACCATGATTTCAATGATACCAGTTCTAGATGTATATTGACTCAAAATGGTACTAATGATATATTGTTGAAATGAAAAGCATGATGATTTGAAATATGATTTGTATACTTATGCTTTGACACTCCAGTTTCACACCCCATATTAGACGATTACATTGACCTACTCACTCACCGAGTATTCTTTCCTCGAGTACTCACCCTCCTCTTCCTCCCCGCATGTGATTATGGTGCTAGGGCGACGCATTTGGCTCTAGAGGGCTTGATAGCTTGTTGGTGGATTTGGTATTTACGACGGTGAGATTTAAGTTTTAATTGAAAATATGAATTTCATACTTTATGCCGACTCCGTGGTCTTGATATTGAGGTCCATAGTTGGCCGTGTACATATTATGAGATGACCGTATAATTTTAGGACTTTTGTTTCTAGAAACTCTCATATTTCACTTGCATTGAGGCATTTGTAAATATTTAAAGTGTTAACTTGGGAATTTGTAATATATTTGTATAAATTTAGGCCCGCTCGGTGTGGACACGCTCATGCCTAGTTGGGCATAACAGAGGAGAGGTCTGGTGGCTAGAATCCGCTGAGAATTTATTTAGCCTTGGCGTTGTTCGATGTCGGCTGTGGGATTTGTTGGTTTTGGAGAGGTCGGGATGGCCATTTGTTTAACTCATAGGATGATTTTAAATTATATAGGTATACAGTGTTTATTTGTACATGGGAACCTCCCATTTATGGGGAGGTTCTACCCATTTTCTCAGAAAATACAGCCAGCATCCAGGCAACAAGAATTGTTCACGATTCCGGTTCGGGGAGTACACACATTATATTAGTATTTTATAAGTAAGTTAATTTATTTTTAGTTGTTTGATAATATACGAACTCGTACGCTTATATATATATACACACATAAATATATATGTTGTCACTATTGGCGATGGATTCAAGAACCCTTGTTAGTTGTTATTATTATTATTATTATTATTATTATTATTTTGATATAAAAATGCAACCAAACGAACCGAATCAGAGAAAAGATGATACAAGTGGATTATCGGCTTGAGTCAGTCCTTGAGGGACAGAACCTTGTTAGTGGCATCAACATTGTCAAGCCCCAATTCAACCCCCATTGAGGCTTCTTGGCAACAGACTGCCTAGTTCTCACTAGGACTCCGGAACTTACATGAGTAACAATAATCAAATTTAAATTAAAAAATTTTCTTTTATTCAATTACTATAAATATTACGTAGGTCTCTTATACAGACAAGGCAAAGAACATTAGTACTTGAAAGTAATTCATGACATGGCTCTCTACTGCTAGCCTAATTCTCCTCGACCGATGTTCCGTAGGGTCTGAAAATAATTTTTTTGCATGAGCTTGACAGCCTTTCCGAGTTTCTGTGTGAATGTGAAGAAAATATGTCATTGTAAAATCTACTATAACAGCTTCAAAAAAAATCTTTTGAAAAGTTCCCAATGCAGCAACAACACGCACAAGTAATAATAATATAGTAACATGTAACAAGACAGAGACAGATAACAGCCCCCTATATCTTATCTCTTTATTACAAGAATAGTCTACTTATCAAGCCCTATGAGGTCCATTTCCGAATGGCCTATCGATCTCCCCCCCACATTAAGTAGACAAATCTCCTATCCACATTCATGGGGTGCTACCAATATGTACTTTAATGCTCAAAGAGCCCTTGCTTGCTTGAGCAATCTCCGCATATATTAGTTATATAACAACCACAAACACATATATCGATAAAGTAACAGAGATCATAATAATAATAGTAAAACATGACGGGCAATTGTAAAATTCATGGAATCAATACCAACTCATGGTAGCTATAGAAAATCATGGTAATAGTAGGAAATTATAAAATTAGGGAGAATTCATGATGATTATAGGAAATCATGTTAGATTATGCATAAAGAAATATAGAAATGCAAAGAACACTCACTTTTAAAGGTTGCCAAAAAATCTTCTTTCCTTTTTCTTCCCTTCCTTCTCTTCCTTTCTCTCCTTTTCTTCTTCTTTTTTTTTTCTTTCTTCCTCACGATTTTTGTGATGGTGTTGGTATATTTAAAGGGATGGGTATTTACATTTGTTAAGAGGGCCATGAATTTTTTACAAGTGTGAAGATATTTGTTCTCTATCTAAGCTTACTTCCTTTGATTTAAACCAAGTGTCCCTCCATGTGGCAAACTTATGTGACATATACATTTGATAATTCAACACTTGGCATCCATGTGGTTCAATATGTGAATGACAAGTGTTGGTGGGGACGGTGTTGTCTTGTGGGGCAGGACGGTGTTATCTTTAGTGGTTTATTTAAGTTTTATATATACATTTATATAGTCTTTTTATGTTTGTGTAATTTTATTTTAGTTTATTCACTTGTTTGTACATAGGGAAATGACCCCGTTGGGGATAAAATAGTTTTGTAATCTAGTCTCTCTAAATAAAAGTTTATTCTCCCTCTCAAGAGAAAAATTCAAAATGTAAATTTTGGTTGAATTTTAGTTTCCTAAGTTAATAATCTAGAAAAATTTCTAAGAAAATAGGTTTTCTTTTAATTTGGATCATAAAGAATAATTATTAAAACTTTTTCTCCTAAGATAATCTTATTAATATACAATCAACAATAAGTCATTTCTTGTAATTAGATTAGGGTACGTGACAGAGCTTGTGTGTTTTCAAAAATTGATATTTGAACGGGGATCATTGCCTAAAATCAAGAAGAGTGATATCCATAAGACTACTTCTTTTAGACTAGGTATGGTTAATAATGTGAATTCTTAGTGATGTCTTTTGGCTCCAACTAATGCCCCAACCGTTTTTATGGATCTTACGAACCGAATTTTTCACCCATATTTGATAAGTTAGTGGTGGTGGATTTGTCAGGTATAAAGGGATACCAAAGAAAACAAGGATTAAGATTTGTATTGATGCAAGGAGATAAGGAGATAGCCTATAACTCTCAAGGTACCAGTTGGGGAAACATGGGGGAAAAAAGACAACCCATGATTTCGAAAGTTATTTACAAAGTGGTGTTTGCTTTTGAAAATATAAGAGACATTATTTATATGGATGAGATCTGCCAAATATATACCGATCTTAAAAGTTTGAAGTACTTACTTACTTAAAAGGAATTAAATTTAAAACAACGAACATGGTTGGAACTAATTAAAGATCATGACCTTATTATTGACTACCATCCTGACAAGGCCAATGTTGTGGCAGATGCATTGAATAGGAAGTCATCAACTAGTTTGCTGGGTGACAGAAGTGAAGTGATCTGGGGATCTTATTAGCATTCAGCCCCTGGGAGTAAGGCTAGCTAGTGATGGATATGGTGCTTCTTGAGATAAGATTTGAAGTAAGACTAACCTTGACAAATAGAATCCATGAACAATAAGCATCCGATGAGGAGTTAAGACTAGAACTTGGAAAGATTCAAAGGAAGAAAGAAATCCCAAGCCAAGTGTAAGAGATTTACGGCATACTAGTGTTTAAATATAGAATTTGTGTTCGAAAGGATGATGATTTTCTAAAGGCCATACTAGAGGAAGCACATGATTCAGCTTTAAAGTTTTACATCCAGAGAGTACAAAAATATATCGAATCATCTCTGAGAGAATTATTGGTGGCCAAGGATGAAAAGGGATATGGTTTTGTATATAGCAAAATGTCTACTATGTCACAAGTGAAAGTCGAATATCAAAAGAGAGCTGAAATTCTTCAACCCCTTACCAAGTCCTGAATTGAAGTAATCACATAACGATGGACTTTGCTATTAGATTGCTGTAAGATCTCAAGTTTTTTTTGATACCATATGGGTAATTTTTGATAGGCTTATTATGTCCGCTCATTTCCTACATTAGAATCACATAATCAGCAAAGAAGTTAGCCAAATTTTTAATATTAATGAAATTGTGAGGTCGCATGGGGTGCCAAAGTACACAGTTTCAGATGGAAATCTATCATTCGCCTCTTAGTTTTAGTCAAAACTATAGGAGCTCCTTAGGGACTAAATTGAGGTTTTAGCACAAATGTCTTTCCATCCTCATATTGATAGCCGCCTAAGAGGACTAATCCAAACTTTGGAAGATATACTTTGAGTTTGTATACTTGATTTTTCTAATAGTTGGGATAGATATCTTCCTCTAGTAGAGTTTGCATACAATAATAGTTATTAGTCTAGTATTGGAATGACACCGTATGAAGCATTATATAGGAGGAAGTGTTAAACCTAATATGATTGGGATTTAAGTTGGAGAAAGAAAGATCAAGAGCGTGGGAGTTGATTGATACTACGATTAAAAAAGCTAAGATCATTCAAGAAAGAATTAAAATAGCACAAGATCACAAAAAACTATGCTTGATAAAATAAAAAGACTATTGGAGTTTAAAATAGGTGATATGGTATTTTTAAAAGTGACGCTTGGAAAGGAGGGATACATTTCAGATTTGAAAAAAGCAATTTCTTGATACATTGGTCTATATAAGATCATTGAGAGAATTAGAAATGTAGCATATAAAACTTGAAAAGCCTCCGATCGAAGTTAAAGAAGATTTGAGTTTTAAGACAAAGCCGATGAGTAACCTTGGATCACAAGTGGAAACCCTAAGAAACAAAGATGTAAAATGGGTATTTAAAGTTCTGGTGGAGAAATGATCAAATAGAAAGAAAATGACATGGGAACCATAGAATCCATGCTAAAACAATTTTCCACTTGTTTGTAGTTTTTTTTTGTAAAGACTTTGTAACGCTGATCACAGTTGCCATTTTTGTACCTGCTTTTCTTGAATTTAATCGAAACATTCTCGGGCTTTATTTCATATAGAGAGAAAATTTTTACCTATATTGGATTTTCGATTTTGGGTTTTTTAATTCAAATTTTAAAAAGATATAAAAGTTTTCTGATTTCCGATTCAAATGTGAAGTGGGCATAAAAATAAAATAAAATATATGTATATGTATATGTATATAAACATATTTTTCATTTATTAAATTAATTATTTCCTCATGCATTTATTTATAAACCATTTTTATAAAAAAAAATACACATATATAATAATAATAATAATAATAATAATAACAATAATAAAAATCGAAATTAGGGTTTAGCCCTAATTTCCTTCCCTCTCCCCCCCCCTTCTCTCCCTTTTCGCAACCTTTCCTCTTCCCCGTGCCGCGTCTACCGCTTCTCCTCCTCCTCCCGCCTCTTTTCCGTGTTCCGCTGCCTCCGACACCATCAACCACCCATCGACCACCGATCTTTCACCCCACTCTCTTTTGGTTCTCTCTCTAACACTGGTCTCTCCTTTCCTTCGGATTTTCTCTCTACCTTTCGCAAATCACCCTCACTCTCCGTTTCCCCCATCAGCCGCGAGCGGCCACCACCCTCACCGCTCACCTCCACCCCTATTCCCTCTCTTCCCTTTTGATTCTCTCTCTATTCTTCCTCACGACCGTACTCTCCTCTCTCTCCCGCGAGTCTCTCTCTCTCTTTGCTTCCTCCGGCCACACACCACCACCACCACCACCTATCTCCACTCTACCCCTCCCTCTCTCCGTCTCTTTCGCCTCCTTTCTTTCTCTCCTTCCCCACACACGATGTAACTTCACTTCTATTTCTCCTATCTCTCTCTCCCCGCGTGCGCATCAAATACCACCCGGGCAAGACGACAAATTTCCTACCCCAAATTCTCACGAGATAGTCTCTACGTCACAAGTGGGACCCCGTACAGATTGTCCCCGTTGGCAGTAACCGGCACACAAGGACAGCCTCTCAGACGCTGATCAAGTAGCTACACACAGTTTCCTCAGGTGTTAGTCATAGTTGTCAGCTTTCTTGTTTTGGTTGGCTGGAGCAGCCCCACTCTTCTTCAAGAGCCCAATTCTTAAGCAACAAGTAGTTTCGTAAACCTGTGTCAGCGACGCATTTCTCTCGCAATCTCCTCACTACGTAGGTAAAGGTCGATTTCTGATTTTTATTCCTATAGTTACTAATTTTTATTGGTTTAGCCTCTAACTGCTAGAATCCATTTTGGAATTGGGAATACTAATGTGTCTTGGATTGAACCCAATGGATTCGGAAGTTTGTCTCACACGATTCGGGAGAAAACCTCCAGGGGAGGGATTTCCAACCTATTTGATTTATTTGGACTAATTTAGGACAAATTAGAGAAAGAGTGTATTACATATGTTAGAGAAATTGTTAGAAGAGAGTTGAAATGGGTACAAGTGGGATGTTAGAGGCGAATTAATATTTCTACAGGTAGAATGCTACAAAATGGTATCTACTGGATAATAGAATTGTATCAATTTGATTTGAATAGCTTTTCGGAGAGTTTAACTTGACAACATATGAAAACAAATGAGATTTGGGATTTAAGTTTAAGAATATATGGGGTCAATTTTTCATTTTAAGTTGTCTTGTATAGGGGAAATCAAAAATAATAATTTCTTAGATATGAAAATAGGTCATTCTTAAAAATGATCTACGGTTTGAAGCAATTGGACCGAAATTTAAAAGTATATGATTTTTCAAAGATTTTTTCATCTTCAGAAGGAAATTTATTTATTTTAGATTGGTTTTCAATTTTGTTCTAGTTTTAGATTTGAACGAATTTAGATTGGTTTGGATTGCTTATTTATTTATAAATGGAAAGAAATTGATTACATTAGAGCACATTTTATAAATCAAAGAATCTAGTTTTCAAATTAACTTAAAAACATGGTAAATCTTGAGAATAATCTAAAATTGATGAAATTGATGATTTGATTTGTGTTAATACTTAAAGACTGGAGGAGTCGAGTTTGTTTCTGATTCGTGGTATTATTGACGAGTGCACTACCCTCCCGACACGGTGAAGGGGACTACCTATATCTATCATTTGATTTAAAATCATAAGCCACCGATTTTCAAAAAAGGATTTCTATACTCATAGAAATTAAATTTTGGATTTTGATAAGTATATTTATATATTTTTGTGACCATTGGAGTGTTCCAATTATTGATTTTATTGATATGCATCCATGAGTTTGATAACCGAATATTGTGCCACCTTTTCTGATATATTGATGTTTTAATGATTCCACTTACATTGGCACATGTGAATGAAAATGACTTATACGCACCATTTTAAATGAATAATCTACTGATATTATGATATGATGTATTTGATTATATGTCTAGCTTATGTAGTGTTGGGATGCATGGGGCTACAGGCCCAGCCGTATTTGATATTGTTCCGTAGCTACTAAGGATATTTGATATCGGCATTCTTTGTCTCTGGATACTCTTCTATTTGAGGCATCACTTGATTGTTCGGGTGAAGGGTTGGTCTCAGGCTGAATCCTCATCGTGAGTGACGCTATCTCCGCCCAGCACTGGGCAGGGGTATCGAACACGACCGAATTATTTATATGTATATTCTTATTATTATTATTTACATAAGCTATCTGGAGAAGGTCTGTGAATAACATTGGGGTGTAGAGCTATTATTTAATAATTGCATTGTGAAAAACCCCCCAATGCAATCTTGACTTGGTCGTAGGTAGACTATTGTCGGGGTTGTTTATTTGGCCGTTTTTCTTCATGTGATTTGGATACATGGGATGGATGTATCTGTTATTTTGTGATGTGTGCTTTGAGATATGTTTAAAACTACACGCCTGCTTTTTGTATACACTGAGATGGCTTGGCATGCTTTGACATTCCTTGTTCATATTTGATATTGATAACACATGTCCTTTCCCTCACTTGCTAAGTATCCTCTCATAGATACTTACCCTCTTCTTTCCTCCTCCTCAGATAGATCGCATGAAGGAGGGATAAGCTTCGTGAGTCTTCGAGATTTCAATGGATTCAAGGCGGGTTTGATTCTTCTGGACGGCAAGGTTAAAGTTTAATTTAAATATTTTAATTGGACACTTTATTTCACCCCACGTGGTCCGGATATTGAGGTCTCAGAGTTGACCGTGGGTATGTTTATGGGATGATCAGAATTATTTATGGACATTGTTGTGAAACTCTCCTATTATGCTTGCATTGAGGCATTTTGTAAACATTTAAATTCTTTACTTGGGAAATTATTGTATATTATATAAAATTTAGGTCCCTGGCTGTGGCGGCTGCTCACGTTTTAGTTGGGCATGACCGTAGAGGTCTGTGGGCTAGGATTGTTGGTGATTTGTTAGGCCTTGTGTTGTCCGGATGTCTCTTGGCCAGGAGATTTGGTGGATTGTTTTGAGTGCCTGGATGGCCATTTTATTTTATTTACAGGATCGATTTTAAATTATACAGGCTTTCTAAAACAAGTTAAATTTGTATATGGGAGATTTCTGATTTATGGGGAGGTTCTGTCCGATTTTTTTTAAGAAATATTGCCTGCATCTGCAGTGAATTAGGTAATCGTTTCACGATCCCGAAAAGAAGTGACAGACCTAGTGGAATTTCGGTGAACAAAAATTCTTTTTTATAAGGATAGAACTTATAAAACATGAAATTTACAGTTTAATTGCATGAATATTTCCTAACCTATAGAATGAATTTTGATATTGTAAATTTGAATTTATGAAATTTGGTGAAGTAAGAAATGAAATTGGGCTTGGTTTGAACTAGTAGTGAGGACCCTAATTTTTAAAGTCCAATTTTGGAGTCCAAATCTAATTAGTTATGCGATTCATAAAGCCCAAATTTTAACCCGCACTGGAAGTTCAAATTGTGAAGCCCAAAACTTGATGTAGAGTCCACCAACAAGCAATAAAATTTTAGAACCCAATTATTAGAAATTACCTAGAAGCCCAATACTTGAAAGAAAGTCCATTAGTATGTTTAATATATGAGTTAAAGAGCATAATGTATTGTCCCACATTTTGCTTCCCTTCTATTTGTTTTTGGGTTATTTTTCCTTCAATTCCTAACAACAAAAATATAAAGAAGTTAAAAGAGCATTTATAGGTGCATTGGAACGTAGGACACGTGTAAAGTGCTTTGGAGAAAATAATTTGTGATTTGTGGAATAGTGTGATATATAGTTGAACAAAAAAGCTGAGTAGTTTATTTTCTTTTGTTTTGGCTTTATGAAAGAGAGAAAGATGCATAAGAGAGAGAGAGAGAGAGTGATAGGGATTTCTTGAATTTTCTTGACTTCTCTACACTTTTATTTATTTTTCTTCTTCATTTTGTTTTGTCCTTTCCAAGCAACTTTCAACTAAGTCTTTCATTTCTAAGTTCTCCTATTTCACTCAGAACTATTTGTATTAAATACTTGAGTTGGTCATATAAGAGAAAATTGGGATTGAAACAAGTTTGGTCATGAAACTTGCACTTAAAGATTTATTTTATTGATTGCTTGAGAACTTTTTGAATCAAGTTCAATGTTTGTTTTAAATTCATGGTTTTAAGTTCTTGTTTATCATAGAAATCATGGTGAATATCAGGTTTGATGATCTGAACATAAAAACGATGAAGAAAGATTAAATAAAGATAAAACATTAAATTTCAGCAAATAGGGCGTTGTTACCATGATTTAGATTCTTAGCTATGTAACATTTTCTGCACAAAGACAACTGAGTAGGTTTTCCAGATATGAAACTAGACTTTCATAATATGAAAATATGATATGATTCAATGAATTCATGAGAATTAGATTTTTAGTGATTTTTTCAAAATGAGATATTCTGGTAGGACAATCTCTTGTTTTGCCTTGTTTCGCTTAATAATTTGGTTCATTTTTGAGATGTCTTACACCTGAATTGGTCTAAGCTCAACATGAAATTATAGTATATGTTTCATTTTTAATTTGGATAAGAATAATTTGATTTGGATATATGTAATGAAAGGCACACTATTTTCCCCATAATCACAGTTGGAAATTATGCAATCAAGACCACATAGGATAATTCTTCATATCTTTGTATTACTAGAGTAGATCTAGGCTACAAACATAAAAATTGGTTGTTTTATGGCAAGTTTTTAAGTAGAAACTAGAAGTTTTACAATCTAGTCACTGTAGTTCAGAGTACAATTATTTTTCCTAAGACATGAAGATATGAGAATGAATACCGAAAATGGGTAATGAGCACTTTAAGCATTAAGACATCTTTTTCACTTCGCATATCATGTATTTGGCATCTTAGTAGCTTTGGACAATGCTCCAATCTAAATTCTATGTTGTAATTTACATAACCATTAGACAAACGTCCATCGAACCGGGATAAGGTTGAGAATTTATATTAGTGGGAGTAACACACTTCCTAAACTGTGGTGAGACTTTTTATATTTTGTTAATGAGAAATGTTTTATGTGTTTTGGAAAAAATCTTACATTGAAATGTGATTTTATAAATTAATTTGAGTAATCAGTTTACTTTTGAAAAGATGGTGTTGGAAATGTTTGTCACATCATTTACCTTGCATTGTTGATTAAGCTTTATTGAGACAAAGACGTATTGCAAATAATTTTAATAACGCGTCTCAGATTTTGGGCATTCCCTGCTCATGAAAAATTAAATAAAATATTTCTGATTTTATATATAGAGAGGAGAAATTTTTCATTATAATTGATTTTCGATTTTGGAGGTATGTAATTTGAAATTTTTGGGAGATTTAAAGAATTCTTATTTCCGATTTGTAAAGTAAAAGTGAGTATAAAAATATATAGACGATCATTTATTCATTTATTAATTTATACATTACTTATTTAATTATTTGTGCAATTATTGGCAAAAAGAAATATAATAATAATAATAAAAAAAAAATTCGAATTAGGGCTAATAGCCCTAATTCCTCTCCTCTCCTTCTCTCATCCTCTCCCACGAACCCCTTCGCATTCCCTGCCGCCGCCTCCACCGCAAACCACCGCGAACCGCCACGGGTCGCCACCTCTTAACCTCGCACAGTCTCTCTCTCGACCTCTCTCTACCACAGTCTCTCACGATCTCTCTGTCCCTCTCTATTTCACTTTCTAATCTCACTCGCTCTCTCTCCCTCCCGCTCGCGATCTCTCTTCGCTTCCTCCGCCTTCAACCGCCACCTCTTTCCACCACGCACGACCGGCTGATCTACTCTCTACCTCCCTCTCAGTCTCCCTGTCTCTCTACTGCCGCTCAGCGCGCATCTCTCGCGAGCCCCTGCCCAGCCGCGAGACCGCCTCGGTGCGCGATCGCAGCGCGCGACTTTCCTTTCCCGTGCAGCCGCAAGCACTTCTCTCCTTCTGCTGCGAGCAGGTTCTGCCACCTGCAGAAGCCCCAACCGAAAACCCTAGGCCCACTTCTACGTAGGTAAGGGCGAGATTCTGATTCAATAGCTTTAAGGTTTCGATTCCTTGGTGATTTAGACTTAATTGCTGACTCTTGCTTCGAATTTGAAGCATTTCAGGTCCCGGATTGAATTGCACAACGCTTGGATCACGGGATTGTAAACTACGCAAAACCCTAGGTGAGGGAAATGCAATCCTTTCGACATTTGAATTATTTTTATCGAATTTAGGATTGAAATTAGAATTGGAAACTATATGTATGCTTTGAAATAAGTTCGACTCAAAGGAAATGTACTTTCCTGCAATTTCATATGAAATTAATTAGGTTAAATCTAGAATTCGATATAAATTGGACTGCGAAGCATGGAAGAATGTCTTAGATAGTATTAAGATTTTGTTTGATTGGTTTGTGTAGCTTTCCTTGGGATTTGAGTTTAAGGATTGATGTAGTCTTTTCATTATAAGTTGTCCTACGTATAGGAAATCAAAATACAACTTTTGTATTAAGAAAATAGACTCCAATACCTTGAAAATGACATATGGTTTGAAGCATTTGGATGGAAATTGAAAAGTGTATGAATTTTCAAAGATTTTTCTAACTTATAGGGAATTTATGTATTTAGACTTGTTTTCGATTTTGAACGATTGTAGGTTTGAATTTAACTTGATTTTGATTTGATTATTTACTTATAAATGGAATGAAAATTGATGACATTGGAGTTTATTCATAAATTGGAGAATTAAGGTTTGTACAAACTTAGGGAAAATGATAAACCCTAAGAATAATTGGAAATTTGATGATTAATGTGATACTTTGATTAGGTTGATCTTGTTGGAGACTCGAAGAGTCAAATTCGGATTTATTTTGGAAATAGGGAGTGATTACCGTCCCTGGAATGTGAGTGGGACCCTAATCTCTTGCATGAAATAGTGAAAATCTGATTTTACCGTGTTTTTAAACAAAACATGCTTTGATATGCATTGATTCGACGTGTGATATTAAATATCAAATCTGTTTTGTGATTATTGGAGTGTCGTAAACTGATGATTTCTATGACTATGCATCCATATTTGAATGAAATGAAATTGTGCCATGATTTGAGAACTTGAATTTTTTCTATTCTACCATTGCATCGGTTGTTGATTTGAAATGATTTTGATGAAATGTATTGGCACATGGATTTGAATCGTTTTGATGAACTATGTGGGTTGGATGCCCACTAGTTTTGTGTTGATATGATGTGATTGAGTCCCGGTGGGGGACGGATGTTCTTGATTGATTCCGTAGCTACGAAGGGATTTTGTAAAGGCACGGGTTGCCCGGATACGCTTCTGTAAGAGGTATCCACAAACGTCCAGTTACATTTATTCATAGGCGCGACCGTTGATCCCTCATCGGGGGAGGACGTGTGTCCATCACCGTCTTGCACCGTACGTGGTCCTATTGACAAGCATATATATATTCATAGGTGCGGCCGGTTGAACCCATATTTGGGGGAGGATGTGTGTCCATCACCGTCTAGCACCGCACGTGGTCCTATTGACGAGTCTGGGCAAGCAAGGGCTAAGCCCACTACCAACGTCGGGGTAGAGAGCTACTTTTGAAACACTTTGCATAATAAAACCCCCAATGCGCTTGTCCTTGGTCGTGGTTAACCTTTGCCAGGATCCTTTCGGCTTGCTCTATGATTTACTTGATTTTAAATGGATGCATATATGTATGATATCGTGTGAATGATTAAAAGAGTTCATTTTATTGAATATTCCATGAATTACTGCAAAACTTGAAGTATTGTTTACGAATGATATTATTTGACACTTCAATGTTCACCCACACTATTATTACTTGAGATTAATCCCCTCACTGAGTATCCTCCCATAGATACTCACCCCTCTTCTTTCCTCCCTCAGACAGGATTGTTGTGCTGGAGCCATACTTCAAAGTTTAGAGATTTTGACGGATTTGGTTATTCGGGACAGTGAGGTTTAAGTTAAGCTAAAATTTAAATTTCATATTATATTTTCGACCCTGCGAGGTTTTGTTGAGGTCCGTAGTTGGTCATGTACTTAATTTGGGATGACTGTAAAATTTATGTATATTTATTTGCAAAACTCTCATATTTCATTTGCATTGAGACGATTGTATATATTTAAATGTTACTTGGGAAAATTGTTGTAAATTTGCATAAAATTTAGGTCCGCTCGGTGTGGCGGCTGCTCATGCTCTAGTTGGGCATGACAGTAGAGGTCTGTGGCTAGGTTTGTTGATAGATTTTTATAGCCTTGCGTTGTTCTGGATGTCAGCTATGGGAGTTGTTGGTTTTGGAGAGGCCGGGATGGCCATTTGTTTTATTTTCAGGATGATTTTGAATTATACAGGTTTAAACAGGTTAAATTGTACATGGGAGACCTCCGATTTTTGAGGAGGTTCTGTCCGATTTTCTGTAGAAATACAGCCGGCATCCAGGATAACGGGCGACTGTTCACGATTCCCGGTTCGGGGCGTGACAACGTGTGTGGATTGCAAGTTGGTTTTGGTATTTATTTGTGAATGAAAAATCTATTTTTGGTGACCAATTGTTCACACAGTTGCTGTGGTTTATTGCTCACTCATGACCGATGGGAGAAAAGGCGGTATGAG